>OU015462.1:19359560-19889560 GCA_907164805.1 Brachyptera putata | reverse complement strand
TTAAATAAGACATTTCATGATTTTATCTATATAGTCTATAGTATATAGAATAGAAAAGCAATGAACGATATACGTACATTTTCCAGGTACCCCAGTGCATAAACACTATGCCAAAGTCTCTAAACAGTTTTCTGTTTTCATCTCACGGCCAATAAATATTAAATGTACTATGTATTAACTACAAAATAATGTTCAGCGAATTAAACGTACCCTTTAGATGGGCTTGAGGCCAATAATGTCAGATCAGTGGAAGACTGGAAGTGTTATTGGGCGTTATTCCAAGCAGGAAGATTACATTTTGTAACAACTGAATTAAGTTAAAGCTCTGTATTTTCATATAAATTCGTACTGTATACGATAGATATACCTGAATCAAATCGACATACTGATTTACGAAAATTAAATTCTGGAACTAGTTTTTTGTGAATAATGTGAATAATGCACGTTTTTGTCATTCATTATAGGTAGGCCTATGTTATAAGTAAGATGTATAGGCCATATACAAGTGTAGATGTCTGTTCTTGAAAACAACGATATGTGAATATAGGTATCACAATACGCACGAGAAAGAATCAATCAATATTAAAAATGGGTATACTGATTAGTCTTCTACGTGACAATAAATATTTTTTTTAAATTGATGTTATAGATGTTTTTGTAATGAGGTAATAGCAAATTTTCTATAATATGTCAAGATTTATCACGAATATAAAAATCATGAAATTTCATGTTTTTCATATTCGTGATGAATCTTGATATAATATAGAAAATTTACTATTACCGTTTTACAAAAACATTTATAACATCAATTTTCAACTCGAACCAAGTTTATAATTGTATAATAAAAGTGTATTACTTATAATAGATAGCAAGAACTTAAAAATACAATAATTCCGATGTTCGCTTGAATCTTCGTATCGATCTGGATTACCAAAAAAAAAAAAGGAATGGATTTCATTTTATTAGTTTGTCACCAGTGGGACGCACAAAGCCAGTATATTCTAGCTTGATGCCAAAGCTAAATGTCTTGTTGACTAGTCCCTTCTCCCTTCCTCTCATTTGAGGCGTCGCGACGTCACGATAATGACGCTGGCGACGCTGGCGACGTCTTTAACTTTACATCGGACATTAGTTGAATGCCGTCCACGACGCTACACGTGGTTTTAACGGTTATTTGGGGATTTTCAACCCACTAGACGTGGCAGACAGGCGGACGTTAATTGACACACAACCATGAGAATGACTGTGACATGAGTTTGTAGTATGTAGTCGGTGAAGAAACAGTTGGTTTTGCCACTTAATTAAGATATAACAGACCCTAAACAAGTTGTAGTGACGTAATAACTAATTTCATACCATTCACTTGTTGAAATTACTACACGAGACTACCGAATATAACAGACATTTGTGTTTAATATTAATATCATTCTACTTATGAATGAGTGGAATTAGCTTTGAAAAATAATTATATACGATAGGCTATAAAGTATAACTTCAACTTTTAAAATCATAGGAATATGATTTTAATTATTGGGCAATTTGATAATTATTGAAATATACCTTCTATAAGAGTACTTAGAATAAGCCTATATATATATATATATATATATATATATATATATATATATATATATATATATATATATATATATATATATATACATAAATTGAAATATAATATTGAATTTAAAAGTGAAAATTCATTTTAAAAACGTAATTTAATATAAGATTTCCAGTAATTCTTAAGTTCAATAAAACATTATTTATGACTGACAACAGCTAGGCCTCCTTCAGAAAAAGTTGGAAATATGGTTCGTTTATCTTCACTTATCATTTATGAGGAATTTTATGCCAATGTGGAGTTATTCACGTTTTAAGCTATAGCTTTAAAAAAATCTAAGAATTATATACTATACCATGGATTATAATTTTCAGACATAGATAATAATGTAAGATTCCACATCAAATATTAACATGAACGGACTGACCTGTTTATATATTGACATTGATTAAAATAGATGCAGTAATTAAAACTCAAATTAGTTTCACTTGGCATTATAATGTCGACGATAAACAACAATAACAGTCAACAGTAGAGTAATAATTATTTTAATCATCCTGACGTTCTCATGTAATCAGCAATTAATTATATTTAAAAAAAATTGTAATGATTTGTAAAGTCTATACACCCGTATACTTTGACATTGCCTACTAATAATGATGCATTTAACTAGAGTATAGATTAAACGATGCAATGGGGAACTAGTGTCAAGTGAGAAACGTATATTAGTTACATTATTCAGGAAAACTCTATAAACTGATAGGCATATTGCCTGTTGTGGCCTTGTAGGATAATCGAAGTATAATAATGTTGTGTTACAGGCCTATATAAGTTTCGAAGTTTTTCATGAAAATTCTGAACTATCTTCATCATTTTCAAACAAAATCAAATTTAATGTGAAATTTATGGAAATTCAAGTTCAATGTTAAAGAAGCAAGTAGTGTACACAATCTATGCAACGTAGATCCAGTTGCATGTTTATAATCTATTAAAAAGAAAAAGTTCATATTTCACGTCTCACGTCTTGATTTGAATAAAGACTTTTTCATTATTTCATTCAATATAGAATATAGGGATGTCTATTCCTTCCTAAAAACATGATTTATTATATGATTTAATTTGAGAATGGACAGATGTGTCCTATTGTCAATAACGAGATGAAGATTTTAATTTAAAACTATTTAACAAAATTGAAGACTTTTTTAAAATATCTTTGGGCAACTATGACTTTCCTTATAAAAACATAAAATACGACTATTACATTTTATTTGGAATCTGTGGTGATCACAATGTTAATCATAGACACGTGTTAATTTGTAAAGAAATATTCAAATGACAGGGACATAAGAAACGAATAATGATCACAACTAAAACAATAATGTGAAATATATTGCAATGAATTACGTATCATGTAATGTACAAACATTTGTAAACAAAGTGCTCAACGTACCTCCATCTGGCATAGCTAACCCAACTCCGTTCTGTGCCGATTTGCCCAATGGTTCCATGCGTATTGTATCAACAGGAGCATGGGATTGTTGGGGCATTGTTGCACTTCTAATATTACGTAATTATATAACAATCCAAATAAAATCTTTCTCCCTTTGATTTCAGTAAATCTTCAAAACTGAAAACAACTACAAAAAAAAGCTAGACTATTTACAGTATCAAAAATATACTACATCATTTGCAAATCTACTTTCTTTAATGCACTACCTACTACATCACTACTCTTTATGCTGTGTCTATGTATAACATTCATTTATTGTCAAGTTTTTTTTTTTTTTTATATATATATATATAGAGAGAGAGAGAAAATAATAACACGCGGAAATTGTATATAGATTTTTCTTTTACACACCAACGTTAAACGTTTGCTGTCATTGTTGTTATGGATTACGAATGTCGTTCAATGTTTGTACACCACTTAACGCATGCATTTTGTATGATGCACTGTGCCCGACGTGAGTGTGTACGATACCATGGCTTTCTATAGACTACACTCGCGTCGACGTCGCTGGCATCGCGAGCGCCAACTTCCGACGCCGTCCCTAGACTGCGCACAAACACCGCTCGCAAATACAAAAAATCCTCATCATGAATGTTTAATTCATTCACATTTTTGATAGTCATTATTGATAAGTTTGAAAGAAAAATGCATTGATGATGTCATACTTGAAAAAAAAAATCAATAAGTAATGTTAATGTTATGTAACTTCGAGATTGGCATCCGAGACAATGATGCGGTTCAAGAAACGCGATAGAGGAGAACGTAAGTAGGCCTATACCACGAGTACGACACGAGTAAGTCGGTGTTTACATGTATAGACTGTTGGGCTCTCAGTTTGTTTGTAAGAAGTTGGCAAGTGGCACGTTTAAGTGTAAATTTACAAAAAAAAAACGATTGCAGGAGTAGTACTATCAGTGTATGAAGGCCCAGGCCTATACCATATTTTTAAAAGTTGTGATATTTTGCCCAATCGATCTATTAATGTTGGAGTAAGAGAATAACCTTAGAATGCATATCCTCTTATACCCCAACGATGGCCTATTTTTGAACTATGTGAAAAAAATAACTATGAATTATCATTTCTGTGAACCGTAGGCCTACATCAAAATTAGAATTCAAAAATATTTAACGGTGGGTATAAGAAAACATTTAAAATTGTACGTGGCATACGTCGGAAAAATTGTCTTTTGGGGATGGATTTTGGTCTGTTTTCTTTTAGGCTAGGCTAGCTGCGCACATAAAGGGTTCTCGTAAAGTGATGTCGCATACACGGTTGTAATAAGTGGACAACAATGTCCCCCAAATTGTGTTCTCCGATTACACCTTCAGTAATAGTTTGTTTGTCCCCGACTATTCTTTAAAGTTGCTATGGTAACCTGACAAACAAGCTATCTCCCTATCCGGTAGTAAAACTTGTAGGTATACGCTAGCTGTTGGTGTTAAACTAAATGAATAATTAATGAGGTGTAGTAGAAAAGAAACGCCCACAATTTACAATAAGCCATTTATTACAAATTTCCCACTGTTTGGAAGATCAATTTCCCTGTACTTGAGAAAAACAACATTTTTTTTTTGTTTTGTTTTTTTCGAACGAGTTCGAACGAGAGTACAAAATTCAGTTGAAACTTGGCATACACACGTGACATCATAAAATTTGGTAAACAATATAGTTTTGAGGGGCAATCGGTTAATTGCATCCACCATTTCTTGGAAAAGTCATTTTGAAGTTTTGAAAAACCCCATTAGAATAACCCAGAGGAGTAGATTAGGATTTTTTTTTTTCTTCGATTAAATTCAAATTTCCTCGGAACTTCATCATAATTATTTGACACATTATAATTATAATTACACATTATAATTACACATTATTCTGAGGTAATACACATGAATCGAATAAGCAGTTTTGATGTAAGCAAATTATAATGTAATTTTTTACTTCAATCGAAGGACCCATTGTGAATTGAAGCATTGAAGCAGAATGTACTACCAATCAAATTGAAGAACGATTACAATAAGTGATGAATAAAATAGGAAGGCAGTGTCATAATTGTTTTGAACTCAAGGTGCCCGTATAGCTTTCCATCACATTTTATATAAACATGCCTATATCGCTCATCCAGTAACACATAATATGTTGCACTTTCCTAGTTACTATACATTTCGCCAGCTATATTGTATTAGTAGAGCATTCTGTAGTCACTCCAATAATTTTACTGGCGAGTATAAGCTGAGTGGGAACAAAGCCTGAAGGAAACTGGGGAGATCTGTTCGCATAAAGTTCACTTGCAGATGGCTCAGAGGAATCGAACCACCGTCTGTTGGTATAATAATGTTTGTACTTTGTACCATCTGTACCGGTATGTAGTAACCTTGAGTAAGGCTAGAACAAGCCATATATATACACACACACACATATATATATATATATATATATATATATATATATATATATATATATATATATATATATATATATATATATATATATTCTACTTCGGTATTTTACTAGTGAACGCGATTAAGATTGATTTATTAGTCTTTACATAGAACAGTAAAATAAAGCAATAAAAGGGTGAAGTAAACTTGACTTGAAAACGGAAACGAAATGAAAAACCAGAAACCTCAATTCGTAAAATCATGGTGGTAGATTTCTTCGTATAAGATGTCATCCAAATGATTTGCATAAACCTCCTATTTGAAACTTTCGACCTTAAGACTATTGATTTTTTCGGAGATGACATTTAAAAATGTTAGACTTTAAACTCTGCCCCTATGCACATAAAGGTCATAGTGTACAGGGGAGAGGTGGAGGGGGGGGGGGTGAGAATCAAAACTGTGAAGACTTTAGAAGAAGCGTTACGTTGTGGGCTACCCTGGATCTTGACAGAGCGTGAAGGGAAAGGCCAGCGATTGGTTGAATTCGATTGACTTTATCGACTTGTGTCTATAGCATTTACACAAATGAATGGTCAATGAGGTAAACTATCTTGGTTAACTATTGACAGAGATCAAACTGGGATTCCACATATTGACAATTTCATAATAAAGATAATGCCAGTATCATAAATGCTTACACGAATGTATTCTATAGTTCTACTCTACTCTCCATCTACTATACTTTTTTTATTATATTATTAACTTTATTATATTTAGGGGTATAGCTAAAGCATTAACCATTAAAGCATTATACTTAAAGCATTATTCATTCCAGTTTATTAAGAGATTATAACCTCATGGGATCATCATATACAATGATGAACAAAATAAACAATATGTTCTTTAACTGTTGGCCTAGGTCAATTGATTGGACTTTTTGGGATTTGACACTTGTTCCAATAATAACTGAAACTTTAAGGATTCGTTAGGTTTTGTTATGCAATAATGTATTACAAAACATTACCTAACCCTACCTGACCTGACCTGACCTGACCTGAAAGGATAAGGATGTTATCGTTCAACAAGTGCCGTCAATTTGTCATGTACAATTTTACGCTGGGTCTGTTGGAGCTGTGACGTAGCTCACATGTCTTCAGAGTTTTGATTCTCGCTCGCGAAAGGGTGGTGGGGGGAAGGGCGGTTAAGGTTTGGATAACGAGCAAAAAGTGCTCTCATATATTTCGCGCATCTTTATCGTAGACATCATTAAAATCTACTCTCTTTAAATTGAAAATAAAGGAACCATCAGAGGGTGCTAGATTGGGAAGTCAGTGTGAAGTTATAATTTCAGAAGAATAATGATCTTACTTTGGAATGGAATAGTCTAATGAAAGGAAATTATATTTTAGAAGGACGTCTCTACTACCCGCACAGAGATGTAGGCCTTATAGCTATACTCGGGAAGCTAGCTGGCTGCTCCTGATTCCAGTCTGGACCAGCTGCACGGATTTACAATGGTGATCAACAGGTTGTAGATATACACACTAACACACATACAATATACGACGTGGTGACAATACACATTCATTATTGGCTTTTCAGTAAACACCTCTTGAAGTTCCCTTAGTTCCCTATAATGAAGTTTCCCTTTACCTCGTAGATTTTATTCTTCTGAATCATGGATTACATATTAAACATAATCAATGAGAGATTTGGTGTATGGATAAAAAAAAGTTACATAAAACACAAAATGTAGTGACGATTTTTTTTTATAGGAACTGTGAAATACATTTGAAATATATTATGAAATATTAGTAGGAAATACAAGAAGGAAATACAAGTATGATTACAAGTCTAACATGTTCTAATATACTTTTTGTGTAGGAAAAATATCTCTATAACATTCTTCAAATATGTTCAATGTTTTCCGTTGCGTTAGCGTCACGGCATGATTGCGACCGAATAATTCCTTCGTAAACAATACACTCTCTAACCAAACCATTCGCGGTTACCACAACGGTGAGGTTTTCCGTGCTATATATACCAGAACCTATATGCAACCGTATACATCGCATCTAGGAAACTAACTAACTTGTGCTATGTTCTCTTCGTTTCTAGATATCGTAGTAAATATTACTGTAGTTGGTTAATTAGCTCGATATACATGTATGTAGGCTATTTGGTGTAACGGGGTGTGGTCGAAGTAAACGCGTATCATGTATTATATGGCTGTAATTCCTCATTCGACTTTGTTTGCATATCATAGACTTATATCATATCTTGTACCGAAGACGGTAGCTTATACGAGTAACTAATTATAATGCCTGAAGTCTTGAATGAGTTTGTAAATTTCCAATTACACGTTCATCCAATTGTGGTGAAGCTGCATAATGAGAGGAACAGCTGAGTATGAGAAGAACGTAATTTTCATCATATTTCCTCAATTATTATTTTTAAACTTTATTGAATGAATGTTACTATCAAAAAACATTTTAAATTTAAATAGTATGTAGACCTACTGTACATAATTATTTAGAGCCACTCTCGGTAGCTCAGTCAGCTGAGGCACCGCTTCAGAAACTGAAGTCACCGTTGGGCAAGGCCGTTCCAGTCCCGCACAAGGAACTTGTTTTTTTTTGTAAACGTCCCTTCACTTATCACTTCATATTTCATCATCACCTGTTCATTCGTACCCCCGTATAGTCAATCTGTTGGTGGGGTCGTCAAGCAGACAATAAGCATCATCAATTATTTAGAGTTGGCGGCGATATATCGATGTTGATTTGAGAACAATCCTTACACCAAACTTTTTATCCTTACATTGTTCTTGCTATTACTTCACGTCTGTCGACACTACTTTTCGAAGTACAATCTGGAAGTACATAACGATCGAACAAATGCTCAAAAATCTAAACAAATCCTAAATGATACTGGATATTCTATTTCTAGTGATTAAAAAACTAACGGAGCACAACTGCCATAGAGAACGAGATGGTAAACAATACGGAGCCGGAAAACCAATTATTGGAAAACAGCAGGCAGTTATGTGAACACGCGTCGAGTGGTTTAGGTCCTCGAAAAGCTGGTATAGATAGCAAGCTACACGGAATCGCACATGCCTGTACAATTAACATATTCCCAACAATGATTCCAATGAATAAATATATTTCGCCTGTTAGGCTTTCGGTTTTAAGAGCAGCTTTCGTACATCTTGTTAAAAAAATATCGAATAAAAATATCGTTACATGTAGTTTTCAAATGTGAATCCACGTACGAATTTGTATCCCTTTAATTCAGTTGTTTTAATCATTAAAATATAAATAAATACTCTCTGAAAGACATCTTCGTATTAAAAAATAAAACCAGGAAATAAATTCAAAATAAGAAATCGAAAACAGTGTTTGAAATTTGATTCTGAGTTTATTTTTGTATTCTTGTATACAGTCACAGGCCAGAACCTCATCTATATTAATGCCATGCAGCCATGGATTGATTTGTTGGCTAAATTGCAGGTATTAAGTACAGACAAGGAAGGCATCGGAACAAAACGTGCACCGATGTGGCTTAGAATCGATAGCAGTCGACAAAGTGTATATAGCGTGCGCTCCACGGACGCACGCGGGACGGGTCACGTTAAAGCTGACATACCCTCTCATCAATCTCACGACAACAACAATCCTGGACGCACTGGGACAAACAACTACGTCATCTCGAATTCTCGAACTCATCTGACTAGAATTCATCTCGTTCATCGGGGCATGTTACAGTTTCTTGAGACGCTCGAAAACCAGTCCAGAAATACAGGACTTATCAATTTTAAAATTGGGTTTAACGAAGTACTATGCTATGTCACACTATATGACTAAGATCCGAAGATATATTGGCGTCAGTGAATGATGATTGAGATAATGGGGTAATGGGTGGAAGATGTGTTTCTTTGGATAGTTGAAAGGAATCGGTCGTGGCTTGAGTTAAGGAACTATTGCAGTATTAAACTTGACGATAGAGGTAAACCACGAAAAATATCGGTCAGGATGATCGACCACGGCGGGAATCGAACCCCGGTCTCCTGAATGACGGTGCAATGTGCTATCTACTCGACCTCCCACCTCAGTAGACTTATAACTTCTTTGATATAATTGTGTTGATAAACAAGAATTCATATTCATAAATATCTTGTAAGAATTCAAGTATCAAAGTGTGATCATGGATTCAGATTCATGGAGTTTAAAGGCCTAACATGTACGCACACACATACATACATTATATATGTGTGTGTGTGTGCATTGCCCTATTTATTTCCGGTAATATTATTTTCAGAAGAAAAGATCATTATAAAAATAGAAAAATAATTTAGAGAATCATTAAACGTCGGCATAAAATCTCAAGCACTAGAGCACGCGTCCTTCTTCAAAAACATTAGTATTATCAAAATAAAACTGACAGTGAACTGTCCATCTTGTACTTGTATATTGTATCTTGAAGTTTCGATGCTGTACAGAAGAACGCATAAAGAAGGCGTCATCATCAAGTACAAACAAAAAAAGAAAAGAGAAGAGAAGAGAGAAAAGAGAAAAGAGAAAAGCAAGAGAAAATATATAAAATGAAAACGAACAAACCCCATTGGGGCGATAACTGATCCCGTCGTAAATAAAAAATAAAGGTTTCGCCAAGCTCAATGGAAGTTGTAACAGTTGTATTATTTGTAAGACCAGAATGGCCAACGTAGGAGAAGTGAACTGGGCAACATTATTGGCCTCGTTTGTAAACCCACAATCAAGTTAAAGTAAGTTAAGGACTTGCAACTTCTACACTAACAATGTTACAAATTGACGAGTTACCTAAACGAGAATCAAGTTGATTCACCAAATAATCTACAAGAAAAGAAAGCGATATATTATAGATAGGGGTAGAGATAGAGAGTATACTGTACATATATAGGCTATATAGATACAGTCTACGGTAGCTACAGAAATACACCCCTTTTCACCATAATAATTATGAATTATTTATAATGATAACACAATTATTTGAACTTATATTATTGGGAAAATAGAATCAGTCAGGGGCAATAAAAATCAAATGTGAAAAAAAATATTTATATAACTATACTACTAATGTGGAAGGAAGTTGCTGCATAGTAGTATATATGCCCTTGGATTATAGCTATCGTATCGATCGGTACGATAGTTATAATAAAGAGCATACTTTAGCAGGAATATTTTCATGTCACTGTACAATACTTTTCATGTACAGCAACAGCAACATTTTATTTATTATTTCTAAAACTGTTCGGGCAAAACTGTTTGGACAATTGATTAATAAGAACTATATTCTTCAGTAAATTATAGTTACTGTGACATCTCACTCAGTTTAGCGTTTACCTTGACTCTCTTCACAATTACTTTCACTACATTTGTTTGTATAAAATCACCTTCCCTTTTTTCTTTGTTACAAACACAAATAATCTGCTGAACAATGAATATATGAAATGTCCATAACTCATTAAAACCAATGTGAGTTGGTTGAAGATACCGTATGTTATTGGAGATGATGTAATTATAATATAGTCTCGTCGCTTTAAACCAGATGCGAGTATTCCTTCAACAATTAGCCCTAGATTATTTTTTAAATGGAAATTCGAGTATTTACAAAGTCCATCCCAGTACTATGCAGATAAATAATTGCCTATGTAAACAAAACCTAGCCCAACGGGACAAATTAAAATAAACCTAACCACAAATAATTGCGTTCCTCTTTTTGCTTGAAAAATACTTACAACCCGGATCTAGGATTTTGCTTAATTTCATGTTGTCATCAGAGGTAATGTCACTAAAGCTGTTTAAACCCAAACGTCAACACTTTGGCTTCGAATCAAGAATAAGACGACTAATCAAAACGAGTATATTTCCAGACTTAGTCTCTCTCTCTTTTGCCACTGTCTCTCTCCTCACCTCAATACCCATCAACTATCACCCTCGGCACATGATTAGCATCTCTTGTCATGTCATGTCTTCTCTTTTACATTCTGTTTATAACTCCTGTACCAAGTACACACTGCTTCACTCCCGCTTCAGACAACGCTAGGTTCATTTGTAGAAAAAAAATCGCTCTATATTTGTTGCTTCTTAAAATGTTATGTATAAACTATTATTTGATTGATATAATATTAATATGCACTGCGTGGGTTCAATGTGATGAAAAGTTATACTAATATAACATATAACTAATATAACATCATTCAAAAATCATGATAATTGATATTAAAACCAGACAGACACAGCTCATGGGCTGTAAGATGAGTGGGAATAGATTTTTCTTGTATGAAATAGCTAATCCGATGTGTATAAAAGTAATAATATCAATGTTGTCTTCTACAAATGTAGGTTTCTTCGATTTCTTCATCTACAAGTTCTCCCTGTGTTATTGTTATGTTTTTTTTTTTAAATTTAGCAATGGTGTTTTGTCAAAAGTGATGCGAATCATTTTTCCTCAAAACTTCATAGTTCTAAGTCTGCGTGCTTACAGAAGATCTCTTGTTGAAGAAAGAAGCGTGCGATCTGTGAATAGCTCTCACAGAAATCGAATACATACATAGAGAAATTACCATCATGGTCACATGTTAGTCTTCTGGTAAGAAAAAGTCAACGTGCATACGTGCGAGTATTAGAGCCAAAATTAATTCGTTTCCATGATTTAAATAACTTGGTTAGTTGTTCAATGATAATTAATGGTTATTCACTTCATTTTTCTTCATTATTAATAAATATGTCAGAGTTTAGAGGCACGTTAGGCAGCAAGTTTATTTTGCGCTTTCTTTTCCCTTCATCTTAAGTAACAACATACTCATGATAATCTAGCTGATTTACACGTATGAGTTACAATAGGTTTCAGAAAAAAATATTCAAGATTCGTTTTTGAATTTCGTTTTATTTCACACAGGAAGCATTAAAATCAAACAAAGAATGGTTTTCGAGGGGAGGCTACAGATCGCTTTGCCAACAGAACATATTGAGATGTAATGTTTATAAAAGTCATTGCCATTAAAAAGAAGTTAACATAAACTATTGTAAAGAAATTTCCCAGGTTTTTCGATTCAAGTAATTAAAAAAGTAATAAAAGTATCTTCATAGGAACTAGAAGTCTAATAATAAGTTATAAGATAAATTGTTTCGAAAGAATAATTAGCTATATCGATATCTGTTCAACCCTCTTATAGCTCCAGGAATAATAATCATTAATGAGTTTATATAAACAAGTGAAGTCGCTTTTGATATGCCGAAATTTAAACATTGAATTAGAACACGAGAAAGATCGATCCCAAGGTTCAGTGATGCAATAAAATGGGTATATTTTAGAATTTTCAGAGTCCTGTCAAATAAAGCTATCCAATATCGATCTGAAGAGAAGAATATAGTCAGATCGATACTGCATGTAAAACTGTTTAAAATATAAGAATGAAAAATAAGTCAATATTCTAATAAATTCCATAAGATGTATCATTTTAATGACATATTATATTAATTGAACATATATTGGTAAAACACAATAATGCTTTCGAAAAATCTAACAATAAACATAAATATAGTTGCTACTTATGAAAAGTGTTTTGTTAATATATTCTAGTCTATTTTCATTAATACTGTACACATCAAAGAATTATACTTATTATAAAACTGAATCAATAAAAACTATATTCTTCGCTTAGTTATACAGTTCAAGTATAGCTTAACTGCCTTCTTTGAACAACTAAAGCTGCTTTTATATTACATACTGTACTTATAAAATTACCTGTTCTTTCCAACGAACACAAATAATCTACTATAAAATAAATACAAAAATAATTCTTAATATATTCTCTACCAGGATGAACCGTTTATATAATATTTATATAGCACTTTTAAAGTCCATTTGTATCTACAAATGCCGTCTCCTGGTCAATACTTGAATGATGTTTTAAAGGAGTGGAAGCTGTTGTTGTTGTTGATATTGGTTTTATTTTGGCCCATGGCTGAAGCTCGCTACTGCCAAGTAACAGATATGAGACGGTACCCAAGAAGTAGAATCCGGCAGTGACATAAATCACAATCATCCATTCGTCCCGTGTGCCCTGTAGAACAACGATCATTTTTAATGTATCGAAAACTTCGAATAACTTATAGGTAACAATATTAAAGGTTATTACAGCCCTGAAACTATAATTCAACGAATAACCACGATAATTATTTCCTTAATGTTTGAGAAAACTACAAATCATGATCTAAATTTCAGAAATTATTTCAATTAATTTGTCTCACAGGACACAGCCCCTTTTCCGAGTCTCGATTACTCGATTCTGTTCATTTTTCTATATACAGAATCGATAATGCCTACGTCAAAACTCATGGTCTTTGGAGGAGAAAATAGTTGATTAGGATTTCTGAAATTTAGATGATTTCTAGTTTTCTCTACAATTAAGAAGAAAAATATCGTCATTATTAATTAACATCTAGTTTCAGGGCTGTGATGCCCTTTAATATCCAATTTGAAAGTGCTACTTGTATCAATGTACACTACTTGTTATCACTTTCATGCTAAACGTTTCTCCAAGTTCAATTTCAGTTTAAAAATACGTTATATGAAAATATTTTTATGAAACCGTTATATGAAACTATAACAGATCATATATAGAAGTGAAAAAATAAAAGACGTGGAATTGAATTTATGAATCTAATTTACAATATCAGTGAATTTATGTTATATAATTATGAAGTCAGCTCTAGACTACTATTTACTTAAATCTTGAAGAAACTGTGTTTCATTTAATCGACTGAATAATATTTATTATAACAACATTTAATTAATTGTTTGACGGATCTTTTTAAGAGACGTACATTACAAGAATATTATCCCAAATATTACCTGTGTTTTTAATCCGTGGTCAACTTTATGCATGCAACAATAAGATATAAGTAATTAATAATTGAGAAAAAATAGAAAATATCACTAATAATAATGTGGTATCGGTATGGTATTAGAGTATGCCCCACTAATTTTGATTAAATATTTCCACATTCAAATTTGGTAAATTTCAATTTTAACAATAGGCCTATTTGAGATTCGGCCAATAATCAATGTTTTAACCCAAGGTTTGGTTATATAACGAACGTTATATATAAGTTGACGGAGTTTTAAAAATCGAACATTATAAAATTTCTCTACAAAATAACTCAATAGACTTTCCCTTGTAATAATATTCAAATTTCATTTTACACGTCTAGCAAAATGAAGAATTTAACTCAAATTTTCGAGAATTTAGTAAATTTTATCTTAGATCTGTCACATAAATTGATTGACACCTAATCGATATAAGAACAGAAGAGCTGTCATTTGTTCTACTCACATTCGGCGTGAGAATGCCAACGAGAGTAGGCGCCAAGACGCCCGGTAAAGTCCCGATGGTGTTCGAAGCGCCAGTTAAAAGACCGGCAAATTGCGGCGCCATCTCCAAGTAGCTCAGAAGGTAGCCGCCGGTAAAAGCGAAATCTGCTACGGCTTGACTGAGCGTGATAAGGAGGACAGCCACGTATTGGTCGCGGCAAGACAGAGCAGTTACGGCCAGCATACAAGTACCAGCACCCAAAGTGCCTGTTCAGGGAAGGAGAAATTGTACATATAAAAAAAATGCTGCTCAACGACCCCACCTACAACTATAGGTTATACGAATGGTGATATTGTTGGTGGGGTCGTTAAGCGAACAATGATAATTATAATGATCAAATGACGATAATGTACGGATGAGCGAGTGATAATGAAACAATGAAGTGATGATAGGTGAAAGGACGTTCACAAAAACCCTTGCCTATTGCGGGACTCGAACCCACGCCCGACCCGACTTCAATTCCTAACACAGTGCGATAGTTAACTGAGTCACGGGGGCGGCTAATTTCACATGGAGTGGTTTACACGACCCTTATTTTTAGCGTACTATTTCGAATAAGGGTACGAAAGCTAATGTATTTGGCCGGAAACGCTATGCATCCGTGCCCTTTTCTGTGATTTTTTCCAATACTTGTATTTTTACAGAATCTATAAGAATTTGTCGAAATTATGGGTTTAAGTTTTCAAGTTTCCAATCAGGCTTAATCATTGATAATTTTTATGTGGTACTACAATAGTTTCAATATTATAGGCCTACGCTGTCTAATGGTTGTCGATCCGTGAAATAAAAATGCTACACTCAAGATTTTTCAAATTTGTATTGCGTTCATCGACGCATTGTACATCGAAAAATACATAATAAAATAACCTTCCATATAATCTTTTTATCATCTCATTCATCATTCAACGACGCCAATAGATCGGAGTCATCATGCAGTAGGCCACTGCATGATGACTCCGATCTATTGGTGTCGTTGAATGATGAATGAGATGATAAAAAGATTATGTGGAAGGTTATTTTATTATGTATTTTTCGATAGTTGGAAAACAGACGGTCGTGGCCTGTTGTTAAGAAATCATCCCATTTACGATATTGGAAAACCACTTGTCATGGTCAACTATGGCGAAAATCGACCCCCAGTCTCCTGAATGATGGTTCAGCTTCGTTTACTGGTCCACTTTCCTCAGTCGATAAGGCCTATAAGTTAACCGACAAAAACCGAAAAATACTGACAAAATAATGAAGCTATTTGTGGTGATAACCTCATGCAGCGTAAACGGTCTGAATTTATCAGTAACTAATGAATAAACATGTTTGATAATAATAATAATATTAAATGAGTTGGTATATTACAGATAAGAAGATATGACGGCGTATAGTATAGGTCAGTGGCATTAATTTCTGTAGATAATTTATTGCATGGACCCATGTGTAGACTGCCGAGTAACCAATAGTTCATTCGATACTATATTATGTATGCAGAGACAATAACGTACACCACATACTGTACCTGTACTGATAACTTATTGATAATTCGAAACGTGAATGGGGACAGTAGCTCCTATCGTCCATCCCTCAAGCGGTCCCCTTGTTAGGAAAACGCTATGGGTATTTTCTCTCAGGGGCGTAGACCTACTGGCCCGTGATGCGTATTACCATATCCCAGATCAATTCAGGCGGGAGACAAGAAATATATAAAAGTAAAAGCTACTGGGGATGTCATATCACGGGATTTTTCACGTCACGAATCATTTATAAAGCCAACAGATATGATACCAGGGCCTCATTCCTGAACGTAGTTATGACTGTCTTAGTGATCACTCTTATCCTATCTGTCGTATCTTTGATTTCCTACTCACGAATAATTAGGATGATAACATGTATGTTATAGTATTTGATGAAGTAATCTTATTAGATATAAAATATTATCGTTGTTGGTATATTTTACTCCCGTTTATAATTAATATGCATAAATGTGAACTGAAATTGAAGATATACGACAGGTACAATTACAAACGTATGCAGTCCCAGTTTTATATTGCCCATGCTTTTTGCCTTGATCCGCAAGATTAGATATTGTCTAAATATCTGTTCTCACAGTATTAAAAATACTGAATAAACAGTAAGATTTTTTTGTAATGTGAGGAAGAAACGTACAATATAGCCTGACATTTTGTTTTGGTGTATGACATTACATCTCTTAATTTTGTCAGTACAGTACAGGTGTCAGTACAGTTGATCATTCACATTGATGATATTCAATTTAAGTGTAATTTAGTGCTCTCAATTCATTTAATAAAATATTATGAACATATCAATAAAATATCAAATAAAATTATAATAATAATAATAATAATAATGATATAATTGAATGAGTTATTACCACAACATATTTTTTATTGTTACAAGTGTGTCTACAATAAAGATGTGTATACTTTGCTATCTTTGCAACTTGGTTTATATTGTTTCTTGAATCTATTGCTCTCCCCCATCCACTTATTCCTGGCCTAAATATCCTTGAAATCACTTCAATATGGCCCACTGCCCCACACACCGCACCATTCTATATGACTTGACAATGATCTTGAATATTGCTCTATGATCTTGAACCCTCGATAATGTCAGGGCTGTCTCTGTCAGTGTATGTAAGAGAATTTGATGGCAATTGTCTTGGTTCTTAGTGCGGAAATAGGAGTCTTAGTTCTTGCTATACTCATCCAATTAGTTCCCTAATTATTCAACAACATATAAATATACTTGATCTTTGTCCAGTAACATTTAGTGGCGACAGTCATGGTCAGGGTTACACAAATACAACGAACTGAATTGTAAACAGCTTCTCACTGAGAAAACATGAATTAAAAACAATTCAGGATGCTTCCGATAACCGTTTCAATGACACGGAAATACGGTATAAGTACGAATGCATATTCGAAAATGTTCTCTGTTACTGTTGGTGCGTTGTCACATAAAACACGAAACATATCAGCAAAGATGGATGTTACGGGAATAGAACCAAGACCCGATCTACCCTCGTCTTCAAAAGATCATTACCACTAAGTTACCAGTGCCGGTAGGAAGTTGTTAAATGCTACTCACCTATAGTGTGGTAAATCTTCCTGAAGGTTGTCAAGGATATACCATGGGAAGCAAGTTTTTTCTGGAGTGGTGCAAATGTTGTGGAGATAATTATCCTGATTATGAAGACACCTAAGTAAGGCATGGCTGAGAGCACTCCATTCTTGAAACAAAAACAAATACTCTATTAATAACTATATTAATAGCTAATTTTGAAAAACTGTATACAACAGAATATTCCATAATCATCCCATATCTAAAATTGAAGTTGATTAAATTAAAATCGTTTAAAATGTAAAGTCAATTTAAAATGTAATGTCAATTTAAAATGTAATGTCAAGCTATAAATCTCTGATAAAAGTATAAGTATCTATAAGCCATCAGACATATTGAAACGATCAATTCCACTAAACTTGTATTGATCAATAAGCGGCATCATTTACTTATCGAGTAATAGTTAAATACGACTAATTACCAGAGGTTATAAGAGGTATGAGATATTACCAGAGGTGGGAATCCGAATTCCCACCTTGATGTCGGTAAAGAGCAAACCTACACTCACTTGATCGGATCAACAGTTTTCTAGATAGTGCGAAGCTTGTGTAACAGATGACTCGCACAGCACTAGAATGTTTAATATTTTGTACTATACTTCCTATTACGTCAATTAGTTTTGATATGAAAGTGTGAATTAAATAAAAGTTTATAACTGGTGATTTCATTTCAAATACTATATTTTCAA
This sequence comes from Brachyptera putata, assembly GCA_907164805.1. Taxonomy (NCBI): domain Eukaryota; kingdom Metazoa; phylum Arthropoda; class Insecta; order Plecoptera; family Taeniopterygidae; genus Brachyptera; species Brachyptera putata. The sequence continues at coordinate 19,870,872 of OU015462.1, read as the reverse complement.
TAGTTCGTTATATATCCACAAGACATAATGAATTATGATCACTAATATGAGGAATCGGCACCTCCACCAATATCTCTGATTCACTTCATTTGTTACGCTTGTTGCATCTAGGTTTTGAAATTTGATACTAGATGGCACTGGGTGTTGCTTTTTTGTTGAATTAAGATCTCTAATCAAGATGGATTGGCACCTCCACCAATTCAGTCGGTAAGGCTTGGAGTGTGTTGGTTGTAATATTTGATAGTAGATGGCGTGAGGTATCACTTTTTGTTACAGTTATTCGAACCTTATTTCAGACATAATCATTATTTATGGTAAATTGTATCATTAATAATGTGTACAGTAGGCCTACACGATCATAAAACCGAATAGAATTAATGAATGCATATTTTTGGCATTAATTTCTTACTTAAATTAAAATGTGTCGAAGTTATGAAACAAAACCGGAACTGATCTCATTTAGAAATAACCTCTGATTTTTTTTCTTAATAATAAATATATTGAATAGTGAATACCACGCCTCTAACCGGCACCTCCACCGACCACATCTATTACAGAAACTATATCAAGAAACCTATACATTGTAGAAGCGAAATCTACATAATTTTTAATTTCACGTTTGATTGAAATAAAACAACAAAACTACATTGTGTTCAGCTCATCTAGTTTCTTATTACCAAGTCGAGAAGGAACAACAGACAGCACCTCCTCCATAAACCTGGACCCTCCACCAGATACTTACCTGATTGAGATCAAAGAGCAACACCTCTTTCATGAACAAGGGCAGATTGACAGCGAGCGTGATGAACCCCCAAGTGTAGCAGAAGTGAGCAATGTTGTACGCATGGACGGGGGTTGAGAAAATAATAGCTCGCCATGGCACTTTCAATGGCTAGAAGAAAAACACTCTCATTCTTACTTAGTACATTCTTGTATTGCCTTACTGATTGTATTACTACTTTGGACCGTATACTCACACGTTGGGCGGGCATGGGTTCGAGTACCGAATGAGGCATGGATTTTGTGAACGGGCTTTAAAAACATAAGTTCATAAGTTTCAACATCACCTTCATTATTCATACCTCCTAATTTCCAAGCTTTTTGCATGGACTTTAAGCAAACAGAAAAGCAACAAAAACCTAGAATTCTTTTGAGGGTTTTGACTCCTTCTTTTCATCTTCAAAGTAGTCAGATAATTTGACCGTTTACGACGGCTTATATACGTGGTTGTTAAATAATATGTGACTCTTAAGACACAGTAATCAATCGTATAGGTTTGAGAGCTGGGGGGTCATTGAACCCATGCCCTCCATAAGTCCAAGTTCATATAAAAGGGTGGTTTGCCCTTGCAACCAACATCTGGAGTTATGACTTGATCTATGTATACAAAGGTCTAAAAGCGAATGCATTGCAATTATGAGGAAAATATCTGTCACCTGTCAGTTGGCCTGAATTATACGATACAAATTACTTTCACTCTGAATAACATTATGTACGTAATTACTTACTTCTTTTGAGTCTTTAATGGTACAAGAATTCAGGAATATTCTTTCTTTTTCTGTGATGCGTGGGTGTTTGTTGGCGTTATCGAAGACCAGAAAATAGAAGACAATTGAACAGAGAACGCCGAATATACCTGTTGAAAATTGAACTTTATTTTACATTAAAGTATCATGCATATACGCTGCATACATATACATTTATAAATATATGCTATACAAATATTTGAAAAAATATATAACCGAGATAATATGTATAACTTCATTCATAATTGATTTTATACTTGTATCCACGGAAGAAGAATGTCGTATACAACTAAATAATTATAAAAACTTGAATAATTGTATATAATATTGTTTTACCTTCGAGTAATTGACGCTAATTAAGGATGGTCCAACTCTCCAGAAAAATCATAACACTCCAATGATACCACTGCACCACAAGTACAACCTGTGATATTTTCACCGGTTATATTGATTTTCAACCTTCTTCTACCGAGGGTACAAGTATACACTTAATACTATTTTGAATGTATTCAAAATTGGGTATTATTTGAAATAATTTCAAATGAAACTAATATTCTGAAGATAATTTAAAATTGGTTTCAGCTCAACTTCTTTATAAATGTATACATTATATGAAAAATATGTTAAAAAGTGTAATATGTGAAATCAACCGTGAAATGAAATTATACGAATGAAAAAGTGATAAATTATCGAAAAAATGTAACATTAGAATAACGAAAGAAACCGTATTTTTTAAAATTCAATTTTATATCTTCATTATTTTTCCCCATTCACAAAATATGGCGACTGGAAATTCTCATTTGTTATAATGCAACCTAGTTCTAGTTGTATCATAAACAGCCTGATGCATTACAAGGTTATAGAGGCTAGGCTGTCTTCAGTTTAATTGCCTTGGACGACCGAGTTATTTCACTCACGAAGCATATATTAAAATCATTACATTTATTAATAAAGATACACATTACAAAACGAATAAAAGTCATTAAAAAATAAAAAAGTGGCTCATTTCAGTCCCAACAAAAGAAACCAATGCTCATGTTCATACCTGTTGCATAGAATATATAAGGCCAGCCCCCGACGCCCCCGGCGCCCAACTGGCACAGAAGTCCTGAAAGAGGGAAGATGATGACGTTGCCGAGGGGGAAACCGGTGTAAGCCACCCCCATAAGGGTGGTACGTTCATCGGGCGATGCCCATCGAGTGTACAACTGGAAGATCGACGGCAGGCTAAGACCCTGATCACGGAAAACAACTAATTAAAATTTATTTAGTGATCATACTTTACGAATTCAAAATCTAAATTTAAATGGTCGAAAAATGGCAATCAAAATTGTTATCAAAATGGTGATCAGTTGTGAAATTGAAGGTAAAAATTGTTATTTTGTAGCAGTACAGAAAATTTGTTCCAAATATTGAATACGTGTATTTTATTTATCTTCAAAAACAAATAGAATAGCTAGAATCAGAAATAACTCTGGATGATATCAAGTGAATAGAAAATGTGTACTAACGAATCATACTGATATTGAAAGTTATTTTCAAGAAATGTCAAGAAAATCAAGAAATGGTTATATTCTACATTAATTAATTTGTAAGAAACGTATTATTTTTCTTCATCTTGAGTTGTGTGGTATGTTCGTCTTGATGGTGTTAGTGTCAATTTGAATCAAATCTTTAAATATTAGCAAGTTAGCAACCAAGCGATCTCTGAGTAGCCTACAACTTTGAAGAATCTTTAAATTGAATAATCTATTTTCAGAGTTGACTCATCAGTCATCAGATAAATAATTCTCTATTGTTGAAAGATAAATGAGCCTCTAACCTATTAAGACGGTTTCTTGTATAACAAAAGAGAAGTGATTGATACAATCTATACATAAAATATTATTTAGTTCCTTTGATTGCATGAGTGTATGTCATGGGATCTTTCATTGCCGACTGGACGAATGAATACCATCTACATGCAAGCAAATTTCAATGAATAGGCCTTATAGAAAAAAAGTCTTATACGTTTCGATGGTTATGCACAAAGGTTTCGTTCCCTAAAACTTAATCACGCTCTTCTGATTTTATGTGCTATGTAGGGTCAGAAGAAAAAATTTGAATTAATTACATTGTGTCCCAATTATGTTACAATTTTTATTCTTTGAAAAAAATCATCATTTTTCACTCGTTATCATCTAATAATCTAATAATAATTAGAATAGCCAATCAGAATTAAATACCTAATAATGATATTAAAATGAACATTTCGTTTATTTAAAGTGCGTACACAAAGTTAAAACATATCTATTGTTCACATATCACATAATCACATATCTATTGTTGTAAATAATGTCAATTTATATGAAACCACGTTTGATACTATAATAACTTAAATAATGGCTAATATGATATTTCTACGATTGCTAGTGTATGTGATAATAGTGATCCGCAGACCGTCAGTCTTCTGTATACCATTGTAAGATCACAGCATTCACTGATTTCACTCTAACGAAGAGGGTCAGCACGACAAACCCTCTGTCAATACCGCGGCGGGAATCGAACCTCGGTCTTCTGCGGGATCACAGCTACGCAAGCTGCGTTCCGAAACCTCCAGAATCTACTGCAAGCGTACTGAATGCGTTTCGAAACTTACTCCGAGTAATTTACTGGACGTTCCGAAACCCACCACGCCAGTAAATTCTGCGTACTGGAAACACTGGAAACACTATTTGTTTCAGTAAACCCAGTAAATGAATGGTGGAGATTACATTATAGTTTGTTCACAGACAAAGCGGAATGTAAATATTATTGAAAATAAGGCAGATAAATTACATCTGCAGAGAGTTTATAGTTGATTTAAAATTAATTAATTGTTGATTTGCGTATACATTTTTGTACGCGTGGTTTCATAACCTAACATTTTATTGAAAAACAAAAATATCTTCCATCTACCTACTTTCAAATTGTAATGGGTGCGTTCTGTAACTGAGGCCTACTGGGTAGTATAATGTACTAGAAGTAGGGTCAGTAGGTTTTGGAACGCACCCATTCGTCAGTCTCAGTGAAAAAAAAGTGGAACTTGTGAAAAGTCACAAAATAGAACGCGCGCATACTTAAACAATGTCATTTAGATGAGCGTTAGCGAAGGTTTCCACCCAACTCTTAACTCTTATGAAGCTTTGTCCGTGTGTGTGTTTCTTTTTCAACACTGCACAGGTCGCAGGGTTTGACCGATCGACATGAAACTTTTTCTGTATACCCTACCCAAACTTATCCCACTTGGAACTGTAAAGTTTTTGGGTCAAATCTTTTGGACCATTTTTTAGAAACATCATCTCAAAGTTTCTAAAAATCCCGTAAGATTACGCTGAGCGTAAAAAATTGAAAAATAAAATCTCACCAATATAATTCAAATTTTCCTCAAATGTGAAAACAGAAGTGATAGACCCCACACACAATTGAAAATTTGTATGCAATTCGAACCAGCTGTTACGAAGAAATTAATGTAATACATGTTCGTTTGTTCGATATCATCGAATAGATCAAATAATAGCAGAATAATAGCAGATATAGTTTTCAAAAATGTTGCAGTGATAGTTCCACGGCTCCCTAGATTCGTTGGTATCGAATGACATATATTTTATACGATCAAGGTGTGTCGAGTTTTCGAGTATTTAGATACCTCGCTCATCTTAAAACGCACTGCGTTTGCCTAGTTTATTAAAAATGTAGCATTGTTGACAGTTGATTTGTAACATTTCGTCGTCCATATTGGGATTTAGAAGCGCATTCTCTTATTACTTTTAGCACAAAGAAGTGCTTTTAGTGTAGATTATAGTCACTGATGGACCCCGTCCCTATCTCTTCATGACACCATGCACAGTTGCACTGTTACTTACGCAGACAATACCTTGGAGAATGCGCAATATGAAGAGGGCTTCTGGGTCAAATCGAGCCGCCATCGGAAGTACTAAAGTGATGAGACTTTGTAAGAAGTTGCCGAGGATGAAGAACAATTTACCGCCAAACCGATCGCTGAACCAACCTCCAAATCCTTGGCTGATGACGTAGCCGTAGAAGAACCCGCTCAAGATACGACCCTGAAGGGATTTGCTCCATTCAAATTCACCCTGTAAAAACAAACAATTATTCTCAATGTAGGCCTACAGAGAATTGTCAATAAGTAATTATTTATGTTTATTTATTACAATTTGTACACTGAGGCATACAGGTGGCAGGTCATATTATTATATTTGATTTGACTCGAATATCTTCGTACAATTTCGTAAATATTCGTTAGCTACCACTCATATTCATTGGTATGAGTTCATCATATAGCACCTTCCAGTTCTCACTGGGAGAAAGTTTTTTCCAAGGTTTGTATATATATATATATATATATATATATATATATATATATATATATATATGCACTTTTTGAAACAACCACTTTTGTAGCACGTCCAAATCTACAACCGTATCCATCTACATTTTAGCAAATGAGGCAAGACTTAATTATTGATAAAATTGATCAAATATTTATATATAAATATATTAGTACATCAGACAAGTTCAAAGTTTTATATAATATGGAGTAAAATAAAAAATGTTCAGATATAATATATCGGAAAGAGCAGAAATTGGAACTAAAATGCGACGAAAAACTTCATTTAGCGGTACTATAGAACTGTTTACGCGTATACGAACTTCGTGTAACGACGCCGCACTGCTTGAGGACACTGGGCACTCCAGTTCAGGATTATCTTCTGTGTCCAAAGTAGTGTTCAACGGCCATTGCCCGGTGATGTTGACCGTAGGGTCTTTGACCATACAGACGAGAGCAAAGCTGAGGTTGAAACGCATCAGGATCAGATTAAGCATGGTCAAGAAGGCACATACCGTGTAGACCAGACGACACGAGCCCCAAAGAGGAACTAGAACAATGAAAAATATTTAATTGACTGCATATCCGTGATAAATGATTAATTAACTTCCAAGTAATATTACAAACTATAAATAGAGAGTAAATTAAATAGATGTGCATGAAATACGATACTCGCGATACGTACGTTACTCAACACAAACGTTGTCATAATGACCTAATTTAATCTAACGTGATGATTTTTTTTTAATTTACACTATTTATTTCATAGTGCTTCATAGTATACAACAAACTGATGATGTAAAATTATCATTCAAATCTGTGAGATATAGGCCTATGACCATTGTTCCGGCTTATTTGTACTTCAGTATAACTTATGATTTTGTTTGTAGAGAGTATGAAAAACAATTCATTGTTTTCATTACAGGAATACTTATTATAAAATAATGTAATCCATTAGTAATAACTGATCAATATTGTTGTCACAAATGAAAGCCATATTACTGGAAACTAGAGGCGAAATCAATCTTATAGAACTAAAGTATACAGTATTCTAAAATTATTTTATAATTTAAAACAACACATAACTGTTATTTCAATCTTTAAATAAATACACTCCGAAACGATGATTTCACATATTTGTAAAATACACTGTGTATAAAGATTATTTTATGGACTATGACATACTTGTCACGAAATAAGAAGAAGGTCTTCCAACATAAACACAAATGGCTACGTTACAGTTCTGTAGCTATATGGTATTTTGAGCGTAAATGAAAAAACAGGACGAGATTTTCAATACTGAACACAACTGCAACCAATACAAAAGTTCAATACTTTGAAGCTGCAGCAATTTTATCTACAATTACCGAAGGTTTCACAATTCTTTATCTAGTAGACGACCTTCTTTCGTGGACAGAAATGTATTAGAAATTGACTTACCTCTCTGAACTATGTTCATCCCATCTTCTGGCGTTTTTGACAGTTGTTGTTTCCAATCCGGAATTGATTTTATTATACGTTCAGAAGGCATGCTTGCTCACTGAGAATAAGAACAACATATGAAATAACAATGATGTTTTTACTGAGCCATCTTCTTCGTTACATTCTCGTGTTTGAACCTTTTAATTGATATGATTTGTGTTATTGACATACTGATTTCATTAAAACAAGCTTGATCTGGTTATGGTGAAACTGAATGTTGTGTGATTCTTTCTATTTACTTCAATATGAAATGACACATTCACAAAATAGTGCTTTATCTAAGATTGATAAGGTCTCAGTGCTATTGCAGTAGAATCGTTGCAAACATACATTTTTGCTCTGATTAGTGATTACACTTGCATGCACTGATTATTTAAACAAATAAAATATCAACACATATGTCTCCAAGCATAGGCCTACCATATTAATATTGACCATTGAAATATTGTTACTAACAAGCAGAAACTATTCCTTGTCACAGAATAATGTAATTGTAGGTTACGTGCCACTTGAGAAATTTAAAATACTATATTTGCACGTTTCACAACAATGTTTGCATAATATGTGATATTTTATTTCATTTTTATGGATACCAATATTTCTTTTTTTTTCCACTATTCAATATACAAAAAAACAAGCAATGAAAATATTCACTAAAAGTTCAGCTTTTATTGAATATTTCACTCGTTTTTTTGTGCTGATACAACTTTGACTCGAAACTAAATAAAAATTAAGTTGAAACAAAGTACCGATTACTTCCACTTTTTGTGACCAAACATCCATCGTAAAGCACAAAGAAATGTCAACAAGTACAAAAGCATTTTATAATAACTTTCCTTACATATGGTGATGTAATTAGCATGTTATGACGCACAAATTTAAATATACATTCATGTACCGAATGGATTTTTAACACGATCATGCTATAATGCATTACGTTGATTATAAAAACAACATACATGTACATTATGAGCTTTATTTCTTCAGACCTCGTTCGATAGAAGGCACATTTTCATCCAGAAATCATATACAAAAGGATTTATTTACTGATAGTAAGTTTTATATTTTGCAATAAACAAAAAGAATACCCTTTCAGTAGTTTGCAATTTGAATATTGAATCACAAAACAAGAAAAACGATAAATTTAATAACAATCATATATAACTACTTTTATTCCAATTAGGAACAATACGTTACACTTCCTCTATTTTTATGCAAGTGAAAAGGTCAAACTCGAGACAGTTTGCATAGCGTGATGTATGTATTGTGCGCTGAATACAAATTGTGACACAACTTATATGATTGGAGCTTGAATAGGTTATCACTTCATCGAAATATAGGTTGCTTATGGTTATTATTGTTTTATACATTTTTTATGAGTCAAGTTATCCAAAGATAGGCTAATATACTGCTGTAGAAGTATCGTGCGTTGGACATTTCATTTTCACGCGAATTATTTCAGAAGAAAAACACGCAGACATATTATATCCTTCTACAGTAAAAACATTCCTACTCCTCCCAGAGTCAGCACGTAAAGTACGAGGTAATCGCGACATGATCGGTTCTACATAATCCGCTGTTCAGCGCATGCGCTATAGCCGTCTACAGCTAAGAATGAGTGGGAATGACAAAACAAGCGTTTGCATGTGGCTGAAAAAAAATGGTACATAACCCGACCACCACCAAAAACATTTAAAAAAAAAAAAACTCGAAAGCGAAAAAAAAAAAAAACGAAAATTCCGAACACCCTTGAACCGAAACCACACGTCGAACCGCTATGGCATGGGTTTCTTCGAGAAAAAAACTTCTAGTAAAACTAGTAAAAAGACTGCTATTTTCATATCACACTGATATAAAAGTATAAAACAGAAACGATGATTACGCATGCTCAGAACAGCTGACTATTTGAAACCAATCCCGCCATGATTGTCTCATCATAAAACATACAAATCAATGTAAAATTCTCTTACAAGCGATGTGGTTATATTGACTGTGAGGTTGTTATCAGCGTATACATATGGGTATTGTCGAAATGGACGTAGATGTATACATGTGAACACGAAGTTTTCGTAGGATCGGTCTATGATCAACAAATTGTTGTAATCATGATCGAGCTATAAACGATTACTGTACATGCAAACGGTGTTTCGTGTTACAGTCCATTCCACCCTGGTGGACAACCTCGATTACCAATCAACCTAACATGGTGTTTAACGACGCGTTTCGACGACGGCTGAACTCTACTGACTCTGCTGATTATCATCTAAGAATTTGGATTAACGTCGAAGTGATATGTGTTGATTTTCTGAATCTTCGTAATGAATTATGTTTATTATGTGAATGAAATAGAACGTCTACAAGGTTCGAGAAGACTCTAATTAAATATGTTTTTATGAATTCTACAACATTACACAATTCTACAAAAATGGTGTGTCTATTCTTGTGAAAAAAAATTGAAGAAGAACTATAAATATGTATCAAAGGAAATACAGTAGTGCTATGATCCTGAAAATTAAGTACAATCCGGAGTTCTGCGATTTTACTATACATGTCAACTGATCTACAACAATTTAATATGTGATCTAATGATTTACTTCCTTATCGTTTCACCTGATCTACCAAAAATCTGTATTACCAGAACTACAATATTAATTAGAAATACAATTATTAAATAATCTTTATAAAACCGTCCTACCTGAAAAGTGATCTACCAGAAAAGTCACCTAGCAGATTATTGAAATCAAATTAGATTTACGGAAAAGGACATGGCGGAAAAGGAAATAATAGTGACCATACTACTTACTAATTACCTTCCCAGTCAACTGATAGGTGTCAATGGCAGCATTTGCTTTCTTCGAAACTATATCATTGAAAATACCAAATCCAGTGACCTATACCAGAATTTGATATGTAATTACTGAGTTATATGATTTATATTCATCTCAAATGTTATTTATTATAGGGGCTTATACTGAAAACTGATCTATCACTTTTTGTCTGGTGGGGCAGTTATAGTTAGTGGTAGAGTTATCTTCACTTTCTATTCGATTCATAATAATTTTTATAATCTGATGGGTGAGTTTTATGGTGGGTCACTTAGCAGGTAGGGTACTTTCACAAAGTATATATATAATATGATACATTTATTTTATACTAGGAAAACGCCATATGCGTTGTTAGACGAGCGGATAGTAATAGTATGGGTAGTAATGGTTAAGAACTGCTTCGAGTGGTACCAATTTAGCACATTTTATTTTTTTTCTTCAAAATGGCTGACCCGATCGAGCTGAAATTTTTCAGAAATATGTATCAAAACGTAATTCAGCTTCACGCAAAATTTCATTTTTTTGAGAAAATAAAAATATTTTCTTTTTTTCCCGCCATGTTATTCTAACAGGTATTTTTGAAATTTCTAAAATTCATAAAAAAAAGTTACCCCCCGATAATGCCACAAAACTATACAGATCTAAGTTAGATGAGGAACCATATTGAAAAAAAGTTTGAAGTTGATAGCTGTAGCCGTTTGACCTGTGGAGAACCGACAAAAAAACATGAAAAAAAAAAAACATAAAAACGAACACCAATTTTTTTCAGTATGTCAAATTGAATCCTCGCTAAAGCTCGTCTAATTAATTTAATTCCAGTAGGCCCAGTACATATTACGGGTGGGCAGTTATAAAATGGATAGAAAATGATTAATTATTGTGTATTTCATTCTAGTATACGTAGTAGTTTTTTGGTCGATCAATTTTCGATGAGGCCAGTTTTCTGGTAGCAGAAATACAGACGACCACTCTCGACTAGCGGTCAAATGAAAATTATTTTGTCCAAAATTCAGTCAATTTATATTTGAACAAATCTACGCATATTTTACGTGGAGTGCGTATGTACATTTTCTAATAGTTTTAGTGTTTATAATACCAGTATACTATCTTCAGAATGCATTTTAATGTGGCTTGACAATCGACCAGTTTATGTTACCGCAAGTGTACAAAGATGAACAAGCTTCTCGTATTCAAACTGCACGAGGACATACGCAGTTATTTCGTTAATAACTAAAATTCAGTGAGCCAATTAGGCCAGGTAGCACCAGTTAGCCTTAATCTGAAAGTTAGTGAAACCAAATAGTAATGGTTACATTTGGTGATTACCGGTTTTATCTCCCAGTTAGAGCTACTCCCACGTTGACACACGTAGTCGAACACGTAGTATTTCGAACACGTAGTCAATCCCCACAATATTATGATTTTAAACATTGAACTAAAAAATACTAGATTATAAACGTCACCAGTCCTACAGAAATAATCATAACCATATTATGATTTTAAACATTAAACCACAAAATACTAGATACAAAATAGTTAATGAAAATCTGTTCCGATCGGATTTCTAATCGGATTTCTTATTAGATTTCTAATCTAATCGGAAAATCTACTAATCGGTGCTCCCAAGTCGACAATTATTTCAAATTTGAATGGGACTTTGAATACGAGCAGTATATTTGTATGCCATATTTTTTTGTGTGCCACTTATGGCGAAATGTTACTACTTATTGATGATTATTTATTCATTTGTTGGTTCATGTATTGAAACTTTATTGAGAACAGGGCCAAGGCTCCACAAGTGCAATATAATATTTACTACGATAATTGAAGGGTCTAAAATGACAATGAACAACATAAAACAGAACATAGAACATAGCATAACAATATCACAATGGATATCAAATCAAAAAATTATAAAAAAACTGTACCTCTTCAATTATATATTTAAACACAGTGATGAAAAACAATATGATGGTAATTTATTAAATGTATATAAGATATGTTATTTAACGTTCATGTAAATTGTATTAGCTAGGAGTTATAAATATTGTTGAAATGAGACTGAATACGAATGATACTTGAAGATTATAACGAGTGTTAGCTTAACGACTCTACTAGCACCTATAGCACGATACTAACAGACTTTATCATAATAGAAAGGTGTACTGGTTCCCATACTAATAACATGGCTGGCATTTGTGGTTTCCTGCTGTCAAATCAGAGCCAACGGTTCCATTTACCTGTCGCGATTTAGCGGATTCCCTTGTGAACTAGATGTATAGATATAAGAGTGGCTATACGGTGAATATATTGTTAAACTTACAAAATCTATAATTTTCGTGAAAAATAAATGTCACTTCTAACATAATATTCTACTGAGCCAGTGAGCCGTGTATAGATATCATTGTTGAACATTGTTGTTTTATATAGTTCGATATAAAAGCGATAGTTGCGCTACAGGCAAATGGGACCATGGACTTAGATTCTGACCCCGGAAATATTTCACTTGGAAGACGCGAGTGGGTACCTTCCCTCTATTATGATACATTCTGTTGGTATCACTACATCATGCGAATGAGAAGACATGTGAATGATGTTTACCAAAACCCGGCATTGTAGAATTGTGCGGGACTCGAACCCAACATTGAGGTCAGTTTCCAAAGCAGTGCCTCGGCTGACTGAGCCAGACAGGCGGCAATGTTCCTAAATATCTCTGAAGATAAAAGGAAAACATACTAAAAAGGAAATCATTTCGTGAGTTAAAATATAGAGTGAGCCCAAGCTATCAAAATACAAATGTCATTTTAAAAAAATGTGAAATACTATGCTATAGTTGAAAACTGTAAGGTAGCATATTTACACGACATCGCTTTGCATGATGCTTGTTAGAACACTACAAAACAAACATGACATGATTTAGGCCTACTCATACTTTGACGCATTGTAATGGAGGACCTTCACCCTCACTCATCACGTTCACCCCTCAGCACACATGCCAGCCAATCAGGGAAGACTTGCATGATTGATCAAGATAATCAGTCGTTCTTATCGAAAAAATAACATTTTTAGTATCGATTCTGATGGAACTGATAATCAATTGTATTGCTAATAATTCGTTTGACAAAACCATTACTTAGAGAGCTGAGCTCAATTTAACAAGCATTCTGTCAGCTAGTTGATACTGAAAGTTGACTATCGGTTGTTTTATGACGTAGTTATAGTTACGGTATCCGGTATCCATAGTTACGGTACTGAGATGATGATCTCCCGAACTTGATTATTCACCGTCATGTAGATATTGTTGCCCTTATCAATAGAAAGTTGACCCACAAAAATATAGGTTCATAGATTACGCACATCACACATATTCTTCACGATAAGAAGCGATATAGAAATTGGGATATAATTCAGATGCATTGTTATATAGGACCTACCAATAACAAAAAGTAAAATCAAAATTTTAAAATAAAAATCAATACGAAAATCAATTCGAAATATTCCACATGAATGTTAAAAAAACGGGCACGCTACAGGTAAACGCTTTTCATGCCACCAAAACTTAATTGCAATCCTAATATTTTTGTTAGTTTTGAATTAAATTAGCATAACCTGCATGAGTGCGGTACTGATTTCACCTTACCTTATCACACACTCGATGGCCTTGTCCTTGAACTCTTATCAGCCGTCCCCCAACGAACACTCAAAGGTTAACTTCTCTGAACAATTCCAGCAAACCGATAAGCTGAAGCACACGTTCTGTATAACGCGATGTCCCTTGTTTTATGGTCACCACCTCGAATGGGGGGGGGGTGTGTCTATGTATCACTGATTTTATCCGATGGATTGTACTTCATCATTGCCTGTGACGACTGACTTTCCTGTCGAATAACAAATAACTCTTTCAACCACAAAAATAATTATGTTAATGTCTGGTGCAACGATGGATGATAGTCGTCTGACCATGATCTGACGTTACAATTTTCAGGTTGATTGTTTTTTTATATGTATTCACTCACGGTCAGATAAAGTGGTCGATAGAGCCACATTGAAATGCATCCCGAAGACAATTTATTGAAATTATATGCACTAAATGATATAAAACTAGAACACATACTCACTCCACGTCCAGTTTGAGAAAATATTATCGGTAAAAAATCTGGAGATTGTAATTAAATTTTAATTTCGAATTAAACCCTTTAGGTGACAGCGAGTGTCATATGTGAATTACATTATTAGATATTTTTATAATTGATATTTATATTGAATAAGCACAATAACTTACATGTGTATAGCCTATATGTAACTTTGCTCGTACTGCCTTACATTATGTCAGTACAATATTTATTACATATCTAGTTCTAGCTTTACCTACTGACTAGATATCACGAAACTGATTGTACTAATAGTTGTAGTCAAGGTAAATATAATATAATTATGTTGGTGAGTATTATAGACTCGAACAGCGCATACTTTTCTCTACGAAACATTCTGCAAGTCCGCCCGCGTGACGTTTCTGGGCTCCGGAGTATGGGGCCACTGTTCGACAGCTGGTTATTAAAATGCTGAGAAAGTGAAACGACTCTAATGAATGAATATACTCTGAAGTCTGAATGAGACAACCTAGTAACCATTTCATTTTTAATTTTATCTCCTCTTTTGGGTTGTAGTTTAACTGAACATAGACTTGAACCAAAAGAAAAAGTCCATTATCTGTTTATCTTAAAACTGTACATTCCTACACATTATCACATGTATCCAGGTAGAAAAAAGATTACTTCTGGTTCAATCCGTATATAATAATAATAATAATAATAATAATAAATCATTTATTTCATCATTGTACATGTACAATCACTCATGTGCACATTGATTCATAAAATAAATCTGTACGAGTATTGAAAATTGTCATAGTTATACATATAAATAAAATGTAAGAGTATTTACATTACAAAGTCATTAGTAAAATTCACACATATATGATAAAATAGCAGAAGAAGTTGAGTTTTGAGCTGCTCTTGTCAGAAATAAAAAGACATTCAAGGTGTCAAGTTTATAAAATGAATACACTAATTACAATTGCAATGTTTGGCCGCTTGGATGAATTCGTCGATATTATAAAATCAAGTATTATATCAAGTGTTTATCAACATAAGTGTTGCATTTTAAGAATTATTTCAACATAAATGTTTCCGTTGATATAATATTAAATCTGCATAAGAAATAATATGTGTTTTTACCCAATATATTTACCAGTTGCTTTCTTTGGTAATGCACTGCAATGTCTACGTGTGATCAAATTCATTCCACTCTTCAGACGACTTCCACTCTCTGATAATTACAGTTAGCAGCTTTATAACCCAACTAATCGAAAAACTGTTATTGTTGAGTTTACCTCCAAACCACAAATATCATCCCGCAGGCAAACCTTTTGGCAGTCCTCTATCGAGACAGTCACAATATTGACCCAGAGTCTTGGACCTGTTTGCAAACACTGCACTTGATAACTTGTGATGTTACTTCCTACTACCACATCACAATAACAGTAATAAAAGTAGCACAAATCAATGCAATAATGACGTCATATCGTTGATTCTTTAATAATTAGTTCAAGAGCAATCAATTAATCGTGATTGAACATAGCATATGAAAGGTTAGTTTATCTCAAGTCCAATCGCTTGAAAACGTGTCAATTCGAAAATTACAATATTAAGGATATCAAACTGTATATGTAAGGTTTCTGATATAATTAAACTAGGAGAGCGCAGAAAATGCCATGGAGAAAATAGTAAAGGACAGATTTCATCATTACGAACTAATTGGTTCAACTTGTTTATCATCTTTTAAAAGCTTTCTCAACATAGCTCTTCAATTGATGAAACAAATAATACATATCGATTTTTATCTTTCAAACAGCTCATCCGATTTATATAAAAATTTGGAATAATGTGCATCATCCATGTTCTTAAATTCCGTAGAAATTTTAATGCATTCTAGCTGAGTGAATGTGTTTTCCATATTCTTCTCTTGGTTTATTTACCTCTAGGTTTAAGGGGGAGCATGCACGGTGCTTATAAAAATGGGAAATTCCCCTTCACTAATTTTTTTCTATGTTCAAATCCAGTGTAATTGAATTAAAAGTTCACAACTCCAAGATAATGTTATGCTCTTTAATTGATACGACCTTCTATTTCAGTGAATTCAATCAGTTTTGAGATAATACGTCAATGAATACAAAGAATGTGAGGAAATTCATTGACGTATTATCTCAAAACAGATTGAATTTTTCAAGAAGACAATGTCATTTTAATTAAAGAGCATAACATTATCTTGTAGATGTAAACTTTTCATACAATTACACTGGTTTTTGAACATGAAAGAAAATAGTGAAGACAAATTTCTCGATTTGTGTAAGCACCATGCATGCACCCCTTTTTTTTATCTACAAAGTTTTTCGACCGATGGTGCCTCAAAACTAAAGAATATCGAGTTAAATAACACAGGTGCACGCCAAGTTTCATCGAAAGATTGTCGGTCGTATGACCTGTGGAGCGCGAACAACAAAATGAAAACGTGTTCGTTTTCATCGAGTAGGCCTATGCATGGTACAATTGAGTCTTCGCTTCGCTCATCCAACTATTTGGCAAATCGTGCAAAGCGGAAATGAAAGCGGAAATGACGTCGTGTAGGTTCAAAGGCTCACAATCTATATAATAATCTGTAGTATACTAATGGAACTCGTGCATATCAATATGCTAGGCCCCTATATGCTATAGGCCCTATATTAAACCTTTATTGGTTACTGACTCCAAAGTGCACAGGAGTGCTACTTTCATGTGATTGAACAAAAAATTCAAATTGTAAAAAATAACATGCTCCATGAAATATTTTGAGAATGTTAATTTAAAAACAATATGATTGTTCAACGAAGCACCATTCTTGGTTGTGAGCACAATAAAAATGAAACGAAATTCTAATGACTCAATTTCTTAAAATATTAATTAAATTTGTGTTGTCTTCATTTTGAAACTACTGCCAGCGCCACCGAATTCACAGTTTGCTCGCTCAGCCGATCACGCACTCATCAACATAACGTTTTCCGCGTAATATCGGTTCATTTAAATAAAAAAATTGCGCTTAGCTATCAGTTCACGAGAGAATTTTGGGGACAACCGTGTTAAAATCGGATAAATTGTGTCTTGAAAATCAATTATTTCCTCTTCGATGATATGAAATTATACAATTTGAATGTAGTTATATAAACTTAAACAAATAAAATTATTTGGTAAAATGCTACTGTGCTTGAACCATCCCTTTTCTCATAAATTTATAACAGTTAACCTAACCATTAGATTATATGATACGTTAGGCTTAGTGTAAAATAATATGAAGACAAACGATCATAGAGTATGGGTTAGTAGTGCCAGCAAATAATGCATATTTTATTTATTTTCATTTTTTTTTTTCTTTGCATTCCCATTTTTGTTATTATTTTTATTTTCATCCTATTTTTATTTCAGTTTTCATTTTCATTTCATTTTAATTGGATTTTTTTACTCTTCATTTTCAATTTTGTTATGTCATCATTAATAATGATGAATAAGTTGCTTTTGATTTATCATGGATGAAAATATAAAACACATATTTTATAGCTAAATGTTTTAAATGTGATTAAATTTTCTTGCAAGTCTAGTACCAACTTAACTGACCCACAAACTCATGTCAGCATGGCCGAGCGGTCTAAGGCGCCAGACTCAAGGTTACCTTGCCTACCACGTAGGTATGAAGCATTCTGGTCCTCTCTGAGGGCGTGGGTTCGAATCCCACTGCTGACAAATCTTTTTGTTCTTTACCTAATGACTCATTGTCATCAAAAGTCATTACTTTACCTATTCTCACTTCTTTAACATTGAATTTCATAGCCCCACATTGTAATTTTTACATATTTCAAATGATAATCGAAATTATCGTCCATTTTCTCTATAATGATATTATTATTCATATATATATATATATTACTTAATAAATAATTTGGAACAGCAAGAATAGCGACCAATACATGTTTCTGCAGGACAGTATAGTGGTAGTGTCATAGATTCAAATTTACCAAAAGAGCTGAATTTTGATTTGATATCCATTATGTTTATCTTCTTTCTAAATAATATGAAACCACCAAGCTTCTTCAGGCATAGTAATGATTCTTAATTTTAAAGATAATCATAATAGATTTCATAAAATATTCATAATAGGCATTTAGTTTTGCTGTGAGGCGATGAATAACATTACTTTATGTAAGGTGGCGTACCTTACTTTATCTCTAGCTCATTGAATCAACTTGAATCATTTAGTATTGTAGATAAGTATATTTTACAAAACGTTTGCGTCAGTCTCACTCATAATCAATACCGTGTTCGGTTTCATCACACTTTTTTCATGAATCATTTCAATTATCTAGTCATTTTGTTCAAGTTGATATATTTTTCCATCATTCAATGAAGCCTTACCTGAATCGCAAACATAATTCAAATTAGTATAATATATGCTTTCATCATTTTAATGTCCGGACCTACCTGAATTCCGTCATAATACATCTTCAATTACTGCTGATTGAATACAGAGATTTTTGTATCACTTCACACGAACGCGGTCACGATTATGTAAACGTCAAAAACTATTTCTGATTCTGCGATTAAGTTTAGTCTTGATTTTATCTACACGTGTTTTTGGACGTTATTATCAGATAAGACAAGCGTAATAGATAAGCACAGAAAGACCACCTGTGGATGCAGTATCACGCACTCAGTCTCAATTGTGTGCAAGAGATTCAACAACTGACAGGTGTATCATCGACAGGTCAAATCATGACGTTCCATTATGCACGTTTCATTGTACTAGCTATTATATCTATTCAAACTAGAGGTGAGTGTAAATTAGAAATTACAGGTACAAACACGAAAATTTATAGTTTGGAGTTCGAAAAATAATTCCTAATTGTATTTCCAATAATCGACAAGAATGAATATTGTTTGTTATTGGTTTTAGTTTTCAAATACAATTTGTTTTACAATTAATTTGTTCAGACATCTACCATCTTCTGCAACCTTATCTTAGTGATTTTCCAAACAGAGCTCACATATTCTTCCTAGAATCAGCTGATATGAATGTTGAATTTTCATTGCTAAAGAATTCAAAGTAGGCTACTAGGATACGAAAATTGAATCGTTTGAGAGATAAAATGGGGGGGGGGAGTTTTTTTGTATAGGACTATAGTAACAGTTCTGTCTAAAATTCAGGAGAAAGTCATGACTTTAGATATAGAATTAGATTAGAATTGATCGATTATTTATAAATATACGTCATGAGCATTTTCTGTAAAACACTCTAAGAGCATTCATTAGGCCTTGCCAAGCAGCAATCGTTGGCACCATATCGATAATGAGCATTATAATTACTTATTACACACGTATTTAGCGAAGACCCGAAGACGCTATATTGACGTAGGTTATGTGAAATTATAGGAAATATATCTCAGGCCAAAATCATTAAATTAGGTGCCCCTAAAAATTCTTATAATCAAATATAGATCTTTTATATGGGAAATACTGAAATTATATTAATAAATGCACCTAATTATTAAAATCTAATCGTATATCCTAATTTATGGAAGGATATATATATTGTTTGCACAGAATTGTAATGTAATGAAGTGATAAGAACATAGTTATTGTTATAAATGATAAATATCTGATTTTCATTAAATTTAGAACATCAAAACCGGAGACTGCCATAATGTTACAAAATTCGAATAAGGGCATGTAGTAAGGCATGAGTAAGGGCATGTACGAAATGATATGTACAATCAGAAAGATAATATAATAGTCTATACTATAGTCTATACTATTTGAATTTTCAGTTAAAATGTTGAAAATAGAATATAGGCCCTAGATCAATACACTCATAAAAATAAAATTACGGAATCTACATGTTGTGTGTTGAAATAATATATGTTGATTATGTTGATTAATATGTTAATTCAACAAAAACTTATCTAAAAACTGATATACATATAGAATTGGATTTTCCATTCGTATATGCATCACGTTCATAACTATAAGTTCAATCGAGTATTTTTAATTTTAGTGTAATAACCTCATCATAATTTTTTTATTTTGATTACATTTTAAATTTCTACACCAAGAGCAGGCGCTCGAGACATAATCAAACTTTTTCGTATCAAATAACGAGGTAGTTTCAGTACATGTATTTTGAGAAAAAATCTGTATTTGCGTGAACCTAAATTACTTCTTAGTTAAGAGTTCAAGGCGTAAAAGAACGGCAACAGAGAAGGAAAATGAATCGAACAGGGAAACGAACCGAAGTCAATTTCAGCCTATTTCAGTTACGTGCATTTGATCAATTTTCTTCATTGGCGTAAACCGAGTTTATTTCATTAGAAAATAAGTTGTTTAAAAACTACAAGTGTGATAATAGAAGTGATAATAGGAGTATGATTAATATGTGATTGCTTTTTCATTGCACTCATGGCTTTTTTTTTGTCATATTAGATATTTGTCATATTAGAATATTAGACATGTATATGACTGCAAGTCTTCAAGTCGTATAATTCTAAGTTGCAAGTAATTAATAATAAATAAAATAAATAAATAAAGTGTGAAACTCTTAGAGTGAAATCTTACAAGCGGTCTAAGTGAGCCTACAATTGATTCTAGGCCTATATATAACACAAATATTTTTGTAACCATCTTTCGGCAATTATGACTTGAAATTTTACTTTAGCGCACTATCTTTATGGTCTATTTTCTCTCATATAAACAGATATCATGCAATAATTTTTGTTCTTCTTTTAGATATTCTGTTATAACTTCTCCTTGATTGATTGCAAACGTTTTTTTAAATGTTTAGTAAATGTACAATTTTCATTAATTGTTTCCACTTATTTTCATTGCTATGCTTTCTAACACACTCCCAACTAATCACCCACACGTCACACATTGTACTTATCTTTACATTTTTTATCAATCACTACCCGCAAATCAATATTTTAAACCTAATCGTATCAACAACGGAGACAAAACAGTCGCTATCTCTTTTTTCATTCTCACAGTGTAGACGATTTCCTCTCTCAGTCTTACGATATCTTCGTTTTACATTGTCTTAATAACTGCCACCTGCGCCCTGCGGTCAGTTATCACCAGATAATCAGTTTGTTTATCTGAGCAAGAGTTTATAATGTAATCAATATTGACACCTGTTTGAATGAATAATATACTTGCAGCTGACAGGTGTGAAATCACGATATACATTTATTGATGAATTGAGATTCATTGCGATTTTTAATAATGTTTGATAGAATCCTCAAGGAACTATTGACATCAAGATGAACTGATTTAAGATGAAATTAAATTGATATATACAGTTATTTATATCACTTGATTGAAGAATAAGATTCATTGAAATAAATTCCTTTCGTGCAGTTAGTTTATTGGCCCGAATTTGATAACACCTGAGAATTAGGTCATTTCCACCATGAAGACTAAACAAGTTATAATTACCAACCACAATAATCGAATAATTTCAATCAAAAAACAATTAATAAAGCTTTGTTACTCACCCTTTTCCAAAAGCAGTACCCTGTCACCTGTCAAACACTTAGCTTCGACCTTCCATCTTTGTTAATCGCACACACTGTCTTTGTTATTACTACGTTCTCTCTCTATGATGTAATTGGCTCACGCCCATATTACCCTCCAATAATAGATATAGTACACCACCTGAGCGTTCACCGCGACCTTCGTCTTATATATTAATTAATCAGCACAATGTATCAAAAGAACGTGAAGAAAGAATGTGTTATTAATACAACAGTATGGGCAATAATCGAATAAATAGCGATATCTTATGTGTGTTTTCTCTAGATGAATACTGAACATAAAGTAGATGCTAAAGTTATCCTAAAATAATCTGTGACATTTGCAATGTGCATATATATCATTTCTATTTTGAATCTATTAAAATAGTTGCGGTTGCTGCAACGTGTAGGCCACGTGTCGGAGTGCTGAAGGTCTCGATCGACTGTCTTTACTATCTGTTAGCAGAGGCGGTTGGGAGTGCCGATCACTTTCAACCCGCTTGGAACTTTGATGCAGCTTATTTTCTTAGATTTTATTGTGAATAAGATTCGAATTCATTGCATATTTACGAATCAATTATCGATAACTGGAAGTTGAAATATAGACATGCACGATCTCGTTGACAATTAAAAAAATATATATTTATGTGTGATAACGCAAAAATTTACACTAAATCATTATGCATCCGCTCGTGCATCCGACAATGGTAACATTAAAAAAAAAATTAAATATTTGATTTTTCGAAATACATTCATTTGAAACTTGCTGTTTATGAAACCTTATATATAGGCCTACTTGTATCCACGAAAAAAGGAGAGCTGTAAAACGTAATACCGGTATCATAGTTAATTGTGAAGAAAGTCACAGCAGCATCAAACATTTGATGATTTTGAAAGATGAAATTTTGTTTAATCGTAAATCTCGTTCTGAAAATCATTAATCCAACATACATCCAACATATCATATCCGACAATGATATTAATTTTTTCAAAGTTGGTATAACGACCTTCTTCTTTCGTGGATACAAGTACATGTTTTGTTATGGTAAGTGCAAGAAAATCTAAAATAAAATTATCAGTTTTTAACTCATGAAGTTGTCGCCAAGCACCCAAGAAGTGTGCAGTATCCACCTGCATAATTATGCATTTCTATTCTATTATTACAATAGTCATGGTCTGCCTGCAGTTTTAGGCGACGAGTTAATCTTGGCATGCCAAACATCACCTGACTGCAGCTCCATTGAAGGCGCTGAGTGTTTGGCTGAGAAGTGCGTGTGTCCAGGGGGCCATGTACTCAGTAGCAACATGGTCAAATGTCTTCCGGGTAAATAAATCTTATTTTACAATATCATGTTTTCATGTCATTTTCTCACATCTCTTTCCTCTGATTCTATCTACATACATGTCATTTTCTCATTCCGTGAATCCTTGCTATTATGAAGATGATTATCGTTTGCTTAACGACACTACCAATAGATAGGTTATTTTGAAATACGAATGAGCAGGTTCTAATTACACTACTATATATATGAAGTGATGATAAGTGAGTGGACGTGAACTAAAACCCATGCAATGCGGGACTCGCACTCACGCCTAAGCGTGATTTCAGTTTCTAAAGCGGTTACCTTTGACTGAGCTACGGAAGGCGGCTCTATTGCCATGTTAACATGTAGTGTTCTCAACTTTTCATGACATGTTCTCATCATATTCTCATTTTTTTACGTTCTCAAAACTAAGGTTCCCCAATGATGTTATCATCTCACGTGCATCACTTCTCGTATCATGTATCTATAATTGTGCATAGTTTGAATGACTTTAATGGAGACATAATTATCATCACATATAGGTATACTTACCAGAACAATAAGAGTCATTAAGCATTGAGCTCTAATTCATAAGTAATGTCATAGGAGTCTATGGCAAGGATGAGGTATTTTAAAATTTGAATAAAAGTATTTTTCTTTTTCTATTGTTGCACTTTTTATGGAGAATTCCAATTCATATATAAATTCAGCTTCGTTGATCATCAATATTGTAAACAAAATAAATGACAAGTAATTATTACTCTCGTGGCAGTTATGCTAACAATTCGAATTTATGTTCGATAAATTACCACCAGCACAGAAGTACATAAACAGTAATATTAATTATTATGTGAATGTATTGTTAAGTTTATGTTTAGTTCGAACCATTGCTTCATATTGGTAACAGAGAACAACCAAAAGTAATAAAATAATGTGAGATAGTTTAAGGATTTTAGTAAAGTCTTGCAGAAAGACTTAAATTAAATCAACTGTAGCCTATCATAGATCTGTACTGTATTTTCGTAGTTTATAGGCTACATGGTTGGTCTATTATTATAGTGCATTGTATTTACTTACAAAGTGCATTTGCACATGATACTATTATTTCATTACGGTTAACACTTTATTTGTGTGCCTACTTGATCTTAATTCTTAGTGTACAAAAACAACCAACCAAAACCAAAACCACGACAACAACAACAATGAGACTTCACTCTAAATCAATATTTTACGGAGAATGTATATCATAAAAAATCAATTAGAGCAGATGTTTAACTAATTTATTGAAAATTGAATTTCCCGCGTAATGTTAGTGTTGATAATTATTTCAATTTCATTCAACATATATTGTATTAAATGTGTTCAGTGTCATGTAAATGTGTCAGGTATGTAATTTAATGTCACTATCTATCTGTGCAGTGGCTGGTGGATTCGGTGCCCGTTGTGACGACAGCGTCCAGTGTGCAGTGAGGATGCTGACAGGAGCAACATGCACGCAAGACGGGATGTGCGAGTGTGCAACCGGATACCATTACCTCCACGGCAGGTGCTGGCGCAGTGCCGGTATGTTTCGTCTGATGTCATATCTTACGGTATTTTAAGAGAATGTGTCAGTTGATAGCGACTTTTGAACGGTATATTATACGATATAGAAGTTTTAGTTTAATCGAAATACATATTATTTCAATTATCATTATTAATTAATACATTATCATAAAATTGTCTATACATTATTATAAGAGCCGGATGTTCCAAGTGATGATTAGTGAATTATTAAAAAAATAGCGAATTAACTTGTTATCACTCTTGGTTATATATATGTTATTCTCGTACCTATACCTCAAGTAATTGATAACTAATTAATATTCAATCATCAGTTGGTACAACTGCTCTATTACATTATTATTAATTAATCATTATTTCAATTTCAATTATATATCAAAAGACGTACATCAAGATATTGATATTGATAAAACAATCACAGATATGAAGTTAAAAAATACTCATTCAGCACCATTGAGGTGATAGGCCTTCTGGTTGGAGCAAGGGGCACCATCCCAACATTTTTTGTAGATTTTTGTAAGAGATTCAACCTTAGTAGTAGTTTCATATATAATATCACGCTCCTTGCTATAAAAGGTTCAGTATCTATTTTTAGGAATCATTTATATTCAAGTAAACAGTTAGAGTAGGTGATATTTTTTATATTTTTTTTTATATACCATTACCGTTTTTTTTTCAGTGTTTGAAATGTTTTAGTTTTAATTACTAATATTTTCTTTCTCATAACTTCATTATTCAATTGTTTTTTAAATCATTATCCATTCTTTTATTTCATAATCTGTGTTTATATATATTTTGTTATCTTGTTTTGTTATTCTGTGTCTAATCGGCAACCCAAGTATGGGCAGAGATCGTAATAAAGATTTTACACACAACTGAGAAAATGATAGTAGGGTGAGTTATACGTTATATATCTATAGGCCCTATGTCTCTCTAATGAGCGTCGTTAAACCTATATATAGACCTCTAATGAGTGCAGACCTATAGTTAAACGTCTACGGTGCCATAATAACACTGAAAAGTTCGAAAAGGTATGAACATAAACTCGGGAATAATAGGTTTCTTAAAATGACCTCATTTATTGTTGTTTGACATCAAGAGGATACTTAACGTTTTGAAGAAATTGAAAAATCTGTGTTTCAAACATATATATTCTTAAATATGTTAGGCCGTTCAATTTGAACACCGGAGAACAGAATTTTCAATGAATATTCGACTTCCATTAGCACATGATTCGTATGGAAAATTTCAGAGTCTTCAGAAATAGAAGTGGAAGTGCCGGTCCATCGTTCTAACAAGCGAATCCTGAAGTCATTTATTTTTTCGGTGGAGGAGCCATTCCTGCTTCTTCCTGTTTTGCAGACCTTTGCTACTATTACATGGTATTAAATGAAATGTCGGAAATACTGATTTCTATTTCAGTTATATCTTCACATTTATATAATTCTTGTGCATTTCAAATTAATTCAAACCGACATGCAAGCTTAAAATAGCAAAAAGAAGGTTACTGTTGACGTTATATATACGCAAAAATACGCTTTAATTTCAAGGACTTACGTTCAGTCAGAACACGTATATACTACATTACGCCATACTGTCTACTGATATGCCAAGATTACATTTTAATATTATAATATGGAAATCACAATATTGCACTTGAACAAAAATTTCACCTTTTTTTCTGTGTTTAAACTTAAAAGCAAAGAGTTTATGATAAATATCAGCGTCACAATTAAATTATGGTCGACTCAAAGCGAGGTAGCACGTTACAATTTTCATGAGCACTATCAGTATATCCTTTTGCTAATTTATGTTCGGCTGGTTATTCAAATCAGGGCAAGCAACCCTTGTGTGTGTGTGTGTGTGTGTGTGTGTGCGTGCATGGTGAGGAATGATATCACGATGTTGGTATTAATGAGTTCTTATTTTGATGGCACCTAGGATTAAACGAAGCATGCACAACGAGTGACCAGTGCTACGGGAATTACAATTACGAGTCGCTATCGTGCAAGGGTGGGGTGTGCGTGTGCAGCGCAGACTTCTACCTGCATGATGGGGATACTTATTGCCGTAGGGAGGGCAAAGGTAAGAAAATTAAGAACAATGGCCGACTATAATAGCGATAAACTCTTTGTTTAGGAACCACTCCCCTCACCAACCAACCCCCCACCTCCTTTCCATCTTTCGTCAACCCACCCAAGGCGCTCAATAATCCTGTAGGAATATAGTGCGTCATTATCGCGATCTAATTATAAAACAGATCCTGAAAAAAGGTGATGACGTCATACCTTGCTATAAAAGGATTCAATATTTGGCTTTCATTGTTATATTTGTTCTGTTATGTTGCGTGCTTACTTTTGAATCAAAGTCCGAGTGACCACTTTGGTACTTGATTCGAAGAACATTGCAAAAACGAGTCTGGTGTGATTGTAGGCCCTATATCGATTCACAAAGCATTGTAAAAAGCGTGCTCAGTCCATAATAAAAATTACTTCTATAAACTGGTAGCTGAATAATATAATAATTAGTAATTATCAAAATGATTATCGATGATATTGATTAAATATTAATATTATTACTGACCATTAATATTATATTATGTAGTAAATACCAGTGAATTTATAGCCATTCTAATATTGATTTCGCTATCTTTCCCTTTGTTTTATTAAAATGAATAAATCTAGATAGATTCATATATTTCATATCTTTTACTTTTCCTTGGTCAAGGTAAATTTTTATTTTATTATATATTTTACCATTAAGATGAGAATATAGAAAATATATTTTTGCAACATCAAAATCTACACCCATAATAATTCTGTATATATATATATATATATATATATATATATATATATATTATTATCATAAATCTAAACTTTTTAAAAGTAAATGTGTCTGTAGCCTTGATGCGAAGGGTTAATTGTGACTATCATCGCATGCTTGAAGATTATAAAACTGAAGAAACTAGGTTAATCGAAGAGCCAAATTAATAACGCCTGAAATTCAAGTAAGATTTTGGAGTTTGTGGACGAAAAAGACAATCAGTGAAACTCAATATTACGGTTTGAGATACTATTTCACTCTATGTTTTCATTTTGAATGTTGACAACAAAATGCATTCACTTTGTGACAGTATTAGTTGGAAATAATTACTGCAAAACACTATAGATATAAATGTATTCCAACTTATAAAATGAAGGTTTTCCAATTGAATGAACATTAATGTTTTAGAGAATATCGGTACCTTATTTTAGACATTTGGAAAATTATAATTTAGTTTATATTTTAGATCAATATTCAGGTGGGTAGCTCTATATTACTTTTACTTTTGAAGATATGAAAAATGATACATTTCTAATTCTCTAGATTTCAAATTTTCCAAATTTCACATTTTGAAACTTGCATTTTCTTCAAAAAGAAGTTATATCTTTACCTAGAGAAAAAATAAATATGATGAACTGAAGCTTTTCAAATCTTGTCGAAAAAAATTGAATAAAAGACAATTCAATAAATAATGTGAAAAAATAGATAGTCAAATTTTGAGAAATGTTCGTTATCTCGTCGAATAATAATGGATAAATAAATAAATTTGGTAACATGACGGCTGAAAGCGTGCTACTAGTCATAGGCCTATTTTAAATACGAGATGTTATTAAATGAAAATATTTTAGTCAATTAACGTACTACATTATACTATTTTCATTTGTAAAGAATCAACTTCGTTGTAGATGTATACATGATACTATATGATCCGGATATAAATACGCCTTTCCTATAACCATCTCTCATCGCCTGCTAAGTTATTGGTCAATCTATATTTATCAAGATTAGGTTATCTTTGAACTGATGGTAACATAAGGATGGTAACTCATTATTTATATCATATATCTCTACATAGATTGGCAGGTCAATAACTTACTTTTAGTTCGATAACTAGAACCAAAGGTGTTCGTAACCTTTGACATTAAGGGGCTAAAAATATCGGTAAGCCATCGAGCGGATGCAACCGAGAAAAAGTCTGTTTAACTTGTACAAGAAAGTCAACTCATGTGCATGTTTTCCACTAAACTTGTATGGAAAAGTTTCGTAGAGTGCGCCAACTAGTTTCGTTTCTTTTGTGAGGGTGCGTGACAGCTTCATGGCACGCTACCATGCCAGCGTTTCAGAAGGAGATTAAAAATCATTTCAAATGCAGAACGATTTTATTTTCATGTATATAACAAAAATTGATATTTTCACACGTTATAGATTTATAACTTATATTGAATTCTCTTACAGAAATTGGTGACGAATGTATGTTCGACTTCGATTGCAAATTTGAAGGCGGTAAATGTAACAGTGCCAAACAATGCGAAGAAAGTTCTTCCAGATGGAAGAAAGATGTGCATAAATTATCTATAAACACTAATATTGACGGTAAGTAAATAAACTTCAGCTAAGTTTATAGGATCTCTTCAGTCTACGGTTTAGGTATAAGATATTTCTCACAGATTCATTAAATATATCTATCATTTTCTTAAAATTTAGTGTAATAAATATTAAATTGAAATACAGTAAATAATAGAACGAATACACCATAAGATGGAAGAGAATAAATAAAAATAAAAAAATGTACTAATACTTTATTTAAAATAATACTCTGCTATATAGAGAAACAAATATGAAGGGAAAGAGAAAAATGTATACTGAAAGGAACAAATCATATACGATGGATGATGTGAAATGAGAATATGGTAATAATTAGTAGGTTTCTTCTATAAATCTATATCATGATGATTTATCCAGTTTCCTTTATTATTATTTCAGTCGCAGAAGAAGGAGACGAATTTGAAGTGCTTTATTTGCATTATGATGCCTATCTCGGTGAGGCATGTACAAATGACGAGGAATGTCAAGCATTAGACGATAACTCCGTTTGCAATTCCGGAAAAGCTTGTTGGTGCTCCCAAGGATATTACTTCAATGGAACGCAATGTGTCAAAGGTGATTCAGGCTTTCTCTTTTTTCATTCTGTTTTAATTATTTGCATTAAGGCGGTGTTATATATAATTGTTATTGTTATCGCGTATCTATAATACAAGGTCGATTGTTAGTAATTTTTGGAGAAATATAACTTATCACATGTTTATTTCAATAGTTGGGCCCTTACATTCAACACAGGGAAAAAATACGAAATATATAACTTAAAGAACGAAGAATTATAATTGATTATATATATATATATCGATTTCGATTTCGATCTCCCCATCCAACGATGTCGGGTTTGGGGGGTGAAGGTGACTCCACCGTCGTTTCTAGGGCTGCCTGGGATGTCGAAGACGGTGAGCCATTCCGTCTTCTTGCCCGTACTCTGCTTCTCCAGCTTCTTCGCAGTCTTCTTCCTCCTGTTGCCGCTCCACCAATTCCTTCCATCTTTCTATGTTTTCCCACCATTTCTCTCTTTCTACTCTCTCCCACTCTTCATTTCTCTCTTGAACATCTCCTTCAACGCTATCAATCCACCTAGCTCTTGGACGACCCACTTTTCTTTCCCTCATATCCCTACCCTTTTCAAATTCTCTTCTCGGGA
This sequence comes from Brachyptera putata, assembly GCA_907164805.1. Classification (NCBI taxonomy): domain Eukaryota; kingdom Metazoa; phylum Arthropoda; class Insecta; order Plecoptera; family Taeniopterygidae; genus Brachyptera; species Brachyptera putata. Next base: position 19,840,584 of record OU015462.1, on the reverse strand, counting down.
TTCTATTTTCTCCCATTCTTTTCATATGTCCAAACCACCTTAATCTTTCTCGACTCAACTTCCAACTCAACTTCTCCACTCCCAGGTCCTCCCTAATATTCTCACTCCTGATCTTGTCTAGCTTAGTCACTCCCACCACCCCTCTCAAGAACTTCATCTGCGCTGCTTGGATGTCTGCTTCCTCTTTGCCCCCCATTGGCCATGTTACTGCACCGTATGTTAGGATGGGTAGATAGTAAAACTTGTAAATCATTAGTTTACATCTTCTTGGAATACCCTCCTTCCATATTAATTTTCGTACACATTGGTAGAAACTCTCAGCCGCTGCCCTTCTATTCTTGATCTCACTCCCCACCTTGCCATGCTTCGTTATCACACTCCCTAGATATTTAAACTCTTCTTTCTCTCTTAGTACCACTCCTTGAACCTTAATATTGCACGTTGCCTTCTTTCCTCTGTCCATCGTCAGTGTTTCACTCTTCTCGCAGCTAATACGTAGTCCAAACTTCTCTGTCACCCTCTCCCACTTATCCACTCTCGATTGTACCTCTTCGTTTGACTCCCCCCAAATCATAATATCGTCCGCATAAATGAACGTCTTTGAGTCCGCTTCTTCCTCTTCACCTTCCTCCACTTCACGTAAGATCTCGTCCATTACCACACCAAACAAAGTTGGTGATAGCACACTTTCTTGTTTCAATCCCTCGTTTAACTTGAATCATTCTGTCCTCCCTACGTTGCACTGCACACAACTCCAGTTTTCTTTGTAGGTACTCCTTATTTTTCTTATCAAATCCTCGCTTACGCCCTTCTTTTCCAAACATCTCCACACGACTACTCGTGGAAGTTGATCATAAGCTTTCACCAGGTCCAAGAATACCATTCTCATCACTGCACCATCTTCCCACCTATTTTCCATTATTTGTCTCAATGCAAATATCACATCTATTGTGGATCGTCCTCTTCGGAACCCATACTGTTCCTCTTTCATCTTTATCTCTACATATTGTGAGAGTCTTTTTTCCAATACTTTCTCGTATATTTTGGCTGCTTGGCTCATGACTGTAATGCCTCTGTAGTTTTGGCACCTTAATCTGTCTCCCTTTTTGAATATAGGTGTCATGACACCTTTGCCCCAGTCTTGAGGCACTCTGCCTTGTGTCCATGCCGCTAAAACGACTCTGTAGAGCCATTCTGCTCCTTCAACACCAGCTGCCTTGATCATTTCCACATTTATCTCGTCCATCCCAGTAGCTTTTCCATTTTTCATTCTCTTTATAACGTCGATTACCTCTCTTCTGCTTGGTCTCTTGTTTTCATCGTTGTCCTTCCCTCTTGTTTCTTCCGTACCTCTTTCCCTCGTTACCGCTTCTATTTCTTCGCTTCCCTCTTCTCCCTGCAACAGGTTCTCGAAGTATTCTTTCCAAATTTTCTTTAGCTCCTCGGGTTTGTTTGTCACCGTTAATTATATAATTTATAATTATATTTTATAATTTCATAATTGAATATAATTTATTATAATTGATTGATAATTGTATAGAAATTCTGTCTTTAGTCATATTTATTTGAACGGCTTAATAGGCCTACTCATACGTTAATCGGCAATCGAGTATAATCTATCCAAACGCCAACTGTCAATATAACTCAAATACGAATTTATTGATAGAGCTTACTTCTATTTGTCTTGATAGCTATATATAATCATTATTCCATAGATACATTCATATTTATAATGAGAGTTGAAAAAGCGTGTCGTTATTTGAGTACCAAGTTGTTATTGAATAAAAATTTGAAAGAGTCAGTATACATAAAAGTATAATGTGAGAAGGATAACAAAATATTTGATTTTAGAGATATTATTAACATTCCGTATATTTAGTATTATCTATGTTATTATCACATTGATTCAATTATTGTTTATCGAGTGTAATCCATACACATCATGACAACATAATGTCAATAATAACGAAAAATCATGAATAGTTTACATTATAAGTTATTTATTTTTAATCGATTCCTGAATTTGATTACAGAACTAGGAGAAACTTGCACAGCAGATGACGATTGCAATCACATCGATAATGCAAAATGTCGAATGAATGATGGTGACTCCGAAGGCAGTTGTTCGTGTATTGTTCAATTTACCGCCGGCACGAATAACCAGATATGCATTAAACGTAAGTAGGTCTAGAACAGTCGAGGTTGACAATACATGTGCATTATTGTAACAGCGAGTAAAAACTAAATGTATGTATTAAATTATATTGCACGACATATTGATCAAAGACGTTAATTTATAATGATTCCTATCATTATTCAAATGTATACACTGTTATTTATTTTGTGACATTTTGAGACATTTGGATATATTGAATAGATTTTGATTCGGCAATTTCACTAATTAATAGTTGACATACATTACACGTTCATTTTGTTATTGTTACCATTATACTTTTTTACAATGTTCATTTGTGGTGGATTTTTATTATTTTTCCTTAACTATCACATAGGCTTACTATATCATTTCTAGAGTAGATAATACGTTTTTTTAATTGACTGTGAAATAAAAATTCCTACTACTTTCGATCAGAACAAAACCTCAATGTATCAGATTATTTATGCAATCAACGAATTTGATTTGCATTACTGGTAATTTACATTCTGGTAATTCAGATGTAGTGTATTTTACGTTCATATGATAAAACAATATTATAATTAATTAAGCTCTCAAACTAGTTCAAACTTCGAACATTTTGAAAATATAAGCCATCTTTTCAGCATTATGCGGTTCCATAATTATTATTAAACACGTCGGTTGGTTGAGAAATGTACGTGCCTTTATACAATCAGACTGAGATCAGTTACGTTATTGCACAAGCAATAATATAAAATGGTGCACATATAATTAAAATAATCTGTATGACCTAACTTGAATGTATTATTAAACATATATTATTGTGAATTATTACTTACGCGTTTCATCTGAATCTTTGATCATTTCTTTTAGTGTTCATGCTGATGTGTTGAAGTATATTTTATACCAATAAGATGAGAAATGAAAAATAATAGGACAAGCTGAATTAACCATGTTATTCAATTATCGGAATATAAAGTTTTCATTACATCATATTTTAGCTTCAGAAATATTTTACACACTGTGATCAGAGCTCTCCGTAGGTTCGTCAGGTGAACTCGATTGGAACGAAGTCTCAATAGAACTAAAATCTCGAAACTCAATCTATAAGTTTCACTTGATCCAATAAATTGCAGAAAAATCCCAAATACTAGAAACCAGAATATTCCATCAATACGATGAATCCAAAATATATTGTTCCCATTATACTATATTGTAGACGTTTTTAAATAGTGATTTAAGTAAATTCAAGTAATTTGTAGTTATTATTTAGTCCCCAACTTGAGGTTCGAGTAAATCAGCTAAATCTAACAGTAGACCATAATTAATATACTTTATACAAATAGCTGAACACATTGAAATACCTATATAATGGTTGATCTTCAATAAAGTTATATGCAGTCCAATAACTATAATGATAATATAAATATAGAAAATAATAAATATAACGCTGTCTTTGTCTCTCTCTTTCTCTCGGTTTAGTGAAGCCAGGTATTGAGTTCAACTGCCAATCAATGCTCGAGTCTTGTCAGAACTTCGGGCCTCTGTGCAACTGCATGATTGATACGAGTAACACTTGCGAGTGTCTTCCCAGCTCGCATTTCGAAGAGTTACCACAACAATGTTGGATAACGAAAGGTATAAGCTCTTTTTTTTAATATACATAAACGTTTCTTCACTATCATCAATAATCAATTTATCATCAATTTATCATCCAAACTATCATCAATTTATCTATCATCAATTTATGTCACCCCTATAGATAGTTTATGGAAAAATCATTTGAAAGGAAAACCTTCAAAGAAAAAACGAGAAATTCGAGACATTTCTCATTAGTGCTCTCGTAAAACGATACCACTAACCAATAAAACTGTTTATTTGATTCAATAACACAAACGTGTTGAATAACTACACTCACCCACGTCATGTATGGAATATATAACGATATCAAATATAACAAATATAGCGATATCCCAGGGGGGTGACAAGATGTCTTTTAACTTGAATCCAAGCTTAAACTTGTACTAAACGTGTATTGAAAACCCGGAACTAACCAGCTAAAACCGGAATAAATCGGACAGGATACTTCGGCCTCCATTTTCAGGTTAGCTATACCTTATCAATAAATATACTATACTTCAGAACTATTTCTAGCTCATAACTATACCCTGAATATGGAAGTCGACGTGCCTCAGAAATATCGTTGTGATAATATTTCAGGACCCATATTCCTGAGATAAATGAGATGTGAGAAAAAGCAGTGAGAAAACTCTCATATAATAATGACATATTTCATCTCATATTTTATGTGACATACTTGTTTTCTTACTCATTTTTATTTACTAATTTCTATTAAAATGAAAATGAGTGAGAAAGCGAGTATCTCACATAAAATATGAGATGAAATATGTCATTATTATATGAGATAGTTTTCTCACTGATTTTTCTCACATCTCATTTATCTCAGGAATAGGGGTCCAGTATGTATTTTTTCAACATTCGACGGCGTATTGTTCATCAAATTGTTTATTAGATATTTCTTGTCATCTTCTTTTCCTAATAATTATTTCATTCTAATCGAGATGATCGATGATATTTTCTGTGTGATTGTAGGGCTGAACGAAGTGTGCACTGACAACAGAGACTGTATCACTGCCAGTGGTGCTGCCGGCGTAGACTGTATTGAAGACACCTGTCAGTGTATCGACACATACCATGACACTAATGGAGATTGCAGGAAAGACGCATTAAGTATGTCCCTGTATGTACTATGTGCTCTTTTTATTGATCATATCATGTAAACACATTGTGTCACATTAATCCTTATGAGACCGTCCAAGACCAGGAGCAAGACCAAAACCAAGACCAAGACCAGTCGACACACAGAACAGACCAAACAGAAGACCAGTAGCGTATTACCACCAGTGATAGGCGTGGATTATCAATAAGCTACCTAGATCAATGATCAATAGATCATGAGGACATTCGGAGAACTTCCTGGAAGTATTTCTTTGATAATTTCAATAATATATCAAATGTGATTTTTTCATGAACCGTCACATCACCGTTACATCAGGTGAAAACGATAAGGCATGTTTTTCATGATCGTCATAGAATTTTTTTAATATCGTTCACACAGTTTGTTTAACTCATGACAATCATGCTTTGTAAATCATGTGGTGTAGAAGCAATACCTGAAATTCTGAATTCTCCATTAGAGCAGTGTTAAATTAACATTTAACATTTTTTTGTGATCGCTATATAGAGATTAGACAAAGTTGCCAATAAACTTGAACATTTTCTGGACATTGAAGTTACACCAGTATTATTGCGATATATAATGATTGTTTTCAAAAATGTTCTGGCGTTTTTTTCGGTGAAAATTCGGAAAATATCTGGTGAATCCCCAATAGCATTTCAAAACAGTTCATTACAGTTATTTCTCATTTTTCACAAAACGGCTGATTCGAATTATAATAAAATCGAGAATAATGTGTATCATTCGTACGTTCAAATTCATTTAAAATGTGAACTTATTCGTGAAAAATATTTTTTTCACATTTTCTCATGTATCATAGTGCAACTGGATTTTTTTAAATTTTCGAGAAGGGTTTTCTCTGAAGTTGTGCAACCGAGTACGTCTAAAATCTGTACAGTGTCAAATCAGATGATGACATATTCGTATGTCGGGTTTCAACAGACATTGTGGTTCGTTTGACCTATGGAGCGCGGAGAATCGTTTGTTTGGGTAGGGTAATATTGAGTTTTCACTTCACTCATCCAGTTAGGTCTATGAGATTTATAAAATTGTTAATATTTAAAAATTATAAAATACCGAAGAAATATCTTATGTAATATATGACACAAATGTTGCTTCATTATCCCAGTGAGTTCTACGAAGTATTATGCACATAAACAATATGTGACAAAAAGTATGGCACCTCCACCAAAATGTATTATTGATATAGTGTGATAGAATCTACGTTTGAACTCTCAAGGAGATGATTGTATTCATATTACGATCTATTTGTGATAAAACGAGTTATTTGTATTCTACACACTTTGAGTTATCTACACACTTCGGCTTCTCAAAAAAATTATCAAACGTGACTGTTACTGTTGTCCTTGGAAAATATAAAAATATACTTCTTATTGGATACAGATTTTTGCATTTTTTTCACAGCTCTTCTGGATATTTAACAAAATTTCTATCATGAATTTCTCAAAATCAACGTGGCCGAGTGTGACCCATAACTGTACTTTTTGTTCCATAATCTCACCAAAAGGTTTCACTTATATCAGTTTGTCTATCGACCTATGGACGATAATAAAAACTAATAAATAAACAAACAAACAAATGAACATAACAGAGAAATACCCAATTTGGACTGAATGGAACTCTTCGCTTAAGCTAATCCAATTATTTTCCCTTTAATTATATAATTACTGTGTTTTTATTTATAGTTTACGGTGACTCATGCATAGACGACGTTGATTGCCTCTTCGCCAATCCTAAATGCACCAGCAAGAAATGCAGATGTGCAACCGGCTATTTCGCACAGAATGATACGTCTGGTATCATTGCTTGTGTTACAGGTAATATATTGACATTTAAAACACACGAATTGTAGCAACAATTAGTGATACAACTTTTAAATTTGAATCTGAATGAGTATGGGAATAAGTAGTTAACAAGAGATTACAAGATTAACAAGAAGAATAGTATTGAATTGATTCGTTTGATTAATGAAGGGGAGAAATTCTTCTTTAATGTATCATAAATGGATATCATTATGACATAGTAAAGTTCAAATATTTCACTTTTATAAGACGATCTTATACGTTTCATTCACTTTCGCTCACGGAAATTACTCTAAAGTACTTATGTCACAACAGTATAGATGTATAAATAAGATTTATGACGCCATTTATTATTCAAAGAATTCTCTGGTGATAAGTGAACCATAGATTGATTTTAAAATCTCAACTAAATCTAGATGATAAATTGACTTTTGAAACAATAATTAACAGATGATTATTTATCAATTTATTTCAGGTATTGGTGGAAAATGTATGGATGATACTGAATGCACACTGGTCGAGAACTCTGTTTGTAACAGGGAATCAGAAATGTGTGAATGCAACAGCAATCATGTGTCGAGTGTGTTACATGACAAATGTTTAACAGGTAACTAAAAACCAAATAAATCAATATTATTTTGAAACATTATTATTATATTTCATAACACATAATGTTCTTAAAGTAAGTGTTGACACGTAATCGTATTGAAAAACTTATATCAGAAATCCAATTCATCATAAATTTCGCAAATGAATTGAAACATATTGTAAATAATAAACAGCGTACGAGTAATGTCTAAACTGTGATGCTATGACGTATCGTTTCAGTTGCCCAGCAGTATGGTGACGTATGCCAAGAAAAGGGGCAATGTCAATCTTCGTTCGGTAATGACGTCGACTGTGTGGAGGAAAGATGTGTTTGTAACGAAGGATTTCATTTTAGAGGGGAATCATGCTGGCCAAAGACACGTAAGTAGACATTTCAACGTGAACTCTGTGATTTCAATTACCACTCGATGAACAATGGATAAATTGATATATTGAACAATTATTTTGAAATATATTAAAACCCGTGTTGAAGGTATCAACTTCACATTTGATTATTATTAATTTTCATTTAGTTTAGGCATAAATTCCGCTTTTCACACAAAGACATCATTTCTCATCAATGAATAAATTCAATAAATCAATAAATTCGTCTTAAACGTGTGTACAAATTAGTAATACCATAAATTAAAGCATATGTATTTCAAAAGTTTCAACTAATATATTACGATTCACCCTCCCCCCCCCCACCCCATGGGAATATCAAGGCAACGTTCCTAGTCAAAAATACTAATATTTGTTTAAAATTGTTGTTTTATGTTCAGATCTGAAAGAAAAATGTTCTTACGAAGACGAATGTTACCTTGAAAGTGACAGCGAACGAACGCAATGCAGGAACGGATTTTGCGAATGCAAATATGATTTTGTCGCCACCTTGGACAACGAATATTGCAGTTCAGATGGTAAGACGATAGAATTCACTAGCTATATCTTGATAGCATGTAGACGAATCCTTATCCGTTTCTAAAACTGCCTTCTTACGAGCTTTTACAATATTCAAACATACACAAGATCTTGGGAAAAATTCACGAGCCATAACTCAGCTAAATTTATAGGAATGACTCTAGTTATCAGGACAAAAAAGTCCTTGGCCTATATGTGATGAATGTGACACACTGCACAAGTTTGTCAAGATACCTTAACAGTCTGGCTAACCCTGAATAGAATGATAACGTTTATTGGTAATCCTTTAGATAAACTACACTTGGCTGTCTACTATTTTATTATCCTCTCATTATATCAAGAAAAACCAATGAGAGAACTTTTTAATCAACCCCTACCCCAGTTTGATGCAATTTTAACTGCGCAAGCGTCATGTTTCTTCAAATAGAACGCATGCAACGCAAAAGTCGGTTTATAGATCAGGTATAATTACCTCCCGTCCGGAGGACCTCATTGCGGATGATGATGATTAAATGGGTATGATTTGTTCTGATTATCTAGGTAGGCCTACTACTATCAGCCTCAATATGGGGGTGTTCACAGTCATTTCCATCATCACGGTGATAACATCTACCCTATAAGATGTATACGATGACGTCACTGATGGTCGATCTATCATCGTTGTAAATGGTTGAAATCTCAACATTATCAGTTATTAGGGCACAAAACTATGTCATCATTAAAGCACACTCAATTTTAATTGGGTGATTGATTTGAATTGTCAATTCCAATTCAAGCTGCAGCTTATTCACAATTCGTCAATTCAAAATGACTCAATTCAAGAAGAATGTATATATAATTATGAAATATGAATGGAATTATTTTATGAAATTGGAAGCAAGATGTAGTTGCAGAGTGTGATGGTAAGAAAGTTCCTTGTGTGGTACACATAATAAATATAAGCTAAAAATTGAATTTTAATATTTCTTGAATAATTATGGCAATATGGCAATATCATGAGTATGAGACATTGAAGTGCATATATAGTTTATGTATGTCAATAATATTCAATAATATATTTATATAGGCCTATGTATAGAGAGAGATAGACAAAAGGTATACTACCAAGACATGTCACGGAATGGTCAAATGAAACTGACCCCCACTTTTATCCCAATTACTTTATCGCCACTCTCTTCCAATCCCCTCACCTCCAACTCTTCACTTCGTTAGAGAGCGCTACAGACATTCGGGATTGTGTTGCTACTGAGCAGTCACAAGGCCCGTTCCTTCAATGGCGAGCATAGAAACTAATTGCAGACCGATGCAGACTTAGGCGAGGGGAGTGGAAGTGGTCACGGGGATTTACTTTTGTTCAGCCATAAGAATTATGAACTGTCTTGGTAGTTTACCTTTCGTTTATGATTACGTATATATGGAAAATTGTAAGGAAATGGAAATATTGGAAAAATATGCAGTAGTATACACTCACCCATAAATATATAATATTCTTACTTTGTTTTAATAATAAAAAATAAAATAAAAACTCATCTGCGTGTTTTCATAAAATGACGTCACCTATTCTCATTACTTTTCTAAAATAAAGTGATGGCTGAATAAGTGTATAGGGATATTTTATATTTTAAATGATAGTGTTACACACAAGAATCAGATCAAAAACAGAGAAGCATTTATTTGTAGACTACACTTTCATGAAAACAATTTTACTAACTATAATACTATTAAAAAGCAATTCAAGCCACATGTTATAAGAACATGGTGTCGACCTCATATGATTCTATATACCATACGTACTGTTGACTAATAAACATTTACTTAACTTTTTTTCCCCACCTACAAGTTATTAGTTCACTAATATTGCAATCCATTTGCCCTTGTATCTCATATCCGAGCTCGCGATTCACATCCGATGCATGCTGCACCTTGGCTATAAGCACCACTAGCAGTAAATAACATCTAATAAACGCAAATCACAGGAGAGTCTTCAACAACTATAATTACTACAGCTAGAAACGGGAGGTGAATGCAAATTTATATTGATTTTCTTCTTGTTCTCTTCGCCTCTCCATTTTTATTATAAGAACTGCATAATTCATATATATATTATTTGTATATATAATAAGGTGTGAGTAGAAGTACTTTTGGTAGATTTGTGCAGCGACCTAGTTTTTGTGACCTAATAAAGAATTATAATTATTATAAAATAAGGTAAGTTGAGGTGTCGCTGTACAGACCTCATATTCATCAAGAAACCCGATACAAAGTCACGACAATAAGAGTGAACGATAAGTTATTAACGTTTTATTTTACCTAATAAAGCATTAGTCAGGTAATATAAGTTTAGCGCCTTGAATTACTTGAAGGATATCACAAAAGATTTAAAAGTTAATCTCACAAATTAAAAACTTGAATAGAATTGAATTTGAATACATATGACTAACTTAAATGCACTTCAAAATTAAATATCTCCATCAGTTCTATTTCAACCATGTAGTAGGCCTTACATCATATTATGTTGGTTACTTTTAGTCGCCTTTGTACCCAAAAAGGAAAAATTGTACGCTCTCGATGTAGATTTGAAATTATTTCTCGATACTTTTATTATATATTTATTATGATTTACTTTCATCGTAGATGTTGGTAACTTGTCTTTGAATTATGTATCAAAGTGCTACTCCAAATCGTGATGAATTATCTAGTACCCAAGATCGAACCATGCATCTTTGTAATATAATTTCCTTGAAGATATTCTTTAAATTACAAGCATCAAAGAAAATTGCATTTCAATTGATTTCAACAAATTATATTCTTAGCTCATTGCTTCGTATAATGATATGATGGTAATTGAAAAGAGGAACATCTATCTATACGACTTGGTCATTTTATTACAACCCGTGTGATCTTACGGCCTATATCTAATTGTGTACAGTTGAGGATGACACAATGCTTCAATTACGTCGATCCCAGAAGCGTACTCGAAAGGTTAAGTGGAATAAGAAAGGCGATCGCAATGTATAGGGTCTACTTGAAAAAACGGACTGAAAAATGCATAAGAATGTATGTCCTCACTCCTCAGTCCTATATTAGATACGTTACATAGTAGATGGTCCCTATGTTACAGAGTAAGCTACGACGCTATATACGTAAAAGGTACATCGGTTATCTATTTTATTGTAGCTAACGACGCTGCGTTACGATGCAATAAAAAACAATATGAAATTTGGATAGGCCTACTTTAACAACTTGGTATTTAATAATTCATGATGTAATTTTATATCTACAGTTAAGAGGGTAGGGCATATGTTGCAAAAATATAAAATTTGAAAAATTTTCATTACAAATTTTGAAAATATATATCAAAAGAAATGAAGGTATTAAATTGAAAATAAAATTTCAACAAAATACTCGTCCGACCTATTGTCTGAGTACAAAGAGGTGAACACAGTTTAACAAGCTTTGACACCTTCAAGTTTTTGTACGAAATCAACGTAAGCTGAACCAAACGATACACAAAACTGCAGATTATATGTGCTGTCATTCCTACATATTTTCAAGTATGCTAAAGTGTTCACAAGACATTTGAAAAGAAACTTCACAATGAAGCAATAGCACGGCGTCACTGATGAAATAAGGTAACCTTATAAGTAATTGATTATCCCATCAATGGAACTCTGAAATGGTAATCAGACGTCAGCATAATGGATTACTCTTGACAGAAATCGTTCACAATGATTTGTGGCTAAAAACATTTTCTGCGCCGCACGTAATATATTTTCATTATAATCGAAACTGAAGATATATACACTCAGGACATAAAACTCCCGACTTTGATGCATTCTTACTTAAGAGATTATTGATTTATAAAATAATGATATTAACCTATTTGTTATAAAAATAATGGTGATTAACCTTTCGTCTATTTTTAGATACTCATCAATCAAGCATCTAGTTATTTGAAAATAGATTGTGGCAAACACCCCCACTGATTGGTTGAATAAACAGCTGCAATTTGCAATTTCGTGAGATATTGGATCATAAGAGGCTTGATGACAAATAACCTAGGTCAGTCGAGATCGTAGGCCTACAAATGTTTTTCACAAATACAATGTGCACCTGTTGTACACAAACACAATGTGCACAAACACAATGCACACGTATTGTACCACAAACACAATGTGCACGTGTTGCACATAAACACAATGTGCACGTGTTGTACACAAACACAATGCACACGTATTGTACCACAAACACAATGTGCACATATTGTGTACAAACACAATGTGCACATATTGTGTACAAACACAATGTGCACATATTGTGCACAAACACAATGTGCACGTACACATTCTGTCCGTATAACACGTGGGGTCAATATTATTATTTTCTATTCATCACGCCCCAATATTTCGTACCTAAATTAAATTTCCAATTGTTTATATAATTTAATTATCCTACCATCCAGTGTGAATGGATGCAATATTATATAATACTTGCTTAGAGAATTGTTACTTATATTTTAATTGCTATGTTTCGATTTAGCAACCCCTATTTCAGTTTTGTTATCAAAACATGTAAGTTATTGAATTGTGAATAAAATTAATCAAAAATTGAAATGAATTGAATTGAATTCGCTAACCATCGTTTAGTTCGTAAGCCCGGACCCAGATAGGCCTGAATTAATATGATAAATATTTCTCATCATATATGATGATAATTTCAAAAAAGAGCTAATAAACGAATATAGAAACACTCGGGTAGCAGCAGTCAAGTAATAAAAATACGAGTTATAGTTATATCAAGAAGAGCGAGCGAGGTGTTACATGAAAATATTGATGGTCAAGTCACATTATATATTCCGTAATTTTGTTTATTTTTTCGTATTGTTCTTCAAATCTTTAACAATTATTCAAACAAGGATCGACAAATTTATTTGAAATGTGTGGTTCATTTGATATCATCCCTATGAACTGTGGTTAAAATAATACCTTACACGGTTTAAATGAGTTGGGTAATTAATACCATCCATATATTCAGTTTTCTTATATTTCTTTTTTCTCTTCTCAGGATTAAACTTTTCTTAAGACTTACAAAAGTTACAAGGCTATGCTATGACTTGTTCAATAATGTATACATCTAGATGCGATAAGTTGCATTATTACAATACCAAATGCAGACGCAAACCAATCACTGGCTACCATTACCACGCAAGAGAATTACATCTACTATACAAATAATGAGAACTGAACACGACACCTCATAGCAAAACTTTGTATTTGATTTCCGTGCAGAGAAATAAATCCCAAGAATTATTCTTGAATACAAACGTATATATAAAATGAACATATATACAAAATTAAAATAAATAAGTTTAAGAATTATATTGTGTTAAATGCAAATATATGCAGTGCGTGCGCCATAATTTTGAGATATGATTCAACTAATTGTTTGCGTTTACATGATTTTGTAATCTAAAGGTCAAACGTTTCTGTAGTTGAAAACGGCTCCCGTGCATGTCCAGCGACCCAAGGCCAGCTTACACTTGCTAGCGAACGATAAGGAAAACAGTCTCTGCACAACTAGACATAGCTTTGACTCAAAAAGGTACAAAACTTCAAACAAGGAATTGCAGACATCAAGGGAAAAAGAAAAGCACACTGAATATTTCCTTTTCTTCCTTCAATCCCCCGCCCCCTCACCCGAGAAATGACATGCAACCATGGGTCCCTTGTAGCATTGTTCTCCACTCATTTGGTTTTTGGTATAAAGGAGGATGGATGGTGATTGTATGATTATATAAGGTAACTTGGTGCATTAGCATATGATATTGAAGATCTTATTTTTAGTATTCTGACGTAGAGAAGATGACGTATACTTCAGACGTGTGACGTAGTCAAGTTGAATGGTGAAATAATTTTGGTGGAAGGGCCAGGATTTTCGTTGTCATACTTTACTTGTACCATTGTAATTTTATGGGCTCCTATACGTCCACATTTACATTTATTATCGAGAATTAAAAATTAGGCCATGTTATTGTGTTCATGATTAACTCAAAAGATGATGAATTTATCTTGATTCTCTCTTTTTGTACAGACCAAATGTTATTACGCAATTTAGATTTGAAATAATATTTATATTAATGTTTATTTTATTCATTTCAATTAAAAATTTTAATTGTTAATATTTTATAATTGCTGTGAGATTTTTTTGTCTAAGTGAACCAACCACGTGGTCAAGACATGAAAACCTCTTTTGACGAGTCGTTCCAGTTATAAGGGCTTTTAGATAAAACACAAAAGCCATTGACTTGTGATTATTAATATAATGTGGATGTTTATCACCACCCGCGTTTTCAAAGAAATATACGAAATATTATTTAGGATATACCTGTATATACGAGTCTTAAAACTCACGTTTCCCATGAGTGCTTGAGTGTACGTTAGCAAGAATGTGAATGCCTTTCTGACAGGACCCCTATTCCTGAGATAAATGAGATGTGAGAAAATAAAAATGAGTGAGAAAACGAGTATCTCACTTAAAATATGAGATGAAATATGTCATTATTATATGAGATAGTTTCCTGAGATAAATGAGATGTGAGAAAGATAAAAATGAGTGAGAAAACGAGTATCTCACATAAAATATGAGATGAAATATGTCATTATTAAATGAGATAGTTTTCTCACTGATTTTTCTCACATCTCATTTATCTCAGGAATAGTGGTCCTGAGATTCAAAATTATCAGCATGTTTGCCATTTGCCACCATATATCATGTAAGTAGTGCTACGTCCAACAAACAGCGTTTCGACGTGTGAGGTACCTATATTGAAGCTTGGGCCGTATAATATGTTGTTAGTACTTCATATTCTAATCAATCGACACCAAGAAACTGTCATCACAAATACGTGTCCAGTTATATCTAGGACTGTAGCAATCTACGATATATGTAAGAAAGTGGAAGAAAAGGGAGGGAAAAAGAGAGGTTGCGATGAAGAGAGAAGGCTTGAGACAAATTGAAGAAGTGGTAGTGCGGAGGGAAGTTTTATTATAGGGGATTTGATAGTTTTTGTTGGTTGAGTGTATTTTTGATAATTATTATTTGTTTTCTTCATCTTTTTCCTGTTTTGTTAATGTTGTTTTGTTAAGAGTTTTGTTAATTAAGTTTAGGGCCTTGCCACCGCACTTTGGTGCAATTGTGAGTAAAATAATAAATAAAATAATCTATATCTCATAGTGAGTTATAATCCTAGGATAGATATAGCATGTTTGTCAGCTTAGAATATAGAAAAGTTGGGGCAAACAAACTAACCATGTATAACATTAGAATTGGAGAATATAGTTTGGGGTTCACTTGGTACAACAATGTGGTCATCTCCTGGAAGCCAATACGTAGAGTTGTGGATGTCGTGAGTGACTGGACACGTTATATTATATGATTAGTGTTCGCTCAAACAACCCACCAACAACTACGTAATTTAGGGATGAGAATGAGCAAATTATGTTTACAAAAACTAATGCCCTGCTCATACTCACTCCCGACTTACACAGTTTCTAAGGACTGACTCAATCCGACTGGTGGCTAGTTATAAATCATATCGAGAAGTTCTCTAGGAAACCACAACATCGGCCGTTATGAAATTGCATCGTGTAATCGAGCCCGTTAGATAAGTTTTCCCGATATGCGTGAAAAATAAAATGTTCTGCATTTGTGGTCTGAGCAGTGTGATTATATCAGGCGCCGCATGGACATTACTTTCCAAGCAACTTCGTCTTGCAATTCACACGCAACCTTACAACACACTTCAAGTATACTATTGTCCAAATACGAGTCCAATTGCATGTTGCTTACACATTGATTTAAGACAAACCTGACTCGCCTATTGTTCACACTTATCACGTGCACTTGCGGTCGCATAAAGTGTCGATCATACCACATTAGAATGCATGGCATACAATGTGCATCCCAATCCACGTACTGTAGGTAGAGGTAAAAATCGTAAAAAATGTGTAGATTTTAATTTAATTTAAATTTTGAGTAAAAACATATCATGTGACCGCAGCTGTACAGTAAAAAATCATTTCTGACGTATGTATAATGTCATACACTGTGTAATTTATACTGTATAATTTACTTGTATCAATTAAGCTGGAATATAAAATGTTTCTGTGGAAGCCTAATTAATGGGAAACTAATTTATTCCTATTTTAATTCAGCCGTTTTCATAAATTATCTACGATCACAATGACGTAAATGAGAAATTAAAAATCTATTTCTATTCTAGTATAATTTCAGGCTAAAATTGTAATGGAAATTACGGTTAATGTTTTCCAAACTAATGAACATTGAGCTACAATTTCTAACTGAATTAAAGGACTAAGGTTTTATTAATAATTACACATTTAGGGTGGATTGATATTCTCAATAGCCCATTTACTTGTTTTAATTATACACCTCCCTACACAATTTCTGTACTTAAAAAAGATTATAATCACTCGAATAATGAGACATTGTTTTAGATCGCCAATGCAGTTTTACAGAAACACTCCATCCTGGCCCCGATAGTGGTTCCTTACATCCTTTGGCTACGTCATCACATCACTAACTTCAGGGATTGGAATGGGTATAGGCCAATACGAGTCATTACCACACCTTAACGTGTAAATCACTTTCAGAAATGAGAAAACAAAAAACGGACATCCGGGGAGGCGGGGATGAGCAAACCAGGGGAATTGAGGCCATAAACACTAATATTGACGTGGAGCGGCGTATGTCGTGATATATAGGCCTGAAAGTTATTTGTGTTCCATTTATAACCTGAATGGCTAACGACCTACAACAATATATAATTTCCTCAAAATGGAACACTTATACAATATACATACAATTATTCGAAAATATATAAGGTGATTGGAAATACCATTCATGTTGAATTGTCAACGAGATTTTCCATAATGATAAAAATTATTATTATCTCTAATCAATTTGGTGAATTAAGTATCGATATAGTGCGCCCAACGTAAGCAATACTTTCAAGGTACAGTACCCTCGAATAATAATTATAATACTTTTCAATAAGTCATAAACATTAATATCGATGATGTAATAGGCCTATCCTTCAACCAAAAAGTACCATAAGGACAATTGAAGGTTATAAAAACCTGAGTGAGTCATTAACACTAATAACACTATCTTTTGACTCTAATATAATCAAGATACGATTGGCTTAAACCCCAACATGGTTTCAACATTACTAAGAAATACCCGCAGGATGAAAAAATATGTGGCATGACATTGATTTCATTATCAAAAGCGTGTAGAATTTAATAGTCAAGGTCAGTTTACGCTCACATATTGTATAATAATTGCAGAACCAACAGGGTGAAATCTGTTGCTTGCCCTTTCCTCACCCCCCCCCCCCCCCCCTCACCAGGCTCCACACGTACTTGGGGGTGTTTATCGTCTTCGTAAAGGGTAATGAAACTCCTTAGTCACGCGCAATTTTGACCTTTTAAAACGTTATCGCATGGTTTTGTATGATCATCAAACGCATGATTTTATTTATTCGTAATTATAGTTGGTGAAAATTATTAAACGTATCAGTTAAGTTTTGTAATAAAATAATAATAGATACATGAGAACATGAAAGCGGTATTATTAATTGATGTGAACTTCACAACTAAATACACGACGGTTATCTTATACGTTTCCACAATTCATAATTATTTTTGGAAAATTTCGGTTAATTAATAGTCGTAATATAAAGAAAGTATTTATATTCAGATTATACAGAAAATTTCTTCGGCCAATCCGAAAAAAATTGGAGTGGGAGTAGGCTTAAATTGTATATGTTTCCTCACTTTGACCTATCTATACTATAATTTCACCATCGCGGTAATAACTCGGCGGTTAATAATCGATCACCCGTCAATTGATAAGGAGATACGATTTTAATCTCTATCACTCGTCTTTTCGACATTTTGATATCTATTAATTAAATTAATCACCAAGTATAACAAACATAAATTGTAATCTTATGCGATATTTTAATTTCATTTGAAGTAAAACATAGGTAGGCCCATAGACTGCAAACTAAATATCAAATGAACTTAATAATGTGAGACGTAACATAAAAAAATGAATAACATCAAATTTAATGAATTGGAAATGATTTCAATATTGATAATAATTTATTCTATCAATGAATAACCACTTTGTTTTATAGGTGAATTTGACTGAAGATTTAAACTGTATCAAACTATTGTTATATAAACGAGCAAAATGTGTTTACTGAAATTAAAAACTTGGAAGGGATTAGCACTAAATAGTTATTATGAATATCTAATGAATTCAATTACTAAAATGTAATGGACAAACGAGAATGTAAATTCAGTCTCATATAACAAAGTACTATATAATTCCTACAAGTAAAACGTTCTCGATGAATATTCAATTCTAAAGATGTAAGCAATTTTAAATACATGTACGGAAGAAAAACAACTTTCTTTACATTAGAAGTCAACAGGGCGTGGAGTCTATTTATAAGTTATACATTTATTGACAGTGAATAATTTCATTAATTTGTGGTTGAGTGGGCTGAGGTTTCATTAATAATGATATTCTCATATAATAGTAGTAAAGAGATGGCGTGCTGAATTGAGCAAACTTCGGAATCGCCGGTTTACAAGGAAGAGGCACATGGTTTACGACATAAAAGGGAAGATTAGTTTTTTTTTCATTAAGAATCTAATGTGAATAAGTAACGCGATCAGGCCAGCGATCATAACTAAGATGTGAAATAAAAATCAGATCAAGTGAATTGTATAACATTATGTCTATTAAAGTACGCAAGTTTATTCGACTATTATAAACATTCAGAAGTAATAAAATCAAACCCTTCAAAATACTTTCACGTGTTATACAGAATGTTTAACTGCATGGAGGATGTATTATTGATGGATGGAGGTGCCGTGTTTTACCAATAAGCTTTACCAATGACGATATGTTAGATATTCCTAATAGTGAAGGCCTAATCATATATGCAAATACGAGAACTAAAAATAGGTATAATTATTGTTTATAATTTATAATTGACAATATTCTTTATAATGAGCGAAATATTTTCATGAGATACAATAGAAAATTTACAATAGAAAAGCTCTCCAAATTACAAATGACAAAATGTAATTAAGATTACAAATTTCGTGAGCAATAAAGCTCTTGTAATAATAATAATGGTGGAGGTGCCGGGTTCTTGTGATGTCTTTGAAAACTACCTTTGATACACACGAAAGTATTCGTGAAAACTCATTCCGAATATTTTCACAGTATTGTTTCACATCATAGAAGACGTGTTAGATTTATAAGAACTAAAAGTAATTATATATTTACATTTTACGATGTCGATTATTTTTCTTTCGTGTCTATCAAGTAGGCCTACGTGTATACGAACAGTATATAGACCTTCTATAAAATACCTTCTATATAAAGTTCACGGATTGACTGTTGGAAGACGTTTCCTTCATTTCAACAGATAACCTTTAGTGGACTAAACACACGAACTCACGACAAGGGTAAACATGAACGCTTTGATTGATTGACACAATAAATAAATCAGTCGATCTCCCGACATTTAGTGTATACGATGGACATACGAGCTATAACGGCAGCGTATAAGGAACATTAGAAGATGCATGATTCGTGATAACTCCAGTCATTCATTATTAATCATAAGGTGTATCAGGATAATTTCCAGTGAACAATCCATAATAAATATACTGTTTCACAATTACTCCAGATATTGTTTAGGCCATGGATACTGTTTGTTTGTATCGAAATAAATATTCTGATATCAGGTTAGCTTTGAAAAAAACGTTTGGAATGACAGGACTCAGACCACTTGGCAGCGTATATAAAAATTATTTCAAACAAATTGATGCAAGTAGGAATCACCATTATGTCATTTCTATGCATATAATTATACTTTGATTCATTTCAAAACTATATCTTGGCCTGAAAATTATTCGCACATCGGTAAAGGTTTGTAAGCTGAAAGATAACTACCTGGAAAAGGACTATATTAGAGGAAACAGTTCAAAGATCCAAGTCAAGTTATGAGTTTGGACAACTTATACCTTTTCTTCAAGATCAGCCAGTCGGTGCAATGTGAAAGTCGTGAGACGAAACATAAAAATAAATATACTTATACAGAGTAATTAATTTTCACGCGAAAGGATTGCCGAGCTATGTATATATCATGAACTATTTATAGAGTCCAGTTATTTAAATAATCTAAGGAAGTGTTTCAAGGATTTGAAGATGGCGACTAATGATGACAATGGAAGAAAGATGGAAGTTAATAACCCCGACTTATGCCAGGGTTTTACTGTAGTGTACTATATTTATATCAATAATATGTTAAAACTTGCGATTGTATATTTTCAGCGTCAAATGTTGCACGACACGACTACAACGGGATGCTTGTGGTTTACAAACTGTGATAAACGAGAAGGTGTTTTGATAAAGAGATGGCCAGATAGAAAGAATTGCGGACCTTGTTATATGAGTAGGCCTATACGGCAATATGAAAGAGTTGATTGAAAGTTCAATAAAAGGACAAAAATAGAGATGCCTGTTTGCGGGCAGGTGAGGAAGTGAGCGAATAATATATGTGCGCTTGGAAAACCATCAACATTCAACCGAATCTATTGTGCTGATTTTCCATTGAATCACTTATAAATGATTGACCAATAACGTTTGATAAATGAAACAAAGATCGGGCTTATTACCAATTCTTACACATAATACTCATATACTTGCATCCACGAAAGAAGAAGGTAGGCCTATAGCAAACAGAAATATCACCGTCATGTATAGCATAGAATGCGGTAATGTGGTATTTTCAGGGTATTATGGATTTTCATGATGAGGTGGTATTTTTATTTCTCATGTTCAAAAATAAAACTGTGTTAATGTATTTTTGGTAATAATATCAAAAAGCGTTTTAATAAAAAAGCAATTCCTTGATTATATTATATTGGTCAATGAACATTAATGGTTCCGCGAACAAAAGCTGTCCGCCCCAAACAAGAAGATCGTCCCACCCTTCTATACCATCCATGTCCACCGTTCTGTTGGGTGTAAATGTATTTCAGTGGGGCCGAGGAGACCGGGGGTTGTTGCTACGTCATAGATTGCATGCATACTTGATATAAGACGGGCCTATACCGGATGTAAAACCCTTATCATCTACGGTGCTGCAGACACGGCGACGTCTGTGCGCATGTGTGAACCTAACTAGACCCCATCCCCTCTCTCTTCTCCTTTTCTTTCTCCCCTAATCATCCCTTCTACTTCTACTCTTAGGTGGTGGTGTTCGCGTGCTGAAGACACTGGTTGTAGTTAGAGTGATACCAGTAGTTGTTCAGGCAAGTCTTAGTCTTCACGATGAAGAGTGATATCATGAGTTCTGTGGTGATGCTAGTGGTCATGCTGATGGCTATTGACCAAACGAGTACGTTGACTACTTTCGGAACTAACAAGAACACGGACAATGATCAAAATAAAACGAATCCACCACCAGTAGGTAAGATATAGAGCGACTTGTTTCGATTGTATTTCAAGAATGTACTCGAAACGTATTAAGAAGATTTTGATGTGATTTGTATTTTTTATAGGGCCTATGTGAAAGCAAAACATTACGCAAACTTTTACAGTGATACAATTTCCACTCCATTCATTTAGATTTTCGGTGTGATATCTTATAATCAAGAAGTTCAGGAATATCAAGAAGATTTTGATGTAATTTGTATTTTTTATATGTGAAAGCAAAATATTACGCTAGCTTTTACAATGATACAATTTCCACTCCATTCATTTAGATTTTCGGTGTGATATCTTATAACATTTTATTAAAATCAAATAACATAACAAATTAGTTATGCCGTTCTTAATTGATATATAAACTTATTTTCATTCTTTCTAATTTAATTCCAAACAGTTTATAAAATACATCCATTGCAGAGACGATCGAAGTTATACTAACACTAACATGTCGAATATTTTAGTTACCTGGCAAAAGTCGAATAGTATTTTCGAAATTTCAATCAATATTCAAAACAACGGTGATCTAAATGCACGAATCACGACAAATCTTAAGATCTGAGGTACTGATAACGAAAACTAGTAGCAATGTATAAATAACAACAACGACTGAAACCGTGTACAAGAAACATTGACATCGTGACAATCAAGGCACAAGACGAATTGCGTGCCGACTAGAGAATATATATTTTCATTCGTTTCAGATATACTTTTATTCACCATAACAGAAAAAAACTCAAAACCTTAATAAGAACAAGAAGAGAATTGACTTCATGATGCAATGCGGTACAAATGTGCGAGTACTAAATAAGATCGATACAGTTTCTCTTAAATCACTTTTATGGAATTATTAAAAAGTAATTACTTGATTAGGTGCGTACACTTGGGCAAATACGTAAATAGCAATTATATTGTCAAGTATATGGATAACAACGTCAAGAAACTTTGGGAAAGCTCATAGTAAAATATCAATAACTCCAATCAATATCAGTCATTAATTTTACAATTAAATTGAATAAGATTGAGATATTTGTGTAGTCACCGTTCAAATCCATGCAAGCACAAACTATTTACAATGCCCTCTTGAACAAAAATCTATGATAAATATCTGTAAAATGTAAAATGATAGTTCAAAATTATTCAGAATTATATCGCAAGTTTTCCACATCATTGAATTTGGTGAAAAATATTTGTATAGATTAGATTGTATCTACCTTATTCAAGTTCAACCAAAGTTACACATAAATCAAGAAATGATTGTGTGCTTTTGATAATCATGATATACAGACCTTCGAAGTAGGACGAAAACGAATAGAAAATGTGTATTATAGTTCATGGCCGTGCACGCAATACGCTAGATTCGAACCCGTGTTATGCGTTATCGAAAATGAGACCATGTGCGGCTCGCAGAGATCATATCAGAGGACTGAGAATCGATTCCAGCCGCGTGAAAAGGTTATTATCATTAATGGCATCATAATGTCTGATTTTTAATTAGTTATAAAGTTCAATGACACATGAAAGAATATCATAAGTGTCATTTAAATATTCTATAGTTTTATTACATAAATATATAAGATTATGTTACCGGAAACATTGCAAGCCTTCATAAATTGTATTTTATAGATACCTGTTGGATTAATTTTAATTCATCGAGATAAAAATATATTCGATTATTTAATTCATTGAATTTATATATCCATCTTACCGTATAACGTACAAGTTGGATGTATTTATTTTTCTGAGATCGATCAAATAAAATTGTTAAGAATGAAACGCGATCTGTTTCTTGTTTGACAGGAGATCTGTTTCGGTGGACTTACAATATTACTCACCATTGTTATTATTATTATTATTATTATTTTTATTATTATTATTATTATTATTATTATTATTATAATTATCATTATTATAACATACTTCTATCTTATAACGTTATTTTTCTGCTGGCATTGGGACCTATAAATGCTTGTGGTATATTGATACTTTGGTATAGTTGATTGCTTCTTACAAGGAGTGCAATTCCACCCTGCTACTGTGCTAGAAAACTTTTAAATTGTTGTCCAAATTTGATTCAGAAACATAAAAAAAATTACTGATAGGGCAGCATTCAAGTATATTCCAGTACCGGTGAATGATTAAATTGGAAGTTCGATTTCTAAATTTATGTATAGTGTCTTTCCGTAGAAGATGTATAAGTTATCATTATTAATGTGTATAGAAACCAAAATGGGATACAAAATTTTAAATATATCAATGTATTTGTAATGACTGGCACGAAACTGTAGGAAAAATCAACCTTTCCACATAATTTTAATAAAAAAAGAGATTTTTTAATCTCAACGCAACTAACTAGCCTAACTATTGACTTAATTGCTGCATATGTGAATGATCTGATTCGCTACATATTTTCGAAATGGGCGTTAGAATTTAAATTTCGGATTGAGAATGCTGTTGATGGTCCCCTGATCCATGCGCAGATAGGCGACGCATTGTTTGTATTGGTTTTCCATTCGACTTCAAAATATAGATCTATACGGAAACAAAATATAAGCTTATAAAAAAATCCATGGAAAGAAAACTTTTTTCGAACTAATCCAACATTGCGTAGTTGCTCTTTAGTGAAGTCTGTACAGAAACAAAATTCGAACATAAAATGGATAGGGAAAGCTGATAGGAAAAATACATATAAAATGTGCATATAAAATGCTGATAATATACACAGAACACTGATATTGAAGAATCCATGGAAAGATGACAATTACGAACCAATAAAACACGTTGGGTGGTTGTTAGTGAGTCAGATATTAAATTTTCCTTGACTTAATATCATTTAATGTCAGCTGATAAAATGAAAATATATGGTCGAGTTAACGATATAACGAAAATGCAAATATTTGAGTTGTCAGAATAGTGTCAGCAGTGTCAGCAGCAGAATACTGCTGCTTTCATATTTAAAACCAACATATAAATAATATTAACATGTCAGCAATTTGCAAGTCTCCTACCCGAAAAACTGAACTACATATATCAGAAATTATTAGTCATTAAATTAAATTAATATTTATTTCAACTCCTCTCCTCTCTACCAAAAATATATTAATAGATGATACTGTTCACTTTGGTACGGCACTTTTCTAGCAGAGCAGTATAAAAAAAGAATATAATATCATAATATTTTCAATTAATACATTTCTGGTGGGGCAGTTTGCCGGTAAGGCAGTTGAGCAGTAGGGCAGTTTGCAGATAGGGGAAATGCAGTTATGTGCGTATAAAAAGCTGATAATATACACAAAACACATATATTTAAGTAATGCAAATGTAAGAACAAATAATAACAGAAAGAACGTCTTGTCAGGGGTAGCGCACAAATTAATGAAAATGTTAATTTATATTTTTTGTACTTCAGAAACTGAAGGGTGATTTCTCCGAAATAAATGTTTCGAATACATTATTCATGTTTTTCATACGTCACCAAAGTTACATATTGGAATAAAATTTCACTTGCGTTTTGCTTCCAAGCCAGTGGAGTGAATATACACGAGTGAATTGCGGAAAAGGTGAACAAAAAAATAAGAACGGTCGATGATAATTATATTGACGATTGTCGATTTTTAATTCGACCTGACCAAATAAACACTATCTACAAATTACAATAGCAAACGTCAAAGCTTTCTACAGAGTAGTAATTAGTACGACTCTCTTGTCTTTTGTCTTTTATTTGAGACTCGTTCTTATATTGTAGGCCTACGTATTGCATTATATTGTTCTGCACTTGTGAGGCCTCAGCCCTGTTGACAATTAAGATTTAATAAATTGATCGACGAATGAAATGCAACGTTTTGGTCGTACATTCAATGTAAATTGAGGTGGACGTGGGGGGAACTAAATATTTTGTGAATGATTTATTAAATGCATTACAATATATATTTATTATATAAAGAGAATAATAACACAAATTATTAACTAGTAATCTTCCAAGTTCTAGGTTCACCTTCACCGAATTCAGCTCGTCTTCATTCATTTGATTTGATCCACGACTCGCATTGTTCTGTTAACTATTAGTATTTTCCAAGACACGTTTCACAATTCTTTTCTGATTTTTTGCGTTTAGGAAATCTAGATTCTCTTGCTTTGAAGATCTTTATAATAAAATTCTTGTTCGAAATGTCTGCTAGTAAGCTAGGTACTGACAATGTTGTCTATCTGATGTAGTGCGAGGGCGGGAATGCAAGACTGACTCCGACTGCAGTGGCATCCAGAACACGATATGTATGACAGACGCGCGCGACAGGAAACTGAGGTGTCTTTGTGTAGACAAGGCAGCTCCCAAAAACGGCGCTTGTCCACGATTACCAAAACGTAAGTGCAACTATTTATCAACTCACTAGTTTGTTTGTTTTAGTGTTTTAGTATCTTTTTCAAATAAATAGAGAACATAAATACATGAATATAATTATACTAACCATAGCGAGTATAATAATAATGCATCACACATTGGCCTGACAATAGGTAACCTCTAAAAATCCCATAAAAGTTCATTGAAGATATAGCTCTAAATTCCTCCGAAAATCTGCCCATATTCTACACTATCATCTCTATAACACATTGCCATAAATTGTATCATTATAATGATCAAAAATCTATGCATAAAATTTTCGACACATTTCAAAATTGTAACAAACCATGTTCATAATTGTTGATAGTCCTAGAAACAATTATAAAAAAAGGAGTATCATTTCGGCAGTTAAAACTTCGAATTTCAGAAATATATTGACCAATCACATAAAAATAAATAAAGCATCAAAAATCGAAATATGATGTATTTTGTTGCTCAACAAAAATTACAAATAAAACGTCACTGATGGGTGTTTTTTTAACATGAAAAAAATAGGTTTCATTTTGCATACAAATGTATATTTCGTCAATTTCTTCTCGCTACTTAATATTTGGGCATTTTTAGGTAATATTGTCATATTTCAGTTGAGTTTGCCAAAACAAAATAATTTTGTCAATACAAAGACAAAACTTATTTTACATCTCCTATCCGCTCTGTAATTTCACTGTTTAGGTATGAGGATATTTATATGTTAATAATTTCGAAGTATTTAATATGTTCGAAACAGAATTAAAGAATATTAGTCTCAATTTTTTGTTCTTTCTTTGTGATTTTTGAGGTCATATATTAACTTGTTTAGTGCATATTATTATGTCATACTTCACTGTTAAAAGTAAAATCCTAGCCCTATTTATTATTAATATTAATAATATATATATTTATCATTATTAAAGAATTTACAGTAAAAATACCAATCATCAACAACCCTGCTACTTTATACCCATATCATGAAGAGCTAAAAACTATTACGTTCTCCAAGTTAATCTCATGATTAAGATCAAGTATTTCTTTATCATAAAATCTACATTTAGTAGATACATCTGAATACATATCCGATAAACACCCGCTTTTACACCACATTAATCCGTGAATGAACACGGAAGAAAACTATCAGAAGATTGGTGAGATAAGAGTTGGTGATGTTTATTACAGCTAGATCATAACATTTATTGTCGCCTCACAGTATAATAGTTTCCCTCCTGATTTCAATTAACAAATACGTTTCATTTTCATGTTCATTCGTGCTCAAACACCGTGGTTAAGTTGACAGATATTTCGTACTAAATCAAATTTGATAAATTAAAAATAATACCTGTTCATTCAATCATCAACGTTGTAAATTATATTTTCATAGTTTGATATTGAATATATACACTACAATCTCATACTGTTTCAACAGAAACATGTTCACAATAACATGAATTATATTCAAGATATTCGAAGTAAATTAGTACCGTACATTTTGATAAAATGATATTTCTCGTAATTAATGTCGATCTACTACCAGTCATGTACCTTTTTCAACTTCCAGATTTATCCAGATTAACATTTCTTTTATTTATTCATTAATATTGGGTTATACGATGCACTGTAATGATGACTAGGATAGGACCTATTGACGTTGGTGACTCATCAATAAAGTCAATAAGCTTTCTTCTCATCAATAAGTGATGAGAAGAAAGTAGATTTTATTATGTGTTCTGGATAGTGGGAAGCTAACGGTCTTGGTTTATTATCAAAAAGCCATCAAGGTAGAGTGAGGTAGAGGGGAATTTCAGTGGGTCTAGAAAGAAGGGAGCCATGAAAAAACTCTCGCGGGATGGTCGACTATGGCTGGCGGGAATCGAACCCCTGTCTCCTGAATGGCGGTTCAGCAGTTTCACCCAATTTGAGAAAATAACAGGGAAATGATCTTGTGCCCAATATCATAATTTTCATATTTTGTTGCTTAATTATTTTCGTAGTAAGTGTGGTAAAAGTCAAGTGGTTTTTTACAGAATTTGATTTATCATTGCGTCTTTAATACTAGAAAAAATATATAATTACATTGATGGTATAGTCACTTTCCCGTGTACCGTATACATTTGCAGAAGAATTCTAAATTAACAATTTTTCAACACACTGTTTTCCTTTTGATTGTCTATTAATTTGAAAATACCAATAAATCTTTATTTGGTTTGAAGTTTGAAACAACCTCAGAAAATAAGGACACCTTTGACCAAATAGAGTTTTTTTTACTGAATATATCTTCCATGTAGAAAAAATTGTTGTTATTATCTATTTTATTCCTTTTCTGAGAATTTCTCAAGTTTTGAGTCACAGGCTCAGATAGAGCGATTTCGCTATTGTTAGACTTGCTGTTCACATACGGAACATCAGTAATATCAATTGCGTATAATCTCTCTCTCTTCTAAAATATTACTGGACAGAACGAAGGTTGAAATTTTGCAGATCGTTGTAATGAAGAATTGCTGAAAGTGGAGGAAACAATTTCTTTCTTATTGGTGTGGGTGAAGTTATATGTTAAGTTACCTAATTTTTTTTCTAAACTTTAGAAAAAATATCCTCAAGTCTTGAAAGGTGTTTTATAAACAAAAGTAATGAAAATTTTCAAATGCTACGATTGTTTTAAGCTAAATCTAGTTGCATGTACTCGCGCATGCTTCATTTCTGAAGAAATTTAAGTGGCTGATATTAACAACGAAATGAAAATATAATATGCACTCTTCATAAATTAGGTTAGGCCTACGTGAATGTAATTAAGGTATATTTTTGCCTTTCACAGGTTTTAAGCGATCTTGGCTTAAGATTGGTTGGCCTATTATATTATTGTATATATTTTTTTAGATGTACGGTATTATATAGGCCAAATGAGAATTGCGATGTAGAAATGCCTGGATTATCAATTGATACAAATTTTGAATTGTAATTCATATAATATAATATCCATTTAATAAATTTATAAATAACAAATGGTAAAATATTGGACACGAAGATGATAATTGGTGTGTTCTTAGTAAATTTGCTGGAATATTCGAAATTGGAAAACTCGACACAGATCTAGTCGCAAATCGCAATTTAAGAATACATTTCTATTAGTAAAAGACACTTTACACGATCAATTCCTGGAATCAATACTGGAATTATTCCGTGTAATTTTTGAAATTTCATGCAACGAAAACTGATCGTGTAAGAGTGTTTTAGGTAATGGGTCCAAAAAGATTTTGCTTCATGAATGGTAATTAATTATCATCCTGTTAAATAATAGGAGAATATTGATTAAGTATCGGAGCTATTCATTCCATTTTTGGCCTCGTAAATCTTCACTTTCAGATGCTTTGTTTTGATGTAAGTGATCACATGTAATTGCAGCTAACTCACTGCTGAATTAATTTTAATTTAGGTGAATTATTACGTTTGTTTCTCTATCGGACTTGAGAATTAGCTCCAAGTCTGCCTTTTTTTTATTTCTTCTGGATCAATGACTCTTGTGTCAAATTTTCGATGTGCCCTACATTCAAAATCATTTCAACTAATTCTAAACTTGTTTATTTTCAGCTTTGAGCTACGTTTGTGGAAACGATCATGATTGCATAGAAGGAGCAGAATGTTCAGCACCGGCCAACTCTACTAGTAATTCCAATGTCAAGAAATGTATGTGCAAAGAAGGATTCATGGAAGAAGATCATATGTGCAGCAGTAAGTATACATACCACAGGCCCACAGCCATACGTACAGTAACTTTAGCGTTTTTACGTAATAATTATTGTTTGGTTAACGAACTAATCAACAGATGAGTTTTCGGGGGTTGACATGATGATAAAACTTTTTATACTAGGATGGGAGTCAAGTGGGAGAAATAACAAACAAAATTATGAACTACTATATTTGATGATAGATTTTGAATGGTACCGGTATTGATAATTCAGAATTCCAATTGTCGCAGAAAGATATATCTTTTAAATAGATATTAATCAATTGTATTTTTAAAATGTACATCTTGTCGTTCCCTCTTGCGTACAGTTTTAAAGAAGTTTGTACATGAATAGGCCTATACATGTGAACATTGTAGTAAAATGTTATAACTTATAAATTGATTTATATTTTGAGCATGCAGTTTTGTACGCACTGAAAAGATCTATGTTTCTACTAAATTAGAATTTTGATTCTTTAAAAGGGTGGGTGGGTACGTGGGTAGGCAAGGTAAATCACGAAAGGATACACCTGTCTTGAGTATAAGTTCTAAAGTTTAAAGAAGTATAAAGAATGAGCACCATTTGAAGCTATTTGATGAAAATGTATTCAGTAAATGATTCAGAAAACGACTAGTCCCATCTCAGTAAAAATACGTAATAATTCTTATTATATTTGTATTTACGTTCAATAAAAATTTGAAGCTTTTCTCATTTTTCTCAAACGTTTGCACCCTGGGGTATTTTAGAACATTTGTGAAAAATTATCCAATTCTAAGTGGGATGAATCTCCAAACCCAAACAAAGTTTCTTGTTGATCAGGCAAATCGCGTGACCTGTGTAGTGCGTACAACAATAAAAAAAAAACACAGACAAAGCTCCATGAGAGAGGAGTGAAAATCTTTGCTATTGCTCGTCCAGTCATTTTTATATTGACTTGGTCGAAATCTCTGTACACATGTAATCCTGAATAGAACAATTACTGTCATTATGACTACCATAGAAATAGAATAAAGAACTACTTTATTCTATGAGAGAATGTCATTTTATTGTGACGGCTGTCCGCAATAGCGGGATACCAAGATGGTACAGCGTAAAAATCAATACATTAGTACAATGGTTTTACAAAATTGATACAAAATTGATTACAAAAAATCCTGAAATATTATAAAATTAATTTAATTAAAGGTATATAACAAAAGTATGAAAATGAAAGAAGATATTATTAAGATTATTTAAAAATTGAAATTATTTGAAAGAATATAAATGGTGCTGTAAAAGACCTACTGAATTTATCAAAACTGAAAGTACAATACTTCTTAATAATACCTTCCTTGGGATGTTGTATGTATTGAGAAAAGTTGATAAAAATGCAGGAACTGTGCCACGAGCTCCTACCATTAATCCCACTACATCCCAGTACTTGGCATCAATTTGGTATTTATTTGACAAATCCTTGATGCATGGAATGTAGTGTTGTCTCTTCTCGGTGTTTACATGAGATGGTTGGTCATATTCAGTTTCGTATCTTATTGTGGGATCCATAATAATTGCTTTCTTCTCATCAGGTCGTATAGCGATGATATCGACTCGTTTGTTAGAACCATCCTCTGCTACACATGGGATTTCCTCGTAAACCTTCCATTTTTGTTGTCTAAAGGCATCAGCGATCAAGGTTCTAACAGTGTGGTGTCGAGCATTTCTCACTATAAAGTATAAACCCTTATAATTTCATCTAGTTCCCATTAATTTCTTCATGTTGTCAACAAATAATACTGATCTCAGACAAGTTGTCTGTAATAAAATTATGTTCTTCAATGTTTCACCTGAAATATAACCTATCAAGGGCTGAATAACAACAAAAAAACATTTTTTAAATGATACTTCTTCTTTTCCAGGTGGATTTCTAACAGCAATACCGTCAATCACCTCTCTGATCCTCGCATATTCGTTTCTTCGCTTAGCGACAACAAACGCTTAAGAAGATCTAGAACAATGGTTGTTGTGTGCCATGATTTTCATTTAGAGGACAATCGATTCAATGTTGTTTGAGTATCTGTGTTCTATATATTATAATGATAGTCTCCTATTTGTTTCCATCAAACCATTTAGTACAATGAATGTCCAATAATAATATCTTTTTATTAAGAATCCATCACTAGCGTGTCGATTAATTTACGTGCATTGCATTCTTCACTGAAAATTTCAAAATACGTATATCGTATATTGATTATTCGAATCATTTAACACTTCAACGAGAAAATAAAACTTTAAAAGTGAATTGTAATTTTATAATATTGTTTTTTAAACATCTCGCTACTGTAAATATATAAAATGCATTTGGAATCTGATCTTTATAAAGCTTTCATGGATATTTTAATTACTGAAAGAATTTTTCATGTCAATCATTTTAATGTTCATCATGCAATAACAATAAAGCACTAAACGATTAGTTTAAAATAAAGTATGGTGTGAACATTTATTTCTTCATACTGGTAGAAAAGACAAATTAATAAATTATACAAAACTGTGATATTACTGGTAGAGTGGTAGGTATCACAATAGGATGTTCAATTACCATACAGTTTAATAACCAAGATATTCCTATCAATACAATAGTTGCTTGATTCATTTAAACTCCCACTTACGTTTCACTGTTTGGCCAAAGCAAACCAATTATAAATGTTATAAATCCAATTTATTGATAACTGCTACTATCCATAGTAATCAACAATAATTAGTCAATTACACTCTATCATCAGTTATCACCTTTAGCTACAACAGAAAGGACAAAAAAGTATTGGTACAATGAATATGTTATTTGAAATTATGAAAACCACCTATGTAATGCATCAACACGATAATTATTGAAAAAGGCTACGTACTCGGAAATTTGTAATATAACCTTTCATTCAAGAATATTAATATATACCGTAGCCTACTTCAAAATGAAAAAAACAAGCAGACACAAATGTAACCCTTCTGTAAATACATAATATACTGTCCTTTACGAAAATGTAATAGGTATATTTTCTCTTCGTTCAAGGAAAAATAATAGAATAAACTTACATAGACACAAAGTTTGACGTTTATTGTCATGATTTCACAAGCACTAAATAGTTTGGGGTAGGCCTATATAAGTTGAAAATTTTATTGGTATTTTTCAAATATAATTATACACATAATCAAATGGGTACAAATTAACTAGGGTTCAACATTGCATTTGCATTTGCCCTAATGTTTTTCTCTATGAAAATAAAAAAAATCATGTGAAAGTTTTCACAAGAAACAGTTTTTAACAATTTTCATTTTTAATTAAGGAGGCCACTTGGCACTTGGATCAACTCGAGCCATCACTAAAAATTACTCTATAGGCGACGTAAAACCGGTAAGCGAATAACAATTATTTATCTGCGAGATGCAGGGAATTTACCCAACCGTATTGAGAGGATATTGTTAACATTAACACACATATTTTAAAGTAGTGGGACCAGCACATATATTCTTGTCGGTCTACAGCCCAATGAAACATTGAAATCCACGTGATTGTTTTGAATTTTCCCTTGGTACTACCTTCAATCTGCATAGCCCTAGTAGTTAATAAACAGATTTGAAGTTTTAAAAATAATTAATTAGGATCTTTAAAAAATTGAATACCGTAGCTCAATTTATAAACCCACACTCTCAAAAAGTCAAGTGGTAAAATTAGAAATATTCATGAAATTACATTTTTTGGCATTCTGGAAATGGTAGTATATACCATGATTTAATACATAAGAATACGAAACATAGGCTGGTTCAATGAGCCTTATTTGAAAATCTATGGATAGACAGACATCTGATTTTTCCTAGCAATATAGGCCTAGCCCTGAATATAAATTAATATAATTATTATATTATTCCTTCACTGTGGAGTTGAGAGAATAGTTTCAGTTCTTCACATAGTAATGGCCGTAGAGCCTAGATCAAATTCATTATTTATGTTTCCACCAGGGGCGCCGACTCCGTGGGTGTTCAGGGACCGAGGCACCCGTCGGATCTTTTGAAAATATTGGTATCGGATATTGAAAATAACTTGGAAATTTCCATAATGGTTCAATTACTCAACTCCAAAAATGCAAAAATCACTTTAAAAATGACCATATTAAAAAAATTGAGAAATCGCAAAAATAACTTCGAAAATGATTAGACTTCAAAACTGGATATAGATCGCAACAGTTACTTGAAAAATAAACTTATTTAAAGAAATTCCCTGCGGGGCTTTGGGGGAGGGGGTGTGAGTAGCAAAATTAACGTAAAAAATTGTCATTATGATATCTAGTTATTATTATGAAAGCCTTGTTAAACTAATAAAATATGTACAAAGAACAATCTTTCAAAAAATTCACTGCGGGACGGGGCGGGGGTGAACCCCCACGCCTCCCCATTGGGCTCTG
Organism: Brachyptera putata; assembly: GCA_907164805.1. Lineage (NCBI taxonomy): Eukaryota > Metazoa > Arthropoda > Insecta > Plecoptera > Taeniopterygidae > Brachyptera > Brachyptera putata. Next base: position 19,806,234 of record OU015462.1, on the reverse strand, counting down.
ACATATTTCGTTCTGAAATTAGAGCACCCGTCGGAATTTTCAGAAGTCGGGGCCTATGGTTTGCACAGAAACCCATCAGTTTGAGGTTTTGGGGACAAAAGGTCTACGTTTTCTGTATCTTCTGGAAAACAACAGAAGTTACAATATTCCCAGTTTTTCCACCAAACTGAAATGTTGGTGTGGGAATAACCTTGTGCACAGCAAACTCTGAAAAAAGAGATAAAACATAATTCAAACAGTCCTATTTACGACTACCATTCACTGCTGGAAAGATTTTTTCTTCCCGTCTCAACATGTAGGGCCTACGTGAATGGAGTATATGAAATAAAACATGCAAAAAAAAAAACAATTTTATGTGCTATATTTTATGCAATTTGAAATTACTAATTTACTCATGGATCCTCAACTTATCAAGTACCAGTATGATGAAAAAACTCACTCGATTTGAAATGAGCCCGTAGTTCTGATTCTGTCCAGTTACACGAGGTGAGTAAAAGTAACCCATCAGTACTCAGGAAACTCCAAACGTTTTCAATATATTTTTCTCTTTTTGCTTTAGAGTCTTCTGGATCGAGACTAATAGCATCATAAGTTCCTTTGTCGTGCGCGGCAGCATATTCCACTGCATCACTTTTAGTTGAAAGAATGTCGCAAACTTCGTACTTAATAAGCAAATCTTGGCTCTTTGCAACTGATCGAGCTAAATCAATAGCATTATCTGAATAGTCAACACCAGTCAGATCAGTGAAACCTTCACGTGCCAGTTCGATCAGGAACATGCCATTACCGCAGCCCAAGTCGATTATTCTATCACTTGGCTTGAGTAACTCGGATGAGCAAATCCACCTGAAATTAACGAGTTCACTGGATTTATATGATGATTTCATAGGCCTACTAACAATTTTATTATTCAGTTATAAAATTGTCAAGGTTGTGAAGAGACAATTGTGACCTATTAGGGAACTTTCACTTTATGACTGAGGGAAATCACCTTAGAGGTCGCAGGCATCTTCTGGGCGGGTAAGCTTTCACACTATGAAGTCTCACAACCGTACTTTTCAATATAGGCCTAACAAATTGATGTTCGTACTATTTTGTGACACTGAAAAAATTCACGTTTACGCCAATACCAAATCTCTATAGAAAACACATAGGGCCTACATACCAGAAGTGGTATATACTACTTATATGATTGTATATATTATATGATTTATTATATTTGCCTAGTCACGTAAGCATCACAAGTCTAGGAGTGCACTTTCATGACTGTATTTTTCTAATATCAAATTAATTTCATTTCATTAGCAGTCATTCCAAGGGAAATCACCCAGAGCTGGTCGCTGTCACATTTTAGATTACTGGTATCTTTTTAAAAATGTTACAGATTGAATGCGGACGCTGAGGTGCGTTATAGTACCGGCTGGTAGCCTACGTGGACCTTGAATTAGATCACCTTAGACCTACTTTTCGAGTTTTGCTCGTCCATCGATTAGCCCTAGAGCAACAATTGTGAATTCCACAGCATCACGAAGAAACATTAGCAAAAAATTTCACTAAAATTGGCTACCGGTAGGCCTATCTATTTGTCTGGAGCAACGACCTCAAATACCAGGAAGCTGACTTTACTACTCTCCTATTAACGGTATCTACTCAGCAGTTTATTTGACAATCAAGTCTCCAAGGGTATCTACCTTATGATTCTAAGAGCACTGTCTTCTCCAAACCATATCTCTCCAACATCCCCATGAGCTTCATAGTTTCTCTTCTCCAATGAATACGTCTTGTTCCAGCTGAGAAAATGAAACACAGTGTAATAATTAGCACGATAAGTTGTGGTTTACAACTGTAATATGGGGTAATAATAGCTCCATATTTTCAGAGTACACATTGTAAGTTTCATCAAAACTATGGAGCGTTAAAAAAAATACAGTACGGTAAAATGACTTAGAGTAAAATGAGTGTAGCCATCATCCACGAGTCTTACACACGGGAGGAATGGATGCTCGGGAGCCCACGTGACATCACTTCAGTCCATCCCTCATCCATTCCTCCCGTGTGTAAGACTCATCATCCACTACCAACCAACATAACCCTAAAAATGATGACCTACAAAAAATATGCCATCTAGGCCTAGGCCTATACAAAAATTGGGCCTAGAACTAGGCCTACAAACTACATGCGCAGACCATGCCTAGACCATTAAATTAGTAGTGTTAACTACAATTTCAATGCCTAGGCCTAGTTCTGATTATTTATTTGCATTATCGACTTACAAAACTTGAGTTCCTAATTCAGAAGGTTCTAGCTCTTCAATCTCATTTTCATCCGCCATTGCAGACCTTTTCGCTCAAGTCTAAATAATTATTACTTCAAAGTAGCCCTCGGTCTAGGAACTGAGTGTTAGGAATTTTAGGTTATGTGTACATTAACCTGCTCGAATCCCGCACGATGCACTGACCATGGAGATTCCATCCACTGACAGTCAAAGCTGACAGTAATGAAACGCTGTCCGTACAACCTTTTGCTAAATCGTGACGTCTACCGGGAATCGAAGAATGCGAAGAGCCCCAACGATCCTGACAGCCCGATCTACAGAGGGTACGCAGTCGTCACACCGCACACTATGCGAGTGAGAAAGTGTTCGATTTCCACCCTTTCCTTTTTATTGTTTCTGAAATATTATGTATAGGTTTTTAACCCTAATATATGGAACAGGTACATTTTTTTAGTGACTGCTGACCGACGATTTGTAATTATTTTGCGTGACTATGACGTCACCTTGTAGCAGAAGGTTGTACGACCAGTAAAATGCTTTCGCATTTACGCTCCCTGATTGGCCGTTCGTATTCGCCAGCTGTTGATGTCACGTCACTAGGAGTTCTCATGGTGGTGAATATTCTCTATTGACGATATATTTTCCAGTTGAACTGTTAAACAAAATAATAACATATTACAGGATAACAATTAACAGTAGTATACTGATATTGATAATATTATGATCATGCTAGCGAGTAAACAATTGACTATCCTGGGTACGTATTGTAATTAGGCACAATATTACATGGAACTCCTGTAAAATTAAGTCAAAGCTTTCCTAACAAATCAAGTTACATAACCACAGGTCATAGGTAAAGTAAGTTCAAGATAATGACTGTACATTATTATTTTAGGTAACCAATGCAGCAGGAAAGTGAATATTTTTCAGTTTGTACAATCACTATCAAGTGCCACTCCGCAGCCTTCTATTCAAGATGTGAAGAAACCCAAGACTGGCATACTTATGCTTAATATGGGAGGTCCTAAAACAACAGAAGAAGTACCTCAATATTTGTTGAGAATTATGACGGACACCGATATGATACAATTACCAGTTCAAAGGTACTATAGTGGAGTGTTTCTTTTATTAATTTTACAAATCCATCTATTGTGTGTTTTACCCTACTAGCTTCATTCGCTATACAGATAACTGAAGCCACCAATATACCTGTTTTTTCCTGAAAGAATAGTTGATTCAACATCTTGAGCTTTGTATGTCTTTGCTTGTATTAACTAGTTCAGAAGTATTTGATGGTAATAATATTATTAAAAATATGGGCTCAACCGGGATTTGAACCCGGGACCTCCTGCACCCAAAGCAGGAATCATACCCCTAGACCATTGAGCCCAATGATGAGTGATATCTGTACCAAGTGTTTTAAACTTTTACTCGTTATTGTTTAGTATGATTTTCAATTTTTACAATTTTTACAGCAAATTAGGTCCATGGATTGCCAAACGAAGATCTCCAGAGGTCGCAAAGAAATATAGCGAGATAGGTGGTGGATCACCGATTTTAAAATGGACAGAACGTCAGGGTGAACTTTTGTGTCAGAAATTAGATGCTGCTTCACCAGAAACTGGACCACACAAGTATTATGTAGCTTTTCGCTATGCAAATCCACTCACTGAGGATACTCTTGAACAAATAGAAAAGTATGACAACAGTTTACCTATGAACAGAATTACACAAATAGCCTATGTCACTGCGTATTTTTATGCAATTTTCACTTGCGTAAAAATTATAGGCCCTGGGGGAAAGGACTCCCCCCCATCCATCATTTTTTTGTCTCACGTTTTTCTCGTGTCTCACGTTTTTTTAAAGGCCAGTTCAAAATTGTTGAATTGATTAGTGAGTAGTAATTATGATTTTCAAGTGAACGGTTCCGCGTTTCGTCTAACGTCTACAATAAGAAAATGTGGTATAGTGATTATTTGCCTGTAAAAGTTGCAGCTACGTACCTAGCGGGGAATGTGTGAAACCTCAAAAATTAGTTGATAGCAAACACGTGTACATGATATTACATGAAAATGACTTCATTTCACGAGAAGTGTTACGATAACAATATATTTTTGCGTTATGGTAGGCTAATGATTGTACGTATCAGTCATTACATAATTTCTTGAAAAATGACTATGTTTTAGTGTCTCTTAAATGGGTGATGAATTTGCAAAGAACTTTGAAAACTTATAGTTAGCATAGATCATTCTTTTATAAACTCTAACAAAGTTTGAATTTTGGGACATATAATGATAATTATTGTTTGTTTATTTTGTTAGGTAATTTTCATTACTAGTAGTTTGCTATATATACAATCCCACCAAGAGGTGGGTTATTTGTGGGTATGGGTAGTTTATGATAATTACAACAACTTATACACCACACTTGTTAGCTCAGTCAGCTGAGGCACGCTTCAGAGACTGAAGTGACCGTTGGACGTGGGTTTTTGTAAACGTCCTTTCACCTATCATCACTTCATCGTTGCATTATAACCCGCTCATTCGTACCCCTGTCTAACCTAGCTATTGGTGGGGTCGTTAAGCACCATTAATATATATATATATATATATATATATATATCTTACCATATCTAAGACTCGAACCCATGACCAACTTAACTTCTGTATCTGAAGACTGACTGAGCTAGACAAGTGGCTTTACGGTCTGGATCCATATATAAAATATGGTCTGCCTGCCATATTATTCTTGTAATATTATTACATTTAACCATTTATTGATGGAAAAGTGTCGACTCAAATTTTCTCAAAACTACACATTCTTTTTTGGGTTAGTCCAAATATTTGCTGATGCAAACTTGCATGTCAATTAATCAATCTATGCAACTTGTGGCATGTATGCAAAAAAATTGGCAAATTACACTAGAGTCGCATCGAGTCTTCACTTTATTCATCCAATTATTATTTAATATACAATTTTCTTAAAATACAGTGGCAAATATAGCAAGACCATCTTATCGCTAGAAATTACGATAAATTAACTGATACGATTCATGAAGTTGTTACTTGTTAACAAGAACCTCAATAGGCCTGTACTCAACATTCCAAAACTAATTGTTGCCTTATTAATTAATTAATTATGTATGCCTTATATTTTAGGGATGGTCTGGAACGAGTTGTTATTTTCTCACAATACCCACAGTATAGTTGTGCAACTACTGGCTCCAGCTTCAATGCTATTTATGATTATTATAAAAAGAGGTGAGTAGTGCTTAGAACCCTAATACTTTGTATTGGTATTTATGATTGGGTAAAACTTGATTTTTGCCATGTAGCAAAGTTATAAAACGTTACTTCTTTGCAAATGTTGCTCCAAATATTACTTGATGTTCTTTTTCATCAGGTCTTCTATTTGTTACATCAATTCAAACCAAATTTAGTAACATAGTTCTGAAAGATCCACAATCAAAAGAAAAAGGTTACATTACTTGCAAGTTGGTTCGTAATCTGTAAATAATCCTAGATGATTTGAACTGGGTGAAACAAATGAGTTCAATCCTATTTGGTTTATATGACCCTAATTTGTTTCTAAATATTATTTACTACAAGAGATGGTTTCATCTCAGTTTTTTCGAATGATTGGGTTGATTATCCACCATTTCTAAGAGATTCAACAAAAGTTATAATAGAAAGACCAAAATGATAGTATCTGCTGGTACCCATTATTGAAGGCTCATATGTGACTTTTTTTCGAGCGTAATGTAAGATTAATAGTAGGATTTTTCTAAAAGACAGTGACTAACAGCTCAAATTTTGCTGAATTTAAAAAATATTTGTGTTTACGTAATTACCATTGTACAATATTTTAGGGAAAGTAGGACTCCCAACAAATGTATTGTACTATAAATTGACTCCAATCTTTAAATAGCATGCATGTTTGGTAAATAAAATGGTTACAAAATAATTTTTGTAGTAATAAAATGTTAATTTACCATCTTAGAAACCTCCCATCAGGTGTTAAATGGAGTGTAATTGACCGGTGGTCTACACATCCGCTACTGGCTAAAGCTGTAGCCGAAAGAGTTCGAGACGAGTTGGAAAAATTCCCTGAAGAAGTCCGTAAAGATGTTCTTCTCTTGTTCTCAGCACATTCACTTCCACTAAAGGTATGGTACATGTAATAATATAGCTAGTTAGCAGTGGCGGTTTTCTAGGGTAGGCAGAGGAGGCAGTGCCTCCTCAGTTTTTTGAGAGGGAGTACCATCTCATTTTTGACAGGAAAATACCGCTTAGAACCAATTTCAAAATTTTCGTCTACATATATTTTCTCGTGATTTCGTGTCTATTAACCATCAGCATTGATTTTTATCGTTATTTTACACCAATTCATACAATAATTTTCATATTCGCTGCATATTTCATGTACCGCGTTGTATAGTTCCGAGCTGAGTTTCTCATGTTCGAACTGTACCGTGGAGGCGAGTCTCCTATCACTACGGAACGAGGCTTGAAACACCCGCGCGCTGGTCGTCTGGGATAGGGGAGACGGTCGCTCGGTACATCCTTCTTTCGTGAGAGTTGCTAATGTATATTATACGAACCATGATGTTCTATCTCTCTTACTCTCGACGACGCATGCGTACCCATGGCTTTATAATAGTTGCTCGGGAGGCTCGCCTCACAATGCAATCCCTTATGCTGGACACCGAACCGACACGCGTAATCACACGTTTTACGTTCGGTTCTTTGATGTTGTTATGATGATTATTTTTATTTAATCATCATTATTATTAGAAGTATTATTTTTATTACTATAATAATTATTATTAAAATTAATATTATATATTTTTTCATCCCACAGTTGGAAGAGCGTGCTAATTATTCTTGCATATGTATTATTTGAATATAATGATAAAAAATAATAATAATAATTAATATTATTATTATTACTTTTTTTTTGTATCATTATTATTATTATTGATTGTTACTAGTTGTTTGGTTTGTACTTCCTATTAATGAGTGTTTCAAATTTTTACTCTGTTTTTATTCGAGTTTTGACCAAAGGAAATTTGTGAAAACTACGAAATTCATTTATATGATGTCACAATGGTCAATTATTAGGCCTACTGTTATTTCCCCTTGTCTATTCATTTTGTTGATACAATCAGCAGTCAACTATAACTATAATATTCGTATTACTTATTCAATCGAAATTCGGATTTATCCCTCATAGATAAATCTAAATTGCAGTGTGCACAAATAAAAATCACTCTGTAAATACTGTAGATTACTTTGTCAACTTCAGATAATTAAACACGTAGGCTACTGTGTCTAGTGTAAATCATTTTGTTTATAGTGGGGTATCTTCAATTCTTGCTTCGTATCAGTGACTGAAAATATCACACGAATTTCTGAGAATTTATTCCGGCTCAGTGTTAGTTTCTTTATAATTCAGTTCAGTCGTGGACAAGAGTAGTAGCCCTAATTATTGTACAATGCTGTTGTGTCAAATTTCGATGTAGATAAAAAAATGAAAATCCCCTTACAACTGACACATTGACGTGGTGGTGGGGTTTGCTTGGTTCAATTCTAAAAGCTCTGCCGGCGGGAACTTTATGCTCACACTGGGGTCATCCTTTTGATGCAGAATAAAAATTCATTCAACGCGCCTTCAAACCCTAACATTCATTCATGTAATAAGAATGAAATGAATATAGTCATACGCATCTTATGATTTATTAGAAAGAAACCTGCCTCCCCCCACTGAAGGGCACGAGCCGCCACTGCTAGTTAGAGCGTGCACTCTCTATTTGAATATATAATGCACCCAGGGTGTAGTATCACAAAAAAATCCAACTCTCTGTACATCACGTGCACCCCGTTTTTGAGAAATAAGTTTGAACTTTGCAGGAAATGATATCCCTACCATTTCTACAGTAGGAATTGATTATATTTATTCATCATCACGCTTAAATACATCATGTTTGCCTAATTTATAATGGGTGGATTGCAAGAACGAAGTTTAACCCCGGTCTACTTTAGACGCCGTCTAAGTACAAAATAGCATTGCCTCTGCAATGTTCAAACTTCGTTCTTGCAATCCACCCAATGAATTGTGCAAGACATAGTATAGGCCTATGCTGTTTTATGAAAAGTCACTTGTTTACCTAGTTTTATTATAACATTTAATTTTTATAAATAATTATAATACTATTATACTGTACCAGTGGTATATTATATATATAGGCGTATAAGAAAATTATATACCAACAAAATAAGAATATAGGCTACTCAGCCAAAAAATATAGGTCTAAATATGAAAATTCCAAATGACACAATCATAACAGAAAACTAGGGGCGTGCGAGCACTCGAATTTTTTAGTTCAATTTCGAGTTCAAATTCAGCTGAACTCGGAAATTTTGAGTTGTCGAAATAAGGATTTGTCCAAACAGAGCAAAGATCAGCAGCTTCAATTTTGTTTTGGAGTTATGGAATAAAGGACTGGTATTGCTTATAGAACTAGGTTTATATTAGCCACTTCTAACAGGTAACATAAAGGTTGAAAAGAGATCATATAATTTAGTACGATAAATTTTCCTCACGGTTTTAGCAAGGAGTTTACTCAGAAACTTGATACTTATTTCAGGCTGTCAACCGTGGTGACTCGTACCCGTCTGAAGTTGGGGCATCCGTTCAAATGGTGATGAGTGAATTAAAGTTCTGTAATCCCTACAGCCTAGTATGGCAGTCAAAGGTTGGACCACTTCCCTGGCTTGAACCATTCACTGATGACGCACTCAAGGGATATGCTAAGCAGGGAAAGAAGAATTTCATACTTGTTCCAATTGCATTCGTAAATGAACACATTGAAACGTTACACGAACTCGATATAGAGTATTGTCATGACTTGGGAAAAGAACTAGGACTAGATAGTATTCGTAGGAGTGCAGCCCCCAATGATCATCCCATTTTCATCGATGCACTTGCCGATTTAGTTCAAAACCATTTGAAAAATAATGAAACAATAAGTCCAAAGTTTCTTACAAGGTGTCCACATTGCACCAATCCACGTTGTCACTCATCAAAACAATGGTTTTCTAAGCTCTGTAAAAACAACAGTCAATGATAATTTATCTTGAGACTAGCCTACCTACACTCCATAAAGAGGTTTGAGAGAAGAATCTGAATTTAATTACAAATTAAGTACTGTCATCGTCAACGTGCAAGTCCTGCACAACTTCCAATGAAGCAATTCATTATAGAAACTTATTTACTTACCATATATAAAGTAAAGTCGTGGTCTCTCTATATCACCTCATTCGATTTTGTTTAGGTATTTCTTGTGCAGTGTTTTTCATGTCCAGGAAGTGACTGAAATGCAGTTATTTTATTTATATATAGGCCTATGATATGAAATAAATTGAAAATGTACCTATATTAGTATTTTGTAGCATATTTGATTACACCCTATTGCTGTACTTCACTCAAACTTCCCCACTTGGCATGTCTTAAAAACTGTAGAGCTGATTTCTTCAAGTTGTACGAGCTTCAATGAATGACACCACACGCTACTCTTGTACGCATATATTCATATATAACATATATGTTAAGTCTTGCTAAAAGTGCCTCGGCATAAGTGATGCACAAAAGAACTATAAATGGGAATCTCTAGCACAAAGAAAGAAACATGCTAGTCTCAAGTGCCCGAGGAAGGCAATTATATTTGCTTTAGTCGCAAAAGTTTAGGACAAACAAACAGCTAAAATCAGGTAATGACCAATACTTGACCACCTCTGAACAAAAACTTCAACGGCACTTGAAACATTCTTACAAAGAACCACAGAAAAAATGAGAAAATTCAGTGAACATTTGTTGCATGATTCAACATTATATTTATAATCAACAGAAAATTACTCATACATATATTTCATCAAGCCCTAGCATTACATGTTAAAGTTCCTAAATAAATATGTAGTAACAAATTAAAATACCTCTTAATGACATGCAAAAAGATTATATATAATTAAAATATTCATTATTGTACTGTATAATTAGAATAACATGCAACACAAGTATTATCTTTAATACGCATACGGTACTTTAAAAAATATAAGAATAGAATCAATTAAACTTACAGTTTACCAGTAGGATGTTTCTCTTTAGAAAATGTATTAGTTATTATCTAGGTCAAGTTTTATTTCTTGATCCCATTTATATGTTCTCTCATATTGAGTGGTTTCTTTAGTACCGGTAAATACGAACTGGGTAAAAGGGAAAGGAAGAACAGCAGCTTACTCCGAGGTTAATAAGTAGATAGGCCTACTTATGGTGGAGTCATTGCAAGAACATAGAGATGATTCACAAACACAAGGTTTTGGCTAGTGGCTTTTTCACAGTAGAGTAGATAGTCTACCTTCTACTCAACTGTGACGAAGGTAATAGCCAAAACTTTGTGTTTGTAAATCATCTCTGTAATCTTTCAATGGCTCTCAACCATGAGTAGGCCTATCTAGGTACTTATAAACCTCGGTAAAGTGCTGTTCTTTTTTTCCCTTTTACCCAATAATATAAAGCCTCGGGCTATTTTCCTATACACACCAAGTTTCTTTAAAAAGTTTTTCAGTCTGATCTCCTGAAAAACGTACTGAAGTGCATGCCAGTTAAGAATTACAAGATAATATATAATCAGCTAGAGATTCTGATCCTAATAATGACTCTTTGATGGATTTCAAGTTCTTCATACCAGTCTTATGCGTTTTTTTAGGTTTTGTGAGATAATGAACACCATTTATCATTTTATCTACTAGATAATGAAGCCAGAGTATATTATTATATGGTACGAAGTTACTCCATATATTCCTGTAACAAAAAAGATAGACATTATTTTTCAATTGCCATATTGATTCATAATTACTGTAATACCATGGGCCAAAATATCAACATTCTACCTTAAATTTGTTGTAAAATTATACAGACTCGTATTTACTGAAGCTCGAATAAATGCTATTATGTATTTGTTATGTTCTATCACTAGGTCATAGAAAAATACCAATATGATTACACCAATTGCTGATTTTGTATGAACAGAAATAACAATACAAGTTACAATAGGACTTCGTAGGCTACCGTACCAGAAAGCAAATGTTTGCTCAACGACTCCACCAACTGCTACATTATTTGGCAATGTGGAGGATACATTTTAGCAGATGATACATAAATGATTACAAAACCTAATGAATAATGACTGATTTAAGGAAATTAAACCCATGCATGAATGAACATCAGTTGAAGTTGAAACTTCAGTTCAGTTGACCTACCTACATCATTGAATTTGTAGTCTTACAAATTCAATGCCTACATATTGTTGGCTTATAATTGGGCCTGGTCGTAGGTTTACGAAGTCATCATTAACCTTATCAATCATGAATTCAGAGGTGTAGTCCTAAAAGGGAGAAGCACCAGGGTCCTTGCTATCTTGGTAAATTCAATGGGGGCACATAGCCCTGTTACGTAATTAGCATAATAAATAAATAAATATGTTTACCTAATTAGTAGGATTTTAGATATTATTTCTCAAGTTTTACACATAGACCACATTGAAGCTACATTTAAGGTACATTTTGCTGTAATGAATAGATGCCCAGTTTAATTGTTCAGCACTTATTTTGAGCCTATAACAAGTATAAACTATATTCTATTCTACTGCTAAATTTGTTTCAATATTTTACATTTCACTCTTGTGAGCCTAACAAACCCAATCATGACCAAGTACTACATCTAAATATGTATATAGGGTGTATTTTGATATAATGGGCTCAATTATTAAATTATAAAATATTATACTCATCAGTACAATTAGGTTTTTCTTTATATTGTAAATTAAAATTATAATATACAATAAGTATATTTTATAGAGCCAGGGCGGCTGCCTTTACTAGACCTTTTGTCCTTTACTAGAGCCAGGGCAGCCCTGGCCCCACTACGCTTGTGTATGAATTACAGTTGTAGATTAACTTGATCAAGATTTTGTAACACTGCCTATTAATAAGCAAACCATGGTAAGATATAAGAATAATACAATGACTTTTCAAACTCACCCGCAAAGATCCTTCATTAGTCGGTAAATCTCAAATTGGTAGTCACCCTCAGAAGTAAATAGCGAGGGATCAACAGACAGGTCATTATAAATGCAGCAACCTTCGTAAGTCATTCGAGATAATGTGTAATCGATAATGGTCACCTGTAAAGAAAGTTTTTATAGTAATTTATTGAATTACAAATACCAGTGTTACTAGAATTGATTTCATCCGGGCACTACGTCAATGTGTGCTATATATTTTAATACGAAAGAACAATTACATCAATTTGAGAACAGTGAAAAGAAGGAAATAAAAATTGATAAATAAATATTGTATCTATAGTCGTAACAAAACTTGACACAATTCGGTGAATACATAGGTATCACGAAGTACGATTTATTTAAAATACATAAGGAAAAGTTTGATAGGGATGTGCGAATCCATGTTTTTTATTTCAAACCGAATCCGAACCGAATGTTCATCAAATTTTCCGAATCCGAGCCCGAATCTTTTTAACATGCATTGTGAAGCATACAATGGGACAAACAACGTTGCTGATCAAGTTACACTTGATCCAGGAAGTGAAAATCTCAGCATTCTCATAAATACTCAGCTGCATAAAACATTTTATGCAGCACAAGTCTAACCATTACAGCAATTGTTCTTTAAACTTGAAAATGCCAAGATTCGAAATTTTCGAACCTTTCATGTTAGACCGAATCCGAAAAACATGGATTCGCGCACCCCTAAAGTTGGACCAAGTCCAAAACTCGAAACATTGTCAATGCCTTAATGAAATGCACTATGATGATTAGTTGATTACTGTTGAATGTTCTTTGTTTTAAATTTTATTTTCTATTAGGCCTAAATCCAGACAAATATGATTGCAATAGAAAAAAATTAAAGTAACTAAGAAGTAATAAATAATGGGACTACCTAAACCACCTTTGCCAACATTAATTTCATATTTTCTGCTAAAATATACACATAAAATAACAAAATGACACAAAATACTTATGCAACTCTTTTCATGTTTTACCTAATAATGTAATGGCCCAATAGGCCTATCAGCAACCGGCACTGAATATCAATTTAAAAAAAACACGAGCACCCTACTGTTAGTTCGGTGGGTACGTATTAGGTAGTCCCAGTTCTGAACAACGCTACCAGACGGCACAGATAGTGTGTTAATAAACTAAGAAAACGCCTTATATGCATTGTGAGATGAGCTTAGAAACTTGTATGGAAATGTAGAATTGAGAACATTTGGTCAGCTCAATGTACATATACAGGCCATGGATCACTTCAAAGGTTTGAAAACCGCACGCGGCTGTCTGTTGGTATATGGACCTTGGTTTCCGAACAATGGTACCAGTGCCTTCTTGATATCCATCACAGATTTTAATTTAATTTTTAATTTAATTTATTGGTGACACTAGTTGCTCACATTTAATAGTTCCTTTAATTGATTTTATTGATGTGTGAAAAAGTACATTAAACATGCGTTTTCTTCGTTATCTAACATTCGATTGTTCCATAAATTGCTTAAAATATGTATGATACCGGTAGTTCTTTCCACATTCAGTATAAATTGGAGAGCTTTTGGAAAAATTTTGTTTTGCAAGTATTTCTCCCCCGGCTTATTCTTATGGGGATATTCTATACTTCCCAATTTTTTTTCCGGAAAAACCGTTTGACCGATTTTTTTGAAAAACAATCCCAACCTATTCTGGTGTGACAGCAATTTGAAAAAAAAGTTTCGAGTTGATTGATCCTTTTTCCTGATCTGTATGGCGCGTACAAAATTACACACTAAAAATAAATAAAAATAAATAAAAACCAAGCCCAAATTTTTTTGGTATATGGAATGAAAATCTTCGCTACGCTCATCTAATTAGGCTGCCTAAATTTAATTGTTGATAAATGATAGTTCACAGCAAATCAAAAAATGAATAAAAGCACAAACTAAGAAGCAAATCATATACATGTAGGTTGTCGACTTATATTAAAGACAGGCCTCGTTACCACTGCTTCTGCTGGTGCGACTGCTTCGTTTACCAGTTCAAATAATGATTCAACTTGCTGTGGCCGTGGGCATATTTTGTACAGATATTTCTATCAACTCATACAGTATTTGGTTCAGTGAATATTGTAACTTTTTCACTTTTGATGAAAAATGGTAAGGTCTAATAAGTTCAAGTTGTTTACCTTGACATTTTCAGTAGCTAATTTGTATTCTTTGCTATCGATGATGTAAGTTTGATTTTTCTCATTGGTTTTTGATACGAGAACATTACCCCAATGCAGATCTCGGTGCTCGAACTCCATGTGCTTCTCGGCAACAGCCAATGCATACGCAGTCTACAATAATTCAATAAAGAATACATACGGTATTAATTGCTCACGATAATTACTGTTGTAAAATTTGGTTTCCATATATTTTAGAGAAAGTATTTATCAACAGTTGCACACAGGATCAAGTATAATTAATCAATCAATATATTCAACAATAGGAGCTGCAGCATGTCTCGACAATTACCAACGTTTTTACAATTATTCATTTGCTAGAAGATCTTTTATTATTTTTGTTTCTACTTTTCTTTGTTCTTTTCTATATACATTCTGATCACATTTCCGAGTCATGGTTTGCTCTTGACAGTTGCAACTTGTTGAAATCTGTCACACTAGATGAGTGTGAATCTAGTCATAGGCTAAATCTCTACACACTAGACCCGCACCCACCTAGTGGGGCAGACTGATCTCGTAGACCCAACCTAACCACGCCTCGACGTCTGTGTGTATAGAATGAACAGAAGGGCTGGAAAATAATTACCGTATTTTGTTCCAAGACAAAAATTATCAATGATATGACTCACATTAAAGATCAAAATAATCAAATAGTAACAGAGTACTGTAAATTGTAATCCGTTACTCTTATTTTTTCAGCCAGTATCATCAATTTATTATTATCAATCATTGTTAACAATAATATCATTTATTGAATAAATTAACATAAAGTATGGTAGACACTATTATAAGATTGTAAAATTGGGATAAAATTATATACATACCTAGTCCTACATTCTGTCAAAAAAATTATAAATAATTAAATAAACACTTGTGCCTAATATTAATATTCATTTTCATCAAGTTTTCATCCCAACTGCACTGTTACTGGCTGAAGCTGCACAGACCTAACTTTGAAAATAAGTTGAAATACAAAATTACTTTTTGGTTCTTGGGTAGCTTACCTGTAAAAAGACAGACTTTGCTTGTTTTGCAGAATTGAAGACGAACTTCTCCAAATCTACGCCTCCATTGGACAATTCCAGAACTATATACAGTTGTTCATCGTCGAACATAGTCGGAGAGTCATTCTCAGTTCCTGGACGAGTGGAATCAAGAAAATACCATTATTCACTAGTCACAACTTCACCATTATGAAGTTGAACTAGAGACACTACAAATACAATTTGAAATGTTAGCTCTGTAGTTTAATAGATCTAGGTCTATCAGAGGTAGAAACATTGCTTCCAACTTTGACATGTAAAATGTGTACGACTGAAGGGGAAGTAGCCCCACCATAGACACATACAGTCTTAGCAGCGAGTCTGAAAACCCCCAATTGAGAATTGATAGTTGAAAACTGACACACTTTTTCTCCCAAACACATTATGTCCTCCATTCTTTTCGCATTATGTCATGTATTCAATACGGTAGGTAATCAATCAATATAATAATCAATATTAATCCACACATGTAGCCAGAAATGATTTTTGTAATACTCTCCTTTTTGTAGGCCCATAATTAAACATTCATATAGACAAAAAAATCTATGCTAGGTACTCGTAAAATAGAATTTTGCCAGCATATTCTATACTAATCTTCCAAAAGTTATAAATAACATATAATGCTCATTCCATTTCTACACTTCCACAAGGCCCTGATTGTAGTAAATAATTACCTACCGGTACCACAAGAATTAAAAGATACAAAAGTTTACGACCTACCTGGATTTTCAGCAAATGCATTCCATTGGTCAATGAGTTGCTGTGGGTATTTCCCACGGAGACACCATGTGTTTACAACCTCAGCAAAACCTTGGGTATTGCAAGATGTTCCCAGCCTTAAATCACTTAGTTCTCTGCACATAATAAAAACATAGCAATATAGTTACTATTCAAGCCTAGTAATTACATCTTACATATTAGGCCCATTAAGTACATCCATTTGAAACTGCTATTGAACTCCCTGTCCAACTTTGAAAGAAGTATTTCTTATTTTGTGAAGAGAAATGTTCACATAATCACCATTGTCAAGATATTTTTTTTGATGTCCACACTAGTACGATTGAATTGTTTATGAGCGTTAGTGTTCTAAGCCTGTGTGTCCATTGTTCTCCTGTATCTGCACCTTGGAACAGATACAGGAGGGGCAGATCCGTATCCGCCACTGAGCAGATATAATATGATACGGTCTAGCGTAACCAATAAGGTGTACTGAATAAAAAATTATGCTATAGGTACTTTACTATTAAAAGTTTTGATATTATGATCACCTACTTTGTAATTACTATCTCCGACAATATCTCATCAAACCTCTTCTGCGGTTCACCATTTACCAATTCTTCTCCACCAATCGGTATGATTTTAAGAACGGAACTTCGATGTTTATCTGCCCACAAAAACACTTCGCCATAGAGACCTTCTCCAATTTTGCGACAGTTATTCAAGAATCTGAAGGCATTAAAAAACAGCTAATTAATTACACTCAATTGTAACTCGTTTTTGAGAAGACGTAATTACTAGGCACATACCAGGGAGGAGTTCTCTGGTCAATCTCCACGTTGCATTGGGAAAAGATATTATCGAAATTTACCAGTAATTGAAACTCTCAACAAAAAATAGCAGGCCCTACATTTTTTTTTTTTTTTAATGATCTCACAGCTTTTGTGGAAAAAGTGAAGGGAAGCATGCACAAATCACAATTAAAATAAGAAAGTTACATATTTCTACATTACCCAGTCCTGCCAAAAAATAATAATTGAATATTGCCTTTTCTGTTCTACATATACCGGTATATACATTATATTATTTCACTTCCTGAGTACCGTGTACGTATTTTACAAAATAAAGAAAATTGGATTGAACTGAATGAAGTATACTTTCATTAACTAGGGGCCTATATTGAACTGAGAGTTGCCGAATAATTATACAAAAATGGAAATATTAAGTGTGGTAACTGCCAATCAGTGAGCAGCTACATGTTGCCTTCGTAAAATATGCTGCGAAAATTTAAGTCAACATACATGTCACATCTACATGCACATGTAGGCCTACAGTGAAACCTCTATGCATCGTTCTTCAAGGGACCAGGAAAACGTAACCATCCAATCCATGCAGGAAAACGATACAACCAGAAAAATTTAACATTGATTGTATGGGAGTGGTGTGAGAAAAAATGAATGATACAAGCAGGAAAACGATGGATCCGGGAACGATGCATAGAGATTTCACTGTACATATAACATAATTTCAACTAACCTAACCAAAGGATCAAACCAGAACCAGTGTTACAGTCACAACGCACCTTCTCAGAAAGACGTGCACAATATCATGTATTTTATTACTAATTTCTAGAAAGAAAATGAACATTAAAAGCGGGCTAAAATAGTTATACAGTACTGCTTACACACCAATTATGAAATTATCAAGATATGCTATGAAAATGTCAAGATTTTTTTTGTTGGTGGGCTACAAAATATATCATGACGGCCACCACCGCTCGTTGGGGAATAAAAAAAAATATTTTTTATATATATATATATATATATATATATATATATATATATATATATATATATATATATATATATATATAGGCCTATATATATGAACTAACGACAGAATCTCTAACAGTAATTATAAAAACACAAATTAAAAAACCTGATAAAATCGACCCGAATGAAATAACGTCACACCCTACAAAATGTTTGATAAATAACTGCTTGAAAAGCTGTTTCAATACCGTAATAATGTTTCATTTTATTATTTCGGTCAACTTAGGTTTGAAAATGTCCACTTAATTTCAACTGCTCAGATAAATGAATTGATGCTATGTATCAAAATTTTGAATGTGATTAGGTCTACTAGTGTTCTAATCGGAGCAAGATTGCCCCTCATGGGCCTCACGTCTATGTTCAAGCTAACCGAAATATCAAAATAGAATACTATTCAAGCAGTTTTTCAAAAACAGTTTTTGAACAGAGCTCTGGATAATACATTTCTTATTGGGGAGTGCATCAAATATTTATGTGACAGTAGATCATTAAATTTGGGTGATCAAAAAAACAAAATTTACGAAATCAGATTATGACCTACAGCTCTAGTATTTACAGCCGCCCCAGTGGCTCAGTCAGCTATCGCTAGCGGTAGAAACATGGTCACTGTTAGGTGTGGGTTCGAGTTCCGCATAAGGCGTGGGTTTTTGTAAAACCCACTCCTTCACTCTCTTTCACCTATCATCACTTCATCGTTTCATTAACACCCGCTCATTCGTACCCTCGCATAACCTAGCTGTTGGTGGGGTCGTTAAGCAGCATTTGAACTTCTAGTATTTACATAATATGTAACATTATCAAATTATTAAAGAAATATAAAACTAAAGAGTACGTACACATCTGAGTAGGCTTCAAGAAATAGAACCGGATGTTTTTGACCGCATTTTTGCAAGACAAGATCTCTTGCTGTAGGAACTATAATATCATCAATTGCGTCTTCATTCACCGACAGTTCATCATGTACAGATTCATAAATGGTATCCACTTCTGAAAGCAAGGTGCATAAAACGTCAAATTAAAATGATAATAATAATCGTGTACGGAAAAACTAAAAAAGGCAACATTTTCTTGGTTTTATTTTCTTCTTGAAGAGTCATGTCAATTCTAGAAGTGCCTACTTGTAAATACAGTTATCAAACATATAGGCATATCCCTATATAAATAAGTATAGGTCTACATATTAAAAATAATTTATTAGGCCTATCAATACATTAGATATGTTTTTGCAACAATTCTAGGCATTACAGTCATGTCCACAATACACACCACAAAATCTTTGCAAACTATTAATATTTATATTATAGATCAACTTGCATTTCATGATTTTAATATAGGCCTACATAGAAACAGTCACACAGTTTAACAAAAGTATATTTTAGACACGCTGATTTGGTATTGCTTAATGCTTTCAAGGACTTAAGTGTGCAGTAGTAAGCGGAATTGTTTTTCGTCATGGATGCAAATGGCAACAAAGTTTAACAACGTACCAGACACGGCTACAGCCGACTCACGGCAGGCTTTGATGGATGACGTCGATATGCGGTAGAAATCTCTGAAACCTACTGACTCTGGCTTTGGAGCAGCTATTTGTTTGCCGGCAATAACACTATGTGATAGTCTACGCTTTGCAACTGATCGTCGCCCGAGGGAAGATTTTCTCGAATTAGGATTCATCGATAGATCTCTCATTGAATGAGGTCGACTAAATATAGTATCTCGACCCAATCTTGTATCAGCACGTGCGGCATCTGAAACATGTTTGTATTGATAGTTTGTAAGTAAAAAGTAAAATTGATGGTAAAAAGTTACTTTCATACTGAAGCATCATTTAATTTACCGATTGAATACAAACTATCAAAAGACTTACCATCTTTATTGATATCATCTTCCCCATTCTCCTCTTCTTCTTCAGCAACGTACTTTAATTTTTCTACATACGGAGAATGCATAATTGACGCTTCACACCACTGAACTTTTCTTGGCCGTAGATTCACATGGTACTCGTGATTTTTTGTGGGTAACAGTTTATTAGAATCAGGAAAGGATGTCATTGAATGTTCTGCTATTTCATCAGCATTGATTGCCTGTATCACCACAGGTATAATTCGATCGTTACTATACATTTCAGCACAATCTTGTTCCTTTGACTCGTCATTAAAATCTTGAAAGTGATTATTGTGGCTTGTCTCCGTACTTGACACGTTCTCAGGAACAGATGAAGAAGCAGAGTTGCTAAATATAATACTCGTATGACACTGTAATTTCGAGCAGCTGTCCTCGAGCAAAGGCTGTGTAAGACACTTTTCGGTTTGCTTTTCAGTCTTCAGGTTAGATTGTGAGACACAGTTTTCCTCCTCATATGATGCAAACATGTCTTGACTGACTAATAGATTATCAGAACATAGACTGTTATTGATGATATGAAGTTTTTGCATTGAACAATTTAGGTTTTCTGTGTTGATCTCAAGGTTTCTGCCCAAGTTTTCCGTAATAAGGGGAGAGGAATGATATATGGGTGAGACATTGCTGATGTTTGCATTTAAGAATGCTCTATTTACCAAAGGTGTACTTGTGCCTTGACTGATTCTATTTATGTTCAAACTAATTGAATCTTTTGTTAGACTCAAGTTATTGATACTACTATTATCTAGACAATGATCATTACAAAAGCTAGAAATAGAGTCTGTACTGAGTTTGAGAAATGACAATTTTTTTAATTTCACTACAGTTTCTGATTTCTTTTTCATGGACCTCATAGGTAGCTTCCAACTTCTTAGATTATAATGACTCCTTTCGGCTGGAAACAAAAGAAATACATCATAATCCAACATGACAAACGTGTTGCGTACTTGAACCTATCAGAAATAACTAGGAATGTTAAAACCATTTGTTTATGTGTAGTGTCTAATTACTCAGTACTGTACTTGAGGACATTTTACCTCAACAGATTGAGCTGGTCAAAATCATTCAGTATACAGTAAAACGGAAAACCTCTATAATATGAAATTCAATGAACCTAAAAATACCCATCTTGAATTATCAACTTTTAACATCGGGTCAGAACACTACGAACCACAACTATTCTTTGAATTGGACCGAATTATTTAAATTTCAATTAGTAAGGGTTTAATACTCACAAGTTTTTTCATTATATTTTCAATGGTGCTGAACAATCTGACCAACAGCTAAGTTACATAGGGGTACGAATGAGAGTTGTAAAGAAACGATGAAGTGATGAAAGGTGAAAGTATGTTCACAAAAGACATTGCCTTATATACGGTTCACTCGCCCGATTTTACTTCATTTTTTTAAAGCGGTGCCTTACAGGGGCCCCAGATTTACCTACTCAGAAGTTGGAACAAGGTACACTTAATCAAGTACATTTTTTAAACACTGTAAAGCTGGCCTTCCATGAACGCGGTATTCGCTTAGCGAATTCGCTAAGCGTTTTTTTTAGCCGCCATGTTGAAAAAACGACCAATCATTGACAAGAGCGGCGTATGTCGGCATGGTATCCGAGCTAAAAACAACGCTTAGCGAATTCGCTAAGCGAATACCGCGTTCATGGAAGGCCAGCTGAAGTGTTGGATCACTAATGATTTGAACATCTTCTTTTAAAAGTTCCCTTATATATGGCTGAGGTCCAACTACACTCATTTTCATTACGCTATAAGTCTATATAATAATTTTAATAAATCATCTCCTATCTACAGGAATGCTACAGGTTACCACATAAACTTATTTCTCAACACAGACATTTTTATATAATTTTCTTGTAAGTATCGAAACTCGGCGAAACACAATTAGTGGTCGACAATTAAGGCTAAGATCGTTCGGACGGAGCGCCACAAGGGCGATCTCAACATGTGTTGAGATCGCCCTTGTGGCGCTTCGTCCGAACGATCTTAGCCTTAATTGTCGGACACTAATTGTGTTTCTCCGAGTTTCGATACTTACAAGAAAATTATATATGTTTATAATTTTTGTTGTGCAACAAAAATTGGTCAAACTGTAGGCCTAACTGTTAACTACTAGGCTCTACTTTCAGAAGAGTTCCGAGGAATGTCGACATTATGTAGGGCCTACTAATGATTTACGGTAGATGATTTTTTTTCATGATTATAATTAGGCCTACTGTAGGGCCTACCTAGTGTTTCAACATATTATTATTTACAGCAAGTAATATGCCTACAGCAAAATTATTGCTAATTGGTAATTATAAGAACAAAATTGTAGGCCTACTCTATTTGTATTATTTCGAGTTTACATCTACATTGTTCGAGTGGGTCTACCTGTATACTGCCATTGTGTACTACACACAAACTCAATGACACTTAATTCACTGTTCTTCGATGTATTTTGTAGGCCTATTTAAAAAACAAATGAATGAAAAAGAAATAATACTTTTCCAGCGACAAGTATTTCATCTTACCAACATCAAAATCTACAGGATCAAAAGATTTTGAGGCAACGATTGCATTTTCTCGTGATGGCGAACACAACTGGGGCATTCTAGATTGGAAAAAAATTTAATTAAATTTCTTTTCTTTGCAGTTCACCTTAGATAAATACATTTTTTTTTTCACAAGAGTTTAGGCCTACAGTTGTTTCCCAACAAATTACCAACTTTTGACAGGCATTTATAACTAGCGAGTCGGGATCGTGCTTATTGTCACTTGTGCAATCTTGTGCACACTAGTCACTACTTCTTCTCTAAATTAAACTGAGTGTAAGAAATGGTGCTTGGACCACAGGGTTATTGGAAGGTTCTTCTTCTTAAAAAAAAAAAAAAACAGCAAACTTATCTCGAACAGAAGTTATTTAACATAGGTCTGGACTTGTATAGTCAGTTAGTAAATTGGGTGCCAACCTGCTTGTCAGCTATAGGCCTACAGTACTACTTTTCACTAGTAGCGTGATTCTGTTTCTCAAAACTAGGTACGAAAAAGCAATCAACGAATTCGTTAATTTTACTGTGACACTGAGCATTGATAATTGGCGTTTGATTGTCGATTTTTTTTTGTTTTCTGGAAGATCTTGTTTATGTCTTTCAGCATTGTTGAGAATTGTTTTTTTTTTATAGTTTAGGTGAATTGGGTTCAACGACGCACTGTTATGAATTATGATTGAAGATCTAATGGCGTCAGTTTTTTATGATTTTTTAGATGATGGGATGATGAGATCAAGATTCTTGGGTAATGGGAAGGATAGTGGGAAGGAAGCGGTCATGGCTGACTTATTCTAGCAACCATCCCGGCATCAGCCTAGACTACAGAGGGAAACCATGAAAAACCCCTGTAAAGATGGTCGGCGGCGGGGATCGAACTGTGTTCGGAGTCCCCTCGCCTCCCAGATCACATGAAGTGAGCGCGTTAACCACTGCGCTGCGTGTGCCGGTTGTTTAGAGTTTATAAAGTCGCTTGAATCTGATGTTTTTTGCATGCTAAAAACTAGGCCTATAAAAACCAACAATTCTCAACCTACCGCAACTCTTTCTGAAAGATATAAGAGTTATGGTTCGTTATGGTATGTAATGGTTAGTTATGGTCGGTTTGGTCAGTTATGGTCCTAAACAAGATCTTTCAGAAAACACAAAAAAATCGAAAATCAAACACCAATTGGCGATGCTCAGTGTCACAGTAAAATTACCCTAAAATTAAATAAACACTCCTAAACAGTATGACATTACCGTACATGGACATTGATCACAGCATTGAGTATGTAGTGATCACAGTCAGCCATCTTTGGAGGTGAAGGCACCAACCTTGACCACTAACCCTAACCATTTGCTACCAAGTAACACAAAATAACCTTCCACTGCAGGGCAATATTTAGAACTAGGCAACCAAAACAGGGTGGCTAGCCATGGGTTATGCCAAGTGAATGTTTATTTTCATTACCGGTATATTGGGTTCAACGACACACGCCTACACTGTGCGAGTCGGTGAATGATGAATGCTCAAGATGATGCCATGATGAGATGAAAGACTATTTAATTGAGTGTTTTTGAATAGTGGGAAGAATTTGGTCATGGTCTGTTTTTAAGGAGCCATCCCAGGCAGTCAACCTGAACGACAGAGGACAACCACGAGAAATCATTGTCAGCATGGTTGACCATGAAGGGAATCGAACATAGGTCTCCTGGATGACGGTTCAGTGAGCTAGTCACTCGACCACCCGTCTCAGTAGGGCCTATATATAGTGAGAGATGGCATCGACTTTGTAGTAGGCCTACGGTGATTCTTAGGTTTAGGCATTGATTTTTTAGCCGTTTAGTTATAAAATCAATGGTTTAGGCATCAAGTATTGGTTTAGGCACCGAGTAGGCCTACATATATTGATCTATGGTTTCGTTTCGGTAAAGTAAGGTTCGTGTCAGATGGTCGAGGCTGAAACATCAAGGTCTTTACCTAACCATCACCACCGTGATTGTAGGCCTACTACGAACCGAATACCATCACCACAAACTCAATGTTCAATGCCAACCCATCACCATTGACTTACAAAATCAGTGCCATCACCCAGTGCCATGCATAAATTTACCAAAATTTGGAACTTACCGCTGTGTTCCACTGGTTTTGAACAATTTATCGAATGTGGTGTCAAGATGTGCTGCATCTATTGGTTTGATGGCACTTATGTTTTCCAAAGAAGACCAGAACTCCGGCAATTGCGACCTAGACCTAAACCTAGGCAATCTAGTCTTTACTGGGGTTATTTCTACCGGCATAGGCTTAGCCCTGGGCTTGTGATATTTTGATTTGAGTAGCCTAATCAACTGATCTTTTTCCTTCTTACGCTTAGCTTTTCGGTTGGAAGGAACAACGTCTGGTTGCAATGTTGACAGAGGTTTTCTCGACTTTCCATAAGTTTTCACATTTAATGGAGCCATAGCTCGATATTATATTGATAGGCCTATACCTACGCTGTCAAGCTCGACTCGAGGATAGTAAAATCCAACCCAACGATGCTAGGCCTAGTTCAAAAATTAACCGACTTCCTCATGTTCAAACTTCAAAGCACTTAGCACCAGCCAAAGACAGGCACCAGCTTAGCACTCCGTTACACCGGGCTACCAACCAAAGTTCCAAACATGGCCACAATCGAACTACAAACAACGCTACGCTAGGATGTCCACCCCCCCAACCTAAAGCACATCGTGGTATTCACCAAAGACCTGTTCCAATACATCGGGACGTAATATCAGTGCCAAGCGCTATATTCAAAAAGTAAAAATTCCGAATTTACATGCGAAAGGAAGTCTACATTTTCACTCACAAAATACAATTATAAAATCATGATTTACGGGAATTAAACTTTGCAATAGTGGTAGTGCTATAAGCATCGACCGATCGATATACTGTACCAGCAGGCGATAGCTCGAACGTTCCTTGATTTTTGATTGAAAGAAAAGCTCACAAAATACTTTGAAGTTTCAATCTTGAAAATATATCAAAATCGCGATCAAAATGTCATGTACTAGGCAAACGCAGCATTATTATGGTTATGATATGAGCGAGATATTTATACGAAATATACCCCGAAACTCTACCACATTGACTAGTTACTTGTTGCAATTTAATTTAATAATAGTTATTTAAATTAATACACACCTTAACTTGAAACTATCACATAACACTGAATATCCATGGATATGCTACTCTCATGGAGCTTTGTCTGTGTTTTTATTTTTGTACGCATCATACTGGTCACATGGCTTAACTGATCAACATTAAAGTGTTTCTCAATCATACACGTTATCCCACTTAGAACTGTATAAGTTTTTGAAAATTTTCATGTAGTTTTTCGTCCAGAATATTGAGAAATTTTGAAAATACGAGTATGATACACGTAAGAATAACAAGTCAGGAAAAATATTTGAAAATGATATATTTTCATCTGATTAAAATTTTTGGAAGATTCAACTACATAAACAAATAACAAGTTTTGAAAATTTAGGAATTTTATATAGAAAAAAGAAATTGGTTTTACCAGCAGTTTTACGTGCATTGCACTCTCAGTTCTCATGTTAAGCGTTTTCCTAGCTTCTACTAGCTATTTAATGTAGAAAATATATTTATGGAATTAATTTCTTCAAAAACGCCATATCCGATCTGCATGGAAGTTTGAAATAATGAATATCTTTCATGTGTGTACATTCAGTACAAGTTTGAATAATTTCGAATAGATTTTTTAGAAATTTTCTCGCCTGGCCTGAATCTATGCCGTTTTTCAAAATTTGAAGTAATAAAAAAAAGTGATCAAACCGATTTGTCCCAAAAACTAAACAATTCCAAGTTTGATGAGTCTAAATTTTCCCCCAAAAAATCATGTTGATCAGTCTATGTGACCTGTGCAGCGAGTACAAAAACACTGACAACTAGCTCCAAAGAGTAGGCCTAGGATGGAGGTCTTTACGATTGTTCATCTAACTAGGAAAACGCCTAATATGCGTTGTGAGATGAGCTTAGAAGTATGAAAAGGTAGAATTAAGAACATTTAGTCAGCTCAATGTACATAGGGTATACAGGCCATGGATCACTTCAAAGATTTAAAAACCGAGGCTGTCTGTTGGTATATGGACCTTTGGTATATGGAATTAAGCACAAAAAAAAAAAAAAAAAAAAAAAAATAAAAACCAAGCCCAAATTTTTTTGGTATATGGAATGAAAATCTTTGCTACGCTCATATAATTAATATAATTGATTGATACACCTATCTCTGCTTTGATTATTACAGTACATCTTGCTAATGAAAGGTATATGAAGTATAAAAACTAAAGTTTACGTAAACTTGTTCAATTTTTTTAATGTAGGTTACTGTCCTTACATACACAATAGCAGAAATTATACCAAGTCAATTCTTTGTCATACACTCAGAGGCGTCACGCAAGCAATATACTAGGGTAGGCAAGGATAATTCTTGATTTTGCCGCCCCCCCTTCTTAATTTTGCCGCCCCCCCCCCCCCCTTCCTCAATTTTTCGTTCGTTGCGAATTTAATCATCAATAGGCGTACATATCAAAACTCACCGTGTTGTTATTGTGTTGCGTAAGTATCAAACTCTTCTATTCGATAAAAAAAACTCTATATTTATACAATTATATATACCTTATTCATAACACCTTATTCATATTGACGAATTGAAAATCTAGAATATTTTTACAATCAACCAACTATAAGCTTCAATTGTTACATTTTCAATATCGCTAGAAGTATGGTATATATACATATATATATAGGCTATACAATTGGATGTATTCATGAAGTATTTACATTCCATTTATATATAATATATGTATATATTTTTTAATAACATCGAAACTTGATACAAAATCATTGTTCCCAATTAAGGCTATGAATGAAAGATGAGATCCATATTTGAAACCATTTTTGCCATATTTGAAAAACATTTTGAAAAATATAAAATTTGTAGTCAAAATTCTTACACAATCATCGTCACAGTTAACTCATATCAGTACCACAAAATGAAAAGTATTTCATTTTAATTCCAAAGTCTTTCACAACTATATATTATCGGTGGTTTGTTCACTATTCTTTGTTACCGGTACCATTTTCTTTCATAGTATATTGTTTATGAGTTAATTATTTTGAACATATCTAATTAATAATTTCACTGTATGCTTATATTGGTCAGTACGAACAGTGAACAAATGAAGCTTTTTTTAAATTTTCCTAAATAAGTAGGCATATTGATTGAATAATAATACTTGAAAGTAGTTCCTTAACTAAACGCCATTCGACACTAAAAGTAACAATAGAATGCGGTTCGTAATGCCAAATTGCCAACATGGCCGACGAAAGGTAACAAATATACAGTCAACAATGTAAGTGTAACATTTTTAATAAATGTTATTATTGAGAAATTCGTGCGATGTATTTTGTGACTTTTCACAAGTTTCACTGCCAGCGAACCTGCTATACTTTCACTGTCGAATAGTAATAATAATTGTTCTAAACTATAATGAAATTGCACTCCAAAAATAGGTATACATACATGTGTTTACATCAACTGCGCATGATAATTACATCTATAATGTTAATGACACACGTCTATTCTTCATGGCGGCAAATCTGTCCACGACTATTGAAGGGTTTGTCATGAGCTTATAACTTAGTGATCTTTCTATGGATAGAACAGCCAACGATGACAACCTATTTTCTGCCATCGTTGATCGCCGATACGATTTTATACGGCGCATGGCAGAAAAACTTCTCTCAGCCGATGCTGAGGCTACTGGAATCACCAAAATATGTTGCATAAAAAGCAGGAGGTTAGGAAATGCACTTTTCAGTTTTAATAATTGTTTATACAGTTCTTGAGATCCAATCTCCCTCCCACAAAACATTTCTTTTGCAGTGATACATTCGCGTTGTAAGTCAGGTATCTTACTTTCGAATGAATCGAATGTTCGAGCATAATTACATATATGAATTGAGTCCATGAAATGTGCAACGTCGGATGGTTTCATACACGCAGCAGCTTGATACACTTCATCGTTATCACAAAACCGTGTTTTCATCTCTTCTAAAATTGTATCTATTACTTCAAAATACTTCATTTTCAGGGCATCTTGCTCCACTAGGTTGTCAGCATTTTGTTCTCTATTTCTACTTCGTCCTGCTGACGTGGAAACGAAATAATCAGTAAGTTGTGTTGGCATACTAGATTGCCGCTTGGATCGAAGTTGTGCGAAGCCTTGACGAGGTTCATGTGACTCGACTTCGTCAGTGTTATCACTGTTATCGTCGACGGTAAAATGAGGGTACTCGACAGATGCATTTTTTGCTATTTCTACTGCTTTGGTGAATAGTCCACTAAAGTGTACGTCATTTCTACTGCCCTGAATAATTGCAGTTTTGGCTGCCACCAAACTCAGGCAGGCATTTAAATCGAGACTAGGAGTTTGTAGCTGTAGCGATAATGCGTTAACGGTCCCGAGTAGGTCTTCAAGGAAGACAAGAGCAAAAATCACACGAAAAGATAGGAACTGTAATAGAAGACCTCATTTTACCGTCGGCGATAACAGTGATAACACTGACGAAGTCGAGTCACATGAACCTCGTCAAGGCTTCGCACAACTTCGATCCAAGCGGCAATCTAGTATGCCAACACAACTTACTGATTATTTCGTTTCCACGTCAGCAGGACGAAGTAGAAATAGAGAACAAAATGCTGACAACCTAGTGGAGCAAGATGCCCTGAAAATGAAGTATTTTGAAGTAATAGATACAATTTTAGAAGAGATGAAAACACGGTTTTGTGATAACGATGAAGTCGCCCCCGAAAGTTTCTTCCGTTTTTTTTCTCGTTCATTATCAGCCATAATTGTATCGAATATACAAGTCAATAATCTTCATTCTATACCCGTGCAGAGAGAAGAATACGCTACTTTTAAAACGATAGTAAATATACGACAACAAATAAAAAATCATAACAAACAAATTGATAACAATATTAAATTTGAAACATTCACTATTTCGTAGATGATGGTATAATGAAGTAGAGTTAGGCTTCTCAGAGTGAGAGAAAATGTATAAGTAAAACGTATAATGAATGTACGTATGTGAATTTACAACTGTACATGATTTTATTGGTTTAATACCTAAATATTGAATATTTTAAATAAATCAAAATGATTAACTTACCATATTTTCCTCTTTGCGTTACAGTTTGTCTTCTGACAGGAGATGAAAACTGTTGTATAGGTTTATTATTATCAGTAAAATAAGTTCATAGAATTGCACTTTCACGGTCGTTTTCCCGATGTAAGGTATAGAATAGAAAAATGTATGCACAAAGAAAAGAGTATTGTCATTATCGCTCTTCAACCTTAAACAACGAAATTATAAAAGCACAAAAAAAAAATTACGAAAACATAATATTTGAACAGAATTGAATGATTACTCCACAGTTCACAGGCACACTCCACAGATGACTGAACGAAACTAAAGCCAGAATGCCTTATTTTGAGAATGGATGGAATTGAGATACTATAAATGTGTATGTATTAGGCTTAAATATCTTATTGTTGTCTTGTTGAACCTCCATAAAATTGAAAATGGAATGGGAGCTGAGGGTACAGTTTGCAATTTCTTAAAAATCTAATAAATAAAAACAAATTTGCTTCCTGTCATAAAATAAAAACCGGAGAAATTCAATTGATTTGTGTAGTCTACAGTTACACATGTTATAGCTTTAAAACCACCCTTACCCTGCAGTCGTCACAACATTGGCCATGGCCAACAATAAAGGAACGTGCAATATTGTCAATTCGAGTGTTTATACTTCCGAGTAGAAAACCACACTTCTGGGGGTCTATAGGTCATAAATCTGTATAACATTGTTGCCTGGTATTGACAGTGATATTGTCAAGTGTCGGTTTTGTTGTTCTGAAGAAACTTAAGGGCGGATAATTCTTCTCTAAGCTTGAACTTGAGTGTATAATAAAGAACTGTTAGTAAGTGTATGTAGTACCATAGAATGAATAATTTGAACCAAATGGTAATAAACTCACCCATAACGTATAATAAACATACGCAAAAGTATGTCAACTGAATCGTTGGCGTACAACAATGTTGGAAAATGACCACACAAGTTGTTTGATACTACATATACATCAAAATATAACCCTGTTGATTCGGTACTCACTCACCCGGGCAAATGCCGCCTCCGGTAAATCTATGGGCGCCCTACGCCTTTGTCAACCCTGAACACGCCGCCTTTAATAAAGTCATGAGCGCCTCATGCCCCTGTCAGATCGAAAATGCCGCCTCCAATGGCTCTATCGGCGCCGTACGCCCTTGTCAACCCTGAACACGCCGCCTTTAATAAAGTCATGAGCGCCTCATGCCCCTGTCAGATCGAAAATGCAGCCTCCAATGGCTCTATCGGCGCCCTACGCCCTTGTCAACCCTGAACACGCCGCCTTTAATAAAGTCATGAGCGCCTCATGCCCCTGTCAGATCGAAAATGCAGCCTCCAATGGCTCTATCGGCGCCCTACGCCCTTGTCAACCCTGAACACGCCGCCTTTAAGAAAGTCATGAGCGCATCATGCCCCTGTCAGCTCGAAAATGCCGCCTCCGGTGAATCTATGGGCGCCCTACGCCCTTGTCAACCCTGAACACACCGCCTTTAAGAAAGTCATGAGCGCCTCATGCCCCTGTCAGATCGAAAATGCCGCCTCCGGTGAATCTATGGGCGCCCTACGCCTTTGTCAACACTGAACACGCCGCCTTTAATAAAGTCATGAGCGCCTCATGCCCCTGTCAGATCGAAAATGCCGCCTCCAATGGCTCTATCGGCGCCGTACGCCCTTGTCAACCCTGAACACGCCGCCTTTAATAAAGTCATGAGCGCCTCATGCCCCTGTCAGCTCGAAAATGCCGCCTCCGGTGAATCTATGGGCGCCCTACGCCCTTGTCAACCCTGAACACGCCGCCTTAGAGAAAGTCATGAGCGCCTCATGCCCCTGTCAGCTCGAAAATGCCGCCTCCAATGGCTCTATCGGCGCCCTACGCCCTTGTCAACCCTGAACACGCCGCCTTAGAGAAAGTCATGAGCGCCTCATGCCCCTGTCAGCTCGAAAATGCCGCCTCCAATGGCTCTATCGGCGCCCTACGCCCTTGTCTAAATAGTACTTGTCATACTTTATTTCGATGATAGTGAATATTTGTTTTTCAATTAATCAAAATCTTTGAATACTTCCATCAATTTTTCGGAAAATTGATGAAATATGAAAAAAATCTGAGACAATATTGCAAAGGCGGCTGCGCCGCCTCTGCAATATTCTATCCTGAATATTTCAAAGGCGGCTGCGCCGCCTTTGAAATATTCAGGGTAGGCTAGCGCCTATCCTGCCTACCCGTGCGTGACGCCTCTGCATACACTTTATATATAATCGTTATCTATCTATCTACCTATATCTATGTATGTACGTTATATTTATATATATATATATATATATATATATATATATATATATATATATATATATATATATATATATCTTAGGGATAACATTGATTAATTAAGATCTATTGAAGATCGATTAACCCCTGAATTGATCTTTTTGTTTGCTTTTAGTCCCAGTTTTATTAGAACTGTTATAATAACAAATTGTTTAGAACTGAAAAAGCACCTTCAGGTATGGTTGCCTTGCAATCCTATAGATATCGTACAGGAATAAATTGTACTACTTCATAATGTCTACTCAAGACTGTTAGTTCTCGGTTGATGTTTGGTGATCTTGATTACTGCCACAAATAATAACTTACACGTGGTAAATCTTGCCAACATATAAATTATTTGAACTTAACTTCTTAATAAAATCAGTAGGACATAATTTTTTTGTCACTTGTTGATCACTAATACACATAAAGAGATTGTGTTCATAGTTTACGTATCTCCCTCTCCTCTCAATTCAATCGCCAAAGAAGACTAGAGTTTACAAAATAAATGACTATATATAATCGATTGTGGCAATCAATCATTTGAGATGAATGTTATCCCTAACATATATACGATTCATTTCAATATTTATAATAATTAATATAATTCACAACCATGTAGCTGAGAAAGCATGAAGTGATTTAGAGCTTCATATACTACATTCTTCAAGTATAAATATGTAACACTATGGAAGGAAAACAATACAAACTTTATTAGCAAGGTGATTAACATGATGCCATTTGGTTGTGGTTGTGTTGTGTGGTGAGGGAGATGGGGGTGTTTTAATCCATGTGGATTGCGAATATTTGTATCACTCTTTATTCATAATCAATCAGTTTATAGTTTATATGAATAATCTGGGAAAGTGAATCAACATTCCTAGATAAACCTCTATAAATATAACAATAACATTACATTAAAATTAAATCAAGAGATTAATATATACTTCTCTTGCAATGCTGCGCAAAAAAGCTAAAATACCTATCTACATAACAAACCTATCTGTCTATAGGCATTGAGTTCAACATTTCAAGATTTTCACATAAGAAAGCTTGCTAAACAACAAAACAAATAACTTTATATTTCAAGTAACAAATATATCGTACAAATTCATTTTCAGACTACTTGAAAAGAGGGTGTATTTATTACGTCTATAAAATCGCTTTATATATCGCTAGGCCACTGAGATAATAAAACATTTCAGACGAAAATTGACAAAAAATCAATATTTTTCTACATTTATTCCCTACTAAGCAGTAATTTGGTAATTAACAGTAAGATCTGAACTCCTATTCAGTAACTTGAAGGTACCAAAAGTCATATGAATAAAAGAACAAATTGGTGATATATCTTTCATTTTTGTACAGCATGAGTGGGATAATGTTCGATGAAAACTTATTGAAATCAATGTCGCAGTTCAAAGCACTCCCTACTTGGATCACAGACTACAGAACTAAATGTAGTCTGTGCTTGGATGAGAGGGGGAGAGAAATCAAGTATGGTCACTTCCAAAATTTCTGAATATTATTTTTAAAATGTAAGTTATGGTCACAGACAGTGCAGTCCTAGTGTCGAAGTTCATTGCTTCTTACTTCAAATAGTCTATACTGTAGCTAGTTATTTCTCAGAAGACACGACAGATACACAATAATTATTTAATTTTCATTTGCTCCCATACGAGATAATCTCACTGGGAGCTCAAATACTTATGTGACCATTGTATGATTTGTTGTATGTGATAAAATGTGTAATAAAATAAAATAAAATTTATATTGATGGCAAAACCGTCTCGAAGTCTCACAAAACCAAGACGTGCAATATCAAAACGTTCCTACTAATTGATCCGTACAGCCTCACTGGGGAACAATGATTGCAAATCAAGACTTAGACATCAATAAAACAGTTTAAAAGTGTAATTTGTGGATTCTTGGATATACGCTAAAAAATACACAGGAAGGTGACCATATTCAAAAAAGGAAAATCCTGGACATTGTGAAGAAGTTTGACGTCACAATCATTCTACGCCAAATTGTATGGGGGTGGGGGCATCGGAAGGCACAATCACCCGACAGGGAAATTTCGGGGTTTTTGTTATGGAATTGTTATTTTTCATTAGTTATTTAAAATCATGAATATCATCAACTTTGAACACTGTAGGATAGAACCCAGACAAGTTGCTTATACAAAGTAAGTTATTTGAATTTTATTTGAATTCAAAAAGTGATCCAATAAATATTCTATCCTTTTCAAGTACCAGTATGGCAACTAGGTATTTACGTGAATTATCGAAAAAAAAAAAACTTTTGTGTCATGATTATACCTGCAAACACTCACACTAAACAGACACTGCTTATGGTTATTACATGATGGTTATTAATCATCAGGATTAGCTAATTACAACGTGGCGATGATGAGACGGAGAAATAGCGCTTGTTAGATGCAAGGCTCAACAAAAAACATTGACCCCAAAAATTCTATGAAGTGACTTGTGTAGTGTCAATACTAGCAGTTTTCAAAATTGAACATTAAAATGAAGAATAATTTCAACGTATGAACTATACTCAGATTTCTTCTGTTTTTATCAAACTGGGATAATGGATGATCCCAAGGCAATTTCTCGGGACGCTGGGACAGGAAGATCACAACAAGGACAATCCCGGGATAACTGGGACGTCTGGTCACTCTAAACTACGAACATATGGTACAGTACCAAGTTACCTAATAGGGGCCCTGGATTAGTGAGCAGATTTCTTTGGTTGATAGCACTACCTGCATCACACGGAACAGGAATGTAACAGTGATACGACAATAGCAAATTATAACTTTCAATACGGTAACTAATCTACAGGCAGACTCAATGCAAAAAAGATAGTTTAACAAGTATCATATACCAATATAAATATTAGTATACCTTATAAATTACCTATATTATTTAAATAATGATTTAAATAATAATAAATGATAATTGACCCACTCAGACCTGATGTCAGCTCAGCTTAGCATTTGGTCGATGATTTTATTTATAAAATCATTGATTCAAATAAAATGTTCACGGTTAAATGTTATTTAAAATCTTTATCAAAAATTGATTTTTTCTGGATTCTGTCGACTCCTTTTCAAGAGTTTTTCAAAACTGTATTCAGGCTTCTATTCATCATCCCAAAAAAATTGCATTCATCTTCGACTGATATAAATACTTCCAATGGTATGCATCTGCTTTGATTATGAGTTCAGTAGGCCTATAATACAAATGAATGCTCAACAACAACAAAGTGCGCAAAAAATTCTAGTTCATCACCATAATTGAAATATTTCAAATTTAGATAACTATTAATTATTGCATTGTGATACAGCATCCATTACACTGGCACAATAAATTGACGGAACGATGACCATATGCAAGGACTGAGGAGGCTAATAATAAAAATAATATAATTCAACACTTTTGTTACTTGTTTTAGACATCTCTGACCAATGTATCAATTGACTTTTCATTGGTTGAACCACTCACAAGCAAAGTCCTAACAAAGAATATGGTTTTTTGATAAGAACGTTGCCAAAGTCAGAGATCTACAAAATAGATGATGAATATCCACCCATTTGTATTGAATAAGCAGAATCTTTCACACAGACAACACAAATAATAAGACAACTAGGTCAAATTTTTAGCAAAGATTCAACAAATTTAATAATATTACCGATATTATTCTTGTAAATTAATCAGTCGATGGTATTTTTTAGTCACCACACTATGGTGTTCAGACCACTAACGTGTGACCTGCAGTTGCTAACAATATTTTTCATTACTCATTTTGTTTACATAAGAATTGTTGTTTCTATGTAATTTAACTGTGCATCAGTGAAAAGCAGTATGATATAAAACAGACTGGTGATTAAAATAGATTCATTAGACCTAAAGATAATCATCAGGATTTCGCTAGTTACATTTGATCACACTACGAAACACAATATTATTTTCACATGAAAATAGAATCAAACGTTATTTACTATTTAGTATTCAAATACAATGGAATGTTTTTTCTTCTATAAAAGTAATATGTTTGTTAAGCGTCCCCATTCAAAATTCATATCGAGAACAATTGTAGTTTTTAAAATATCAATTTACCGTTTGTTTCATTACGTTACGGAAGAAATCATCTATGTAACGCCAATGAAGTATCTGAACAAAAGTACATAAAGTATCAGAGCGTGATGCCTAACCAAAGGCAAATGATTGAGCACGTCTCGAATGCCTGCCCGCTCGTGAGCATTTGGAATGGAGTTCAGAGATATTATTATTAGATAATAAATTTGCCTAGAATTCACAATTAACATTTTTATCAGACCCAAGGGATGCTTTTATGAAATCTTGATCAGAAAATTACCAGTGAAGTTCTTCATTAGTTTCACTGCCAATATATCAATTTACCAATCAGAATATGAATTTAAAAAAATTACAGCAATAGGCCCGCTATCAAATATCCGAGCTGATCAACAACTTCAACCCAAGATCAAGTGATATCACAAAGCTACAGCCAAGTGAGATTGGAATCATACGTTTTATTTTTTAAAATATAGAATTATAGGCCTACATTTTATTTAGGCCTATATCTGGATTTGGAATGATGATATTAATGTGGACTCAAGGATTTTTCAGTTCCCGTTCCTGGTGCAAACTATGTCTAGAAGGATTTATAACGTGTGTAAGTATATAATATATACTGACTGACTCGTAGAAGTCGTAACGGTCTCTATCAAAGTGACTAACAACTATACATAAGCACGTGCTGTAAATAAGATTATTCAAGTTGCCAAAGCCACTGAACATCAGTTTGACAGTCATCCACCATCTGAATATATAATACATAGCCTAATTGTATCATTATAAACATGGTATTTTAAAACTTATATATGGCATTTTTTAAATTAGGATCATGTGACACGTAGGTATAACGCTATTTGTCAATTGACGTAACATTTTATAGAGATCGGTGTCATCTAGTGTCATTTCATTACCCATTTGCATGGATACTTGAAAGTTGAAACATTAACATTACTATATTTTCTTTGACGAGCAATGACATACCTGATAGAGCTTCTCCTCCATCTATTAAAAATTGAAAACCAAAAGTTGAAATTTACTAACCTATCCAAACTCGAAGAACAGTGAAACCTTGATCTACCATTCCTGCATTCATTGTTGCCCTATCTACTCAGTTTTAAGCACTTCATCCCAGATAGAGATACTGTACACATTTCTTACATTCATTATCAATAGGCCTATTAAAGCTGCGTGAGCAGAGCTTTTCTGATTTCTATTGATATTTACCAATTGGTAAGAATAAATATAATTTACTCTTTTGAACTAATTTGATGAGTCTTGAACGTGATCGGAGTCTCGAGTCACACTTCAATTTGATTAGACATGATCAATGTTCACAATGTATAAACGTAGTCTATATATAATCAAGTACGGTACACAAAAATTGGGCTAAACTCCACTTCATGTTCAACCGGAGTATTTAAAATAAGGCTTGAAATATTTCCAAACACGAAAATATTTCAGGATTTTCCAAATTTGAATTATGGAGATGAGCAAAGCGCTATGTATGTCTCCAGAGTCGTTTGAAATACGACAGATACGAGGTTTCACTGTATAGCCATGAACGAGGTGGCATCATTCGAGTTTTACTATTGATTATACGGTATATTGATTTATTACCAAAGATCCATATTTTCTGTTCCTGCTACGTTGGTTCTTTACATGCACTGGTATTAGAATTAAGAAATCAGTATTTGATTGAACCCATTTCTATACTCAATCTAATCGGAATAATGTAACACGTGACTAGAAATAAGTAATAACTAAAATGACTAGCAACTGAATTCCTGTTGAATCTATCAGTCAACCTTGGACTTGAAAGACTACAAGAACTAGGTGGCTCGTTTTGTAGCAAGTAGAGTACGATTTGGTGGAATTATATCTACCTCCAGTCGTCGGTCATAATCTCCATCGGGCACAAGTTGGACAATATCGTCAGTGATACGTTTCTGGATCCGTAGCGACTCGGGACTCAGTAGGGAGAAGGGATTCGGACTTCGATCTGTAAATTAATAATATACTGAAAATTACATTTTACTTGAATAGTTCTACTTAGAAGTTTTTTACTTGACGTCAGCAAACCTGCGTTGACATCCTGTGATTTGAAGTTGATTGGAATCGACAATTTTTATCGGCAAATTAGCTAACTATCGATCCGCATCGTTCAGAGCGATCTCTTACTAAAATCTTGTCGATGATCATAACTTTGTAACTTCCTATTGGCCAAGATCTTATATGATATATAAGAAATCATCAATGGGCAGTCAACTCTCGGTCTTGACTCTAAATCAGTTGACATGGCAAACGATCGAGACGATCTTGCGTTACATGATCGCATTGTCAATGTCTGAGATACTAATCGTTAGCATTGTCGATCCACATCTTTATCGATCAAGTTAGAGAATCTTAACGCTGACCGACTGTCCCACGCTGCTAAAATAACTTGAGGTCAGATTTTGTGTATCAATACGATTATGTAGGTCTACCTGACGGCAAGAATAGTTTCCTTGACACAAGTGGAATAAAGTGAATAAAAAATAATAATGCTTCAAAAAGAAGTCAACAGGCATTTCAACAGATCAACAGTTCAATTATTTGATTTATCAATGGTTACATTACAAGGTGACATGTATTGATGGTACCTCTCGTATCACTGCTTGACCGATGGTGAAGGCGCGGAGAGATGTTGAATTTTCCTGATATAACAGTAGGATATGATGAACTAGGAGCTTCTGGAGACAGTTCCCTACTATGATCATCTAAACTAGCTCGAGATCGCCGCGGAGTAACTAGTTTTAATGGCACTCGTTTGCCGCAGTGTTGCAAACTTTCCTGGAGAAAAACAAGAAATTGATATTTTTTATTACTTGGACATCGATCATACGTTTATAATATTTTATGCAGTAATGAGGCTATAACCAAATGTATTTCTTAGTACGTAGAAGTACTTCAAATCAAATCACATAGTGTAGACACACCAAATTACTTTTCAAAACGTCATTCCTATCGATTGTATATTGTCAAGTTACCAAATAGTAGAATTACGGGTAGAAGACCTTAAGAAATCGATCACACGTTTATTGTATGCAGTAATAAGTGTGTAAGTACCAAATGTGTCTCATAGTACGTGGAAGTACTTCAAATCAAATACCAGAAATTAAAACCAGGAAATAAGTCAAATGAATCTAAGTATAATAATATTTTTTCTGAAACAACAAAGGTTCTTAAAATAGCGCACATAAAATGAGTTTTTTCAAGGTTGTATATGATAGGCATACCTGACTAGAATCATCTTCACTTGACTGGGTAGGAAAACGGAATACTTTGAAATTGGGAGATTTTGGCCATGTAATAGGCGGAGGACTTCGTATCATATGTTCGTGGATTTCTGGCAGAGTAAGAGGATCTATATCAAGATCATCTGGAAATTCCTGAAAACAAATTGCTCCACTTTATAAAATGAATGCACACTAGAAATTCGGAAAGATATTCAGTCATGTTTCGAGTATCTGAATTTAAAACAAATTTTAGTTTATTTCAACGGTGTAGATTTATTAGTTAAGGTAATATGGAAAGTTCTCAGCGACTGTACTTTGATTCCGCAAGATAACTTCTATGTATTAGTCTATGAATAATCCTCTGTCACACAACCGTAATTAATAATTATTCTAAAAAATTAAGCTTCATCTTCAAAACTTTTGGACCATTTGATAGGCTCTAATACTTTTAGAAGTAGGCCCCTATACAAATATAAGGTGTAACTAGCCAAGTACATAATCAGTACCGGTAGCCTATTATTATTGCTCTATTAGTTGTTTTAAACAATCCAGAATCTTTCAATCTTCTAAACAATCTATCAAACTTTTTCTCTACGCACTCGGCATTCAACAATTAAATTTGATATGCCTATTGTAACTGTAATGCAAAAATCATTTTTGCCAAAACTGGTAGAGACCTACTGTAGGCCTACTCATTTCCATAAAACAAGACATTCTTACTCAAAGACCTACATATAATTACGCTAGAAACCAGTTACGGATGAAAATATCGGGTTTGATTCTTTGTGTACGTTTTTACCAGCATGCTAATGAGAGGATCAGAGGATTTGAGTACAAATACGATTAGTGAAGAAAATAACATGGAGAGCCAACAAATATCTGGGTGAAAGTGAATGAATACTTGGTTGATCATAGTCGGTAACCATGGTGAAGATCGTATAACAACCATAGCCAATTTTCAGACAAGGCAATCGCTGCAGGACTGCTTCCAAATAGTACCCTACAAAATAATCGTTCATGTATATAGTCTGCTGTTTTGCCCGCTGCTCATTAGCTATCTACAGCTAACGAGTTTAACCAGCACACAATCAAATAAAGAACATGTCCCTTGCATTTGGCTAAAAAATGCCCTGTCCCATTATCTGTGGTTAAAATATTGTACACATCATTTTTATTGAAACAAAATGTTGTATTGGGTGAATTGAAACCCTGAAACTCCAACACTTGAGATGCTACCGCCATTCTACGGATTAGGCCTACTGCGACACATGACATGGTAAAGGTATCATGACAGCTAAGTGAGAGATCGTTATTACACATCTGTCGAGTGACGGGGATCACTCATTTTTACAGTGAGGCTACAAAGTCCACCAGTTAGTACTAACTATTAGCAATCATAATCTTTTGATAACACCTCAGTTTGCTGCAATGCTTCAGCAATCACGGTTAAGGAGCCTAGCAGACAATTTGGAATCAGTTTTGTGGCATTTGCCTTATATTTTCTACAACAACTAAACCAAGTTTTTTAATTCAATTCCATGTGTGTCTGAGCTCTGTGGCTCCCTATCCAAGCTGATCTACAAGTAGGCCTATAAGCTGGTCTTCATCTAATCAAAGTTTATAAAACTTATCCTTAATAACTACAGTAAACCCTCGTTAATCCGAAATCGAAGGGACCTAAAAAAAATGATTTCGGTTTATAAAAATTCAGATTAATCAAAAAGTAATTTTTCCCGCTCAGAATATAGTTAATTTCGTATTGCGCGCTAGAGGAAGCTGTGTCGCCGGCTGAGACTACGTGATAGATCCGTTGCTAAGGGCCTCGCTGATCAAGTGTACTCGGCTATCTCCGTGACGCGTGATCCTCATATGGCCCGTTTATATTGGCGCTCGGCCGTCCCGAGTCTGACGAACGAGTGTTCCGAGCTCAGACTTCGTCAAGGTCGACTGCATTCGGTACACAAAGCATGGAACAGCTGAGCATGCTTTCTCTCATTCTTACGCATCAAATAAAAAGGATGGAAATTGGGAAACAGTGATAACTTCACGGAATTCACTCGGATTATTTCGAATTATCCAATCCGAAATCAGTGTTGAAGCAACTGAAGGAACGAAATATTAGTTTGAATTACGGTTTAGCTGGAATTTGGATTAACCATAGGCCTATTAATTAACATTGAAATGCCTATATCTTCAGCTGGGGACCGATTTCAAGTTCGAAATACGTCAAATTTCGGATTAACCGAGTTTGGATTAACGAGGGTTTACTGTACCGGTAGGCCTATATGACCTAGCCTACCTGCGACATGAGGTTTGCATCATCCGACTCCGACTCTTCTAAGCCATCTATAAGGCTCTCTCTACTGGCCAGAACCTGAAAAGCAATAACAATAATAAGAATGCGTGTTGTTACTTTGTTACAACAGTTTTTCTAGTTTTATTGGAAATTTCAACATAGGCCCTACGTGTTAACAAATTTCAACAATAAACTGGTTTCCCGTTTTTTTCCGGGATTGTCCTTGTTTTGTTGAACTTCATGTCCCAGCGTCCCGAGGCATGTTCTCGTTCCCGATGGAATGACCATCAAAAGTCACGGTTTTATAAAAACGGAAGAAATGTATGGGCTACGTTTAGTGATGGGCGCATGGAAATATTCCCCGAGGAATGTTCCCGCTAGTGGGAATATTTCCCATGTTTAAATGAATTCCCATATCTAGGGAATTTATTTTTTGAAAAATTAGTTCAGCAGTTAGATAATTATTCAGATGATTCAGCAATTTGCCTACTATGTGACGTGTATTTTATTTTTATTCAATTTTATTTGTTTTTGGTGTGGTGGGTTTTCAAGGCCTGTACTGTTGGTGGTAGAAATGTCTTGACAGGCCTCAGACAAGAAGATTTTTAAAACCTTTTTTGTTTTTATGTAATGTTTTGTGATTATTTTTCATATGGACTTCTTACACCAAAAATTTAAGTAAGCTCTAGAGTTTTCTATTTCTTCGTAGGCCTACCCTTCCTGTAGGCCCAAGTTGTATTAACCCATATCCAATATAGGCAGGCATACATAATAAATGAAAGAAGAATATTGGTACTTTTGCATACATTCTATAGGCCTAGTGAGTAGGCCCTATAAACGAGAAAACAAATATTCACGGGAAAATTACTGGAAATATTCCCCAATTATAAATTTTAGGAATTTATCCATCACTAGCTACGTTAAAATTTTGAATTTTGAAAACTGCTTATGTCATTTTGTGGAATTTCAGGGCACTCGATAAAATATTTGGTTGTTACCCCATGGGCA
Organism: Brachyptera putata; assembly: GCA_907164805.1. Classification (NCBI taxonomy): domain Eukaryota; kingdom Metazoa; phylum Arthropoda; class Insecta; order Plecoptera; family Taeniopterygidae; genus Brachyptera; species Brachyptera putata. The sequence continues at coordinate 19,763,384 of OU015462.1, read as the reverse complement.
TTGATTCGCATGGTGCAACATAGGCTTTAGTTGTGTTTCTATCCCGTGAGAATATGCCGTGCTTTTTACAAACCAACTTATCATCTCTGCGTTGTGATTAATAACCACCTTGTCGTAGCAGCGTCTGTATAGTGAGAGGCTGTAAGCGAGTACGGTATTTAGGTACCAGGCCTTCCCTATACCATTGCCTATACCTATCATGGGGAAACGAAAGTTTATTTTTACGATAATATACTAAACGAACATAGGCCTATTTGAAAAAGCTGTAATATTTTTGGAATCACATTTAAAATGTTAGGGCATATATCAAATTCAAAACACCTACTTTCTATATCATCAACTTGTATTGGTTCCAATTGTCCTACAGGATACAAAGTTGTAGGCCTATGAATTACTATATAGGGAAACAAATCATGATTTGATATGACCAAAAAAACACTCAAATATGCCCATGGTCAACATACGTCTAGGTAATCTAGATATAGGCCTACCTGTAAAAATGGATTGTCCTGACGTGATAGTCGTAGTGCTTGCATATCTTGATCTATATCTCGTGTCCGTCCTGGGACAAGTGTGAGCGTTGAAGCTGCTGGAGAAGGTGAGCAAGACGATTGCATCACAATGTCGACGGCAGTTACAGATAAGCTGGAGGGTATTCGAGGTACAGCTCCGAATCCACAACTTGTCGTACTAGATGTTCGGTCCATTGCTAGGCCTAGATTTCAGTTTAAACTGTACATGGGCCTAGCCTAGTAGGCATGGGCCCTTTTCCTATCTTCAGTTTTTCAGTAGACTAGCTAGGTCTACTTCCCAACCTGAATTGACCTAAAAAAACACATAGGAACAAAACTGAGTTGGCCTACACCATTGCCTAGGCCTAGGCCTACACTTAGTCCTACCATCGTCCTACAGTTCAAGTAGGCCCCTAGACATAGACTTCTAAGATTCAGAAGTTTGAGTGTGCCGAGGACCAGCCTAGGACTAGGCCTACATTGAACATTTTTTTAATTGCAGGAGACTAAGCAGAGGAGAATTTAAAATTACTGTTCGACACGACTACTTACATTTGAGCATTCGATAACGTCTGTATGATGTTTTTACACATTATTTCTAGCCAGTGTTAAAATTTCTACTCCATGTTGTTAAAATAACACAGCCCTGTAGGCTGAATCTTCAAGGTCTTTCGCTCACGCACCGCCTTGTTGTTCACAGATCCAGATTCGGCGCCTTAATTAACGAGCGTGAACGAGCGGGGTCAAGATATGAATTTCACCGCGGGAACGGCCGTGTCTTAGTAAGCCTAGATACGATTTATTATAAAGAATAATTCGAATATCGGTCGCTAAACAATATCGGTGGATAAAAATCTTCCTAACCTATAACCCTTAACCGAAAGGGAAAAAAGAAGCCAGGCAAAACGCCCAAACCCTGCCCGCCAGCACAAGGAACCGCTAATCTTCATCAGTCATCACCAATCAAACGTAATGATCAACTATCATGTGCAAGAAGTTGACATTATAGTCTTCATTTTAAAATAAATAAGCATATAGGCCTGAATGTATAATAAATATATATATATATATATATATACATATATATATATATACATAAATGAATAGAAAAATGAATAACATTATTATTCACTTGATTTCAAACAGATTTCGATCATTGGGCGATATAAAAAATACAAGCCCGATTTTTTTCAGTATCTGAAATTTCAGGCGTCCCCAGTCACCATAAGGAAAGAAGTTCCCACCTAGGTAATAATTTTTGAAAATATTGTGAATGTTTATTTTGGATCGGCCACATTTTAGAAGGTACTTCTCTGAATGGTGTGCAGCAGTTTCACAACAATCCGGAAAGCCACTACGATAATTAGTTATGCTTTGGCTGACATTGAAAATGGTTACAAAACATGCATCTCGCATTACGTACACCATTTGATCACTTCTTGAGATATTTTATCGTGGTATCGATGTGTTCGTAAAACAACTGGCTTTGGACTGAGCCAAAAATAAACAGTTCAACCTCATGCGTTTGGCACGCAAGGCCAAGTCACGATTTTTTTTCGTAAATCGAGGTAACCGAAACTATTTATTTGTATCAAAGCGGTCATAGGTTCGTTCATGAAATTTAACTTAGCTGATAGAGGAAGATTTACTAAACCATTGTATTGCCATCTTCATGCTAATTATCCTTTGGTTTTCTGTATGTTGCGGTTCAACATATTTTCAACTAGTTGTTCCAACATTTTCTCGGAAATTTCAACTTTTTTTGAATTTCAAATTTCTAATATAGGCCTACTATTTTAACCTTGATACATCAATAAATAATCAAATATTTGACACATATTTGTGGGCGAGTTCCCTGTAACCTTCGGTTATGAAAAAATGGAATGCAAAAATTACGACAGCATCATATTTTTGCATGAATTCTGCATCATTTTGACCCATTTTATTGATTTTTGCACTATAAAGAAAATAAAGTGGTCAATTAGGGTTCCGGCTTTAGCATGACTTCATGCAAAAAATATCAGCTCCATCAAAATTTGAAGAATTTAAACCAGTTTTACCAACTGATGATTAGTGAACTAAACAGTAAGTGGCAAATTAACTAGTTATCACTTTTGACTACCAATAAAATTTCATACCTTGACCAATAGGCCTATGCAACTAATTACTACAAAGAGCCAGTCTTACGAATCTTATTAGCTAAGTACTAATCCACTATTAGTTAAAAGTACAAAAATAGTATATTATGTAACAAAGAGGGATAACAAATTAATCTGCTAATTGTTGCTCAATCCACTAACTATCAATTCGTAATACCGGCCCTCATTAGTCAAGGACCAAGTATTTCAAGGTATGTAATTAGCATTAAGTAGCCAGAGCGATAGCAAAAATTAATCCGCCAACCATTCACCATTCTTTCAAAGATTTAGAGCGCTCGATATCAATTCATTGATGATTCCGTACTTAGCAAAATGCGTTTGTGTCAAAAATGTACGCCTAGAAAGGCATTAGAATGGGAATGGCTCAACAAAGTCAAGGTGCGAGTGGTCCAACATGGAAGATGCAATCGTCACACATTCCAATGTCCAATTCATACTTGAGAAAGTAAGAATTATAAACATCAAGTTGAGGAAGTTGGAGTTGTGTTTAGGATACAAGTAATAGAGTATAGATTATAATATATACTTATAATAATACACAAATTTTATTTTCTGTTGAATCAAGAAAATTATCAAGAACAAAACAATTATGCAATATGAATAGTTACAAGTAATATGTACAATAAGTTTCTCATACAGCCATAAAAACTGGGATATATAATTCATTCAAATTGTTTATAAATGGCGAGCAAATGGTCTGTCGTCAATGAGTTTATAGAAACATGGTCGAGGTTTCAAGGGTTTTTCCCAGATAGAGCTACCCCGGCAGCCATAGTTAGTTCATCGAAATCGCAAGGAAGGGTCACAATCAATCAAATCACATAAAGCATCCACAAATAGTTACGATTGGTACTGGAGGTCCTAACATAAAGCAGCGAAAAGTTTTGTAGTCAGAGAATCTATAAACAAGAGATCTAATTATTCCATCACCAACTAGAGTGTGGGCGACAGTTGATATACATAAATCTAAAGGGTGTTTCATTTTTTACAATACTGGTATCAATTCATATTGCTGCTACACAAAAACTTGCATGAACAAAAATTCTACACATTATCAATTTTTAGTTGTATCACATTTTAAAGATACCATCAGACCAAATCGAAAGTGCTTCCAGTAACATATATTTCTATACATTTTTTTGTTTTGTTTATTTTTTTACTTTGTGAAATTTCTCCAAGCTCTTCATTGTTTTGTTGACACAGAAAGGTAGTTAGGTAGTTAACTATAATTTAATTTGTTTATCAGCTAAGAGAGAAGCAGACACATTGAAGAACTGCTAACCTACGGTCTCTTTAGCCTTCAGTGTTCACTGGCTCCAAATACTATCTTACAGTCAGTCAGTCATCTCAACTCACAAGCATAATGGCCAGGGTAGCCTGGCCAACACATAAACCACCTTAATAAGCTTCTTTCTCACGTTACTCTCACACATTACAAGCAATCACGCACAGAGTCGTACTAACACTGCTACAAGTGAAGAGGCTTCAGTTCTACCACGGGAACTGTGCGTTTCAGCATTTAGCAGACCACGCTTTTGTTGCCCAAACCACGTCGAGCAAACATCAGATCAGAAGGAAAATATTGGTCGATGATTTTGTATTCATCACTTTACAATCATTGAATAATTAACACCTTCAAATAAATAACACCAGACTGCTATTTGCTGAAACTCAAGTCCACGGAAAAAATAAACATAATAAGTTTACCCATTATCATCAGGGACTTATACAGAATTTGTACTCTTTGAATGCTTGACGATGTTTGTAATCTTTCTCCGTGCGGTTTTATCGACGCGACGCGTTGGCGTAAGAACACAGAGGGACAATCGTGGGGCTGGCTGGCGGGAGAGATCGGCACAGCGACACATTAGCATTGTTCACTTTGCACTCGCACCTCATTTTGGCCAATCCAGTCTATTAGCTCACTGATTCACACTTTCTACAACGGCTGACATTAGTATTTTTTTTAACATTCTTAATACAAACGTGGGTTTCACCTTTGACTGAAGAATTTTTTAGAAAAATTATTTCATATTTTTTTGTTTGTTTACAATCCACCCTACCAAAAAAACTTTACAGTAAATATGTGTTCTTTGTTTAAATCGGGAGTTGGCTCTGCCAGAGTGAGAGATAATTGATTTGAACGTGTTTAAAAACACGACTACTCATAAAAGGAAATCGAGAGCCAACTCTTCAAGAGTTGAAACTAATTTGGGATGTAACCCAAGGTCACAGCATAGTCGCTTTTAATAATCTTTATTCACTTTTAAAAATATGACAGACGAGTGGGTATAGAGATGACCATCAGAGATCTGCCTGCCGTATTTACTTAATTATAGTTAAAATAATTCATCTTTGCACAACTCAAAAATACAACTAAAAAAGTTAAAAACCTTTCATTAATATTCTCTTTTAGAAAATGACTTTCTAATATCATAATTAAACAGTCGGATAAAATTCACAATTCTTGGCCAATGGTTTGGAGTCAAACCAGAATATATTATTATGTAATAAAAATTATTTTTACTTTTCTTTTAAAATTAATTGAAAAATTATGTACAATTTACATAAATAATGTACACATGCAGTAAAATGCAATGTGTTTAAGATTCCCCAATCGCTTATAATACAGACAGGTTTCCTTGTTGATGACTAGAGGAGTAAAGAGACGTTAGACGGGTGGGTTGATGCAATATTACTGGCGCTGTGTGATCACCGGTCTCAGTCGCCAAAGATCTCCGCGGCAGGCAGGAAGGCAGGCAGGCAGATGTCTTGTCCCATGCTGCTCTTATGACATCCTGAAACGCGACACAACCAGTCTCTAATTAGTAACCGATACGAGCTCGCACGAGCAAGTGCAAGTGTTCTCGCGACTAGAAGCATCACGCTTACCTAGATTATCTCCATCTCGGAGAGTGTGAGTCGGCTAGTTGACATCGCCACGCCGCTGTCGCTGGAGATGGACTGCCCACTGCTATGGTCGCTGCTATGGTCATCCGTGTCACTTTGGTTGCTCGTGTACCCAATCACGTCCACCTCATCTGCAATTAACCGAGAACAAATGGCGTTCATTAACCTGCAAATATTCTCCGACTATCACAACTAAGAACTCGTCACTGAACCAATCAGTCTTTGTTGAAATACAGTGAAACTTCTGTGCATCGTTCCTGGAACCATCATTATCCCGTTTCTATCATTTATTGTGTGGAACCTATTCCTATATAACCAATGTTGAATGTTCCTGGATGGATCGTTTTCCATTTCTGCTCCCTTGCTGAACGATATACAGAGGTTTCACTGTGACTCAATAATTATTCAAGTGGAAATTCTCAAATACAAAACTGAAATAAAATTGGAAAAAGTTCAAGAAGTGTAGAGTTCAATGTTGGATATAAATGAAAATTTATGAGTCATGACATTAGTGAATGATAATTTTTAAAATGAGTGAACGCAAATTTTTGATTATCAATTAAATTTACATTTTAATTAGACGAGCTTTAGCGAGGATTCAATTTGACTTACTGAAAAAAATTTATGTTTTTTTGTCGGTTCTCCACAGGTCAAACGGCTACATCTATCAACTTCAAACTTTTTTTCAATATGGTTCCTCATCTAACTTAGATCTGTATAGTTTTGTGGCATTATCGGGGAGTAACTTTTTTTTTTATGAATTTGAGAAATTTCAAAATTCCCATTAGAATAACATGGCAGAAAAAAAGAAAAGATTTTTATTTTCCAAAAAAATGAAATTTCGCGTGAAGTTGAATTACATATTGGTACACATTTCTAAAAATTTTCAGCTTGATCGGGTCAGCCATTTTGAAGAAAAAACATAAAATGTACTAAATTGGTACCACTCGAAGCAGTTTTTACCCATTTTTACCCTTACTATTACTATCCGCTCGTCTTACAACGCATATATGGCGTTTTCCTAGTTATTCTAATGATTAACTTTGACTGGCACAGATATTTGAAAACCAACAAAAATTAATCATCTGTATACAAGTAAAATTAAACAGCATGTTGTAGAACAATTTCTACTGCACGAGAATAATATATCTTGTCAATATCATAGCAGCCAATTAGCTCATGAGCAAATAAATAATTAATACAGTGATCTAGAATGAGTTCAGTTAGGTGAAAACATCAGAGCAACACACCGTTCAACCGAAAATCCGATCACCTAGGATCGAAAATGCATAATGAGCTAATTTAACACTTTAAAGGGGTAATTTGTTGAACTATTTCACCATTTACTTTTCCCAGTCAGATCTTCCCCACGCAGCAAAATGGACATAGTCCAGTGTTTGGTCTATTATTATCTGTTTACATAACACAGCATGAATAGATGGTGGGTGTTCTCCTTATAGTCTTCGAGCACCCTTGGGCGAGGTTTGGCAAGGAGGGGGAGCGACTTGCCAAGCAGGTGACAGGCCTGTTTTGTGTTACACATCTCGGTCCAAGGTCACCTACAGAGTGGAGGTCTGTGGACCATGAAGGACTGTCACAGCTTCACTAATCACTCTCACAAGAAAATTAATAATAAATATGACCGAATAATAAATCCTATAGTTTTTGTAGGCTATACCTCATTTATCCTGTAGCTGTAGGCCTACTACTATTTAAGATTTTTAGGACCCAGCAGAAAATTGGAGTTGAATGAAATCAGAACCAATTCTGTGAACCAATTCTCAGAACCAATTCGACAAATCTGTGTTTCTTATGAGCGTATTAATAATCTCAAGCAAAAAATACAGATTTTCATATGACTTTTTAACGCTATGTTATATTTTTATTATCATTCATTATCATATCATTATTAGACTATTCCAGTTCAAAATTAAAATAACGCCAAGAAACAAAACTGTGAGAAACGTAAAACGTAGAATATAGACAATTTCCTGATTAATTTGTGAAGAACATTGTTTTATTCAACAAATTACAATCAAATGAAAATACAAGTTCAATTCTTATTAATTACTTTTGTTTGTGCAACACTTTTCTCTAAATCATTGATTCAGTCACTGTCTAAACCAGCCCCTATTGCTACAACAAAGTCGTTTTACGAGCACTTGAAGAGCACTTAATAAGATTTCGTGCTTGAAAGCATTTAAGCTAACTAACTGGGATTTCTCTTTAAGACAATTCTAAACCCAAGGCCTGATTGCTGTAGATTGCAAACGTCTCTGGGGGCGAAGTTTGAAGACGAAACATCAAGCATTTGTTTCTATACCATCGAACTTCCCAACTTCTCGTAAGTCGAGAGAGAACTATTATATAATACCCGACGATAATAATTTGAACAGTTAGGTTGTTTAACCAAACGCTCCATTGATTATCACAACATACTGTACACTGTACAGGGGAACTTCAAGTGAAGTATGATGTTCTTTAGCCAAAAATGCAGGTTATCAGAAACGCGCCACGGTAGTGCCGAGTCGGAACGTCCAGCATGTCAAGTTGAGTTCTAATGAAATGATTTGCCGGCGAATTTATTTTTACGAACTTTTTGGCAGCTGTCGATAACTGTTGATTGGTCTGTTTATTTACTGAAGAATGAATGTTCGATTTCGTTATACGTAAACCCAGTCAAACGGCAATATTACTGACAAAACAAAGTTTGCTATGCATGCAACACACATAATCCAGGATTCTATTTCGTGCAGGATGAAAAAAGTGAAAATTTCAATAATCGTCCAGTATAGCTTCTATGGGGTGTGAAAATCAAAACAAGAAGTTTTGGTTATATATGGGCTGGAGTATATTTTATGTGCATGAAGAATATTTTCATGATAAGATTTATGCATTGTTCGTATTTGAAGGTATTTTTGAGCACATTATTTCTTGTCGCAGTAAAACTTTGTCTTTGTCACCGAAATCGATGGTCATTTATTTCCTTGGGCCGACGTAGACGCTCTGTTCTCCCTATAAATTGCAAGTGCTACTGCCTAGCGCACCAATGACAAATATTTGTCTTCCTGTCCGCTTCACGACGGTGAATTACACCAGCGCATCGCATACAACATGTACACACATATATAGGCTTCGCAGGAGGCCCGTTTACAACAGCAGGCAAAGTACGGTATGTCATCACAAAAGAGTTGATGAAGAACTGTAGCAACCCTGGGGCGACAATATGAAAGCTATAGCTACGGACGATACTGAAAACCATACACGAAAGTGAAACACATTCGATATAGAAATCATTACATTAAAATTCGTATTTTCATAATGTAATTTCACAAATACAGAAAACCATCCCGTTATTACGGTTTTCATTCCAACTTTTCCACAGGCATTGAATAAATATAAACAAACATGCTTGGGTTAATCAAGCTGAATTTTTTACTGTAGGAACCTTTGCTTTCCAATAATGACGTCAAAAAAATGCTCTTATACGTCTACATTCCACAAACAATTGTTTCGCCTCCCCAACTGCCGTGGGGCAAACGCCCACCTCGTTTGCCTCTATAACATTACGTGGAACATGTTTGAGTGATGTTTGCATTACGCGGTGCGTCACGACACCGCATCCGTTTTTAAGACAACAAAACAATTGCAAACAAAGGTCCGGCGTGCAACAGTCCTACAATACGACATCTAAATGTAGGCGATATTATCGCTCGCGCTCAAAAGGTTTGAACGTGAATATGTTTATGGAATGAAAATACTCTCTTTTCAGTTGAAAAACGCAAATCTAGCTGCGAACAAAAACCGATGACCGATAGCCGGGTAGATCGCTGTGTTCGCTGGGACAATGGGCCGGCAATTCAATATAAACCTATACGTGATAAGGGAGGGGAGAGTGGGTGGTTGGTGAGGAGGAGGGAGGGAGAAGCCATGATGATCGATTCGGTGATATAACTACAGTCGGGTGCAAAGTGGAAGACCACGGAAATAAGCGTTACAATACTGAAAATCTAATGACGTATTTAAAGACCGCATAAAAAAGACTTGTTAAATGAGAAAATTATACAAATGGGCTGACATGGAGGCCTATATATAGTAGGGCGACTGTTGAATTATCTTTTAATCGTAGGCGTTCCATTTTTTCTTTCAAAATCGATAAAATTATCGCAGCAATAATAGAAACACAGTTCGCCTTGTCGTTAAACAAGAAAAACAGTGACGTCACAGACTACGCTACACTGCGATTGGTTGGTTCGTTCTGCACGAGCCAATCACTGATTAGGTTGGGTTGTGACGTCAACGCGTTTTCCCGACGAGTTTTCCCGATAAAAAGCTGGGTCTCACCGCCTCTTGCACGTGGTCTCTCTCTCTCTAGTGCCGTGTCAAGTCCACGCAGGCGAACGACACGCGTCGTGCAACGGTTCGCAGCCGTCTTGATTACCGTACACTGATAGTGCGGAAAAACACCACGCAAGGTGCTAGAGATTAAAGGAGACGGCCGGTGACATTGCATGGTAACCGAACATGATTGTACATCGTCTTCGAAATGTTCATGGAAAGATGACGTTTAATATATTATATAGTTATTATTCGCCAGATTATATAGGGTATGTATACGCCCGGTTTTCATAATACGACGTAAAAGAAAAATACCATATATACGTGTGTTGGAACCGAATGTAACTGCATCATTAAAACAGGTCATGCACACTCATTATATCAAGTGCTTTTTACTTTCAGAAACCCATATGAAAGCGCAGCACGCGAAAAAAACTCGAATCCAGTTTATACGTATACCCACGTATTAAATGATAATAAAATGGTTTTCTGTTAAAAGCTAGACAAAAGTAGAGACTGGGTTTGGGGTTAGAATAATTTTTAAATTGAAATAATTTTCTTCTTCACTCATTCGCTATAACGCTATGAGCGTTGACGAATGAGCGCGGTATACGTAATACACATTTAAATTTACAGCTGCCAAATGTAAATAATGAGTGCCAATTATAATTATATGCCTTCAGAATTTCAAACCTGGCACCTCCACCAATATGAACGAACGTAACATTAAATGCCAAGTCTAGGGAAGGTTCGTTATAACAGCTCACAATAATAAGTCGTGAATTATAATTCACGATTACTAGAGGTTTCTGATTTTTTTTTCATTTTAATATAATCATGTTTTTTCTACATAGGCTAATATCGTCAGAGAGGACATCCAGGCAGCGTGTTTGGGTTCATCGTTCACGGCGATTTCACCTCTGGTATATAACCATGCAGGAAACAATTGGACGAGTATACGAAACGTGTCGAAATAACGGTGCGTTCATTCGAAGTGTTTTGAAAAGTGTCGGGTACTCGTCATAGCGCTGTCGAAAGGTCGTACCCGCACTCCGGTGTCGTAAACAACCATAATTATTCCTCACCTCAGCACACATCCACTATACATACACGGGTTGTGAGCTTATATGACCAACAAAAGTGAGACGCACGGCACATACTTAAAATAGTAATGTCAACGCCTATTTTGCTAATATCAAAGCACTTACGTTCGCTCAAGTCAGGTGTACGATCACAAAGGGGTATAATTAGCGAGGCACGGAAGTGTGGCAAAAAAGTACGGGCTGGAGGTATGCTATATATATATGCCTGGTTTCATTACACTAGACAGACGACACAATCTCGGTACAGAAATTAGTTTTCAATTATCTTGATCAGTTTTCAACATTTTAGGAAAGTATAATGCCACTCAGATCTTCAAGATTAGTTATAATTGACCGTTTACAGGATACCCCAATAGGCAATCTTCTACACTTGGATATCAATTACTTATCATTGTTGGATCTAATTTCAAGAACTTGTTTCTTCATCGAAATAAAATTTTACTGTCCGGCACATTCTTATGGGTTTTTTTGAAAATTTGTGATGGCATTTTTCAAAAGTGGTCTAACTGATTTGGCCCCAGAACTCGAGTTCTAAGTTGAATAAGTGTCCAAAATGAGTTTCATGTTGATCAGTCAAACCGTGTGACCTGTGCAGTGCTTACAAAAAACAACAACATACAGACAGTAACAGACATACACAGACTCATAGAAGAGTAACATGGGTCTTCACGTTCACTCATAACTAAGCAAGTGAATATCCCATTTCTCTGCTGTTCAGTTCATTTTAATTATGATGACAAATGATTTTATGGAATAGTATCGAGGTCAAAGTAGGTGAAGACCATATACTTTTATTATATGTACCTAACGATAGAGATAAACTAGTAAGATATTATCATTCATATTTCAAGGGTATCAATAGCCTATTGGCGAGATGTGATTGGCACTGTGAGTATAACCTGCTCAAGTATAGTCACTATTGCTATGGAGGGTCACTATAGAGCTACTGCCAAGTATACATGTTATGGAAATTGATTGTGATTAATGTAAGTAGATAGCCTCACAAAGTTGAACGTGATTTGGGGGTATGAAGGAGACTGACAGAAAGAAATACTTTTCACTATAGGCCTATATATAGAGAGAGAATCGTACCCCCACTCGAGTTCAAGTCGATATATTACACCAAAGTATAGTTGCGATCACATGAAGTGGTCGATCGAGCCACATTAAAATACACTGTGAAGCAAATGTACTCATCACTTGTATACACACTATAAAACAAGCAGACAATGAACACAAGCACTTCACGTACAGCCTATGAAAAAAATAGCAGTAAAATATGGATGATTCAATTTGAATTTAAATTTCGGAATAAACAATTTTACGTGACCGCAAGTGTACATATAGTGCTGACTCCAACATACAGTCCCTGTGGCAACCAACGAACAAGCCTTGCTCAACGAGTTATTAAATATTGAGACGATCCTCATCACGGTCTTAATCCTCGCACAATGAGGGTTAGGTCATCCCAATAAGGGTAGCGTCAACCCCGTGTTGTCTGGTGATGGGTCAGAGCTCTTTGGGGGGTGGATTGAGGGCCCTTGCCCCTTGCAAAGCGCTTTGTTTACTTTAATGTGCCTTGCCAAGCGTGGGTTGGACGGGAGGGTGGGGGATGACGACCCACTCTAAAGATTTGATACTGAAAAGGCCGATGTAGGCCCACGGGTATATATAGAAAGAAGACTTTAGGCTGTGTAGTAAAAAAAAATAAGCTATATAATCCAAAAATCTTATTTGAATTGAGCTCACATGAAACGACAAACGCATCAGTCTATAAAAGCTTGGCATCATTCTTAGGGGGTAAAGGATAGTCCACGATCCACGATCCAAAGTTGTTAAAAGCTGCACAGTTTTATGGCTCTCGACTTTCCTACGAATTTAACCCACGCAGACCAAAACTAATAATCGCAAAACCGAACCGAATGCGTTCTAGTTGGATCTTGGAACGAGCGAACGAACGATCTGTATATAAACTTGTATCAACGAAAAAGGTCGTCGACCAACATAAAATATCACTGTTATATTCGTACAACTGTGCTATATTCAAATTTTAGGGTATTATGATTTTTTGGGACGAGGTTCAGGATATGAAACGCAACTGTATCTTGCAAAAGGGCAAAAGGGTAGAGTCCTGTAAGTTGCAGCGAGATTATGTAATTACAACGAAGATTTTACAATTATTTAGTTAGTAGAAAACTTTCTTTCGTAAATACAAGTATAATATGATCTTGTAATTAAGTTAACTTAAAAAGCAAAATACAAATTACACATAACATCTTCCGTTTTTTATCGACATTTTACCGTCTAAAACATTTTTTTCAGTGTTATCTGCCAATAAATTAGAACAATTGAGATTTTATCTGACAAGCAAAGAGTCTACAGATCAAACTATTTCCAGATCAAAAACAACTGCAATAACTTTTGTTATTTGACTTTGTCTTGCCTCCTCGTTTCGCCTATACGTCAGCTCGGATTGGAGTAATCTGCTCAACGACTAAAGCCGCCAACCGTGCTCGTGAATTCTCCGATCTACCTCGATCTACACAGTCATAACACAACACGATCCCCCTTCTTCGACCACCTGTTCACCTGCGATCGTGTTACCCTCCACCATCCATCTTCGTCCACCACACTTGTAATATGACACTAAAGGCTCGTTTTTCAATTGGACCACGTCAAAATCTCCACAAGCTAAGCCAAAGATTAGACGGGTGGTGAAAAAATTTTGGTAACAAACGAAGCTTACTAAATTTACGTTCAATAATGCCACCGAGTGTCAAGAAATTTACTGCACGACAATTTGGGTGGACAATATAACGTTCGGAAAACTCGAGAAAATATTTTGCCTGAAAGAGAGGGATGGTGCTCATGACCCTATTATCAAGACTAAAATTCAAATATATGAACTATTGAGACGGGAAGATCCCAGTGATTTCTTTGCTTATACTTCAATTCACGAACGTTGGATGTAACCTTCACCACGCCAAGAAAGAACACCGTACACTTTTGAATGTGTGATTGGGAATGAGAAATGTAATATCCCTGAAATCCTATAAAATAAGTTACAACAGTCGTTACGATAAACTTTGCTGTGTTGGTATATGGCAACCAACACATGTGAGGTGGAGATCGGGAAGCGAGGAAACACAAGATAATCTCATGTAGACATTCTTACCAGACTCGGAAATGGACGAAGGCGACGCTGACGCCGACGAGGAATTTGTACTGGAGATTGTAGAGACGGAACACTCGGATACGGACCGCCGTTTCGAGAGTGCGTTGTGCCATTGAGTTGCTCCAATCGCCGTCTAAGGTACCGGTGTTCCGGTGCAAGTGTTCTTTGTGAACAGCGTGCTTCTCTCTCTTCGAGGTTCTGCATAAACAACAAACATACTTAAATTTAGACGTAACGGGATAATTAAAAACAACTACATAGAATACGACTATTTTAATCTGCTTGAAAGGGTGTATTTATATTGTCCCAAATCAGTTCCTGGGATCTAAAAAAAATTTTCGGGGGAAAAACCCAAAACCAAAACCCCTTTTTTCATGGGGGGCGAACGGGTGATCCACACCAAAGCCTAAAAAACAAAAGACGTAGTTTTTAAATTTGTTTGAGAGGGTTTTTTTAAAAAGGTTGCATTTTTTTTGACCTTTTAAATGGGCCCGTTTCTAGGGGTGGGCAAAGAGGGTGACTGCCAGAGGCGTCAAATTTAAGGGGCGCTATCGGCGCACATTCGTGACATCCTATTAACAATAATATTGCATAAATCATATTATATTTTACTCATGCATTATTGGGTGGAGTAAATGTTATTATTCGAAAATCATTGTAATCGAATGATGGATTAATTTAGCGCTTTATTTTCTTGGATCAGCCATTCAGCAAAACTAGCTTCCTTACCACACTGAAGAATTCATGAATTCCAGAAATTTCGTGTAATTTCCCAAACCCGTAGAATCGTATTTGAGAAGATCAATTTTCGAAAATGTCCCTGCAGGGCATGATTCCATCCTCACTTGCATTCACTTTCACTATGCGCATACAGTTTTTGGGGCTCATAATTGAGTCCTTGCCCGTGGCGCTAAAATGAGCCAGAATGCCCCTGCAGTTACAATAACTATGATTGGCAAATATCAGTGGGCCACCTCTAGTTCTTCAGAACAATCAATTTTTTCATTCAAATCTCATCTGAAACACGTTGAATAGTGTTGAAAATGGGGTAATTTAAAAAATTCCCTGCGGGGCCAGAAAGGGTCCTCCCCCCCTTCCTCGTAGGTTTCGCGTTAACTGGCCTTGTACAACTGTTCTTATATGGCGTTTTCTTTCCCAGACTGAGATCCCCCCACCCCTTCCGTCCTGGTATTTTCAGTATTTTTTTCTTCTGTCCTGAAAAATACTTTAAAAATGTTATTGAATATGTGGCACCTCAAACTTCCTTCCTCCACGGCTTGCAATTGTTGATGAGCTTGCCCCCCCCAACTTTCAAAACGTTCTGACGCCCCTGAGTAGGTGTATACTATATATATATATTCATATATATATATATATATATATATATATATATATAGATATATATATATATATAGATATATATATATATATATATAAATAAACGATTTGGGCCTCACCTAATGTTTTACCCTGCGCACGCCTATGAATAGCAATGCATTTCGGCAATGTATTTCCTGTCGTGTATAGGATCCTAAAATTTTTATTTTCTGCCGTAGCGGTGCCAGTAGCTTGAACCTTGAACTAGCGAATGCCAAGAGCGCAACCTAGCGCTCAAATCTCCAAAATATTTATCGACAGTTGCGATAAAAATACTAATTGATCAGTATTTACATAACATAACATCTGTTTGAATCATTAGAATATGGAGATCAATATAAACATAACCTAAAAGTAACGTGTCTTCAGTATCAGTGAAAATCTTCTGTATCGAAAACGGTCAGTCACCAATCTTCGATTCTCTCACTCAACGATATGGCGTCAACAGAAGCTAGACAGTCAACGGAATGTGACGTTTCACTTTACTGGCCGCTGATTGGTTGGCTACTAGCAATACGGCCTTGAAAGTTGAACGTATTTCTACTCGAGGCAATGCGTTGACAGCAATAGGTATTTTTACTGTAGTGTAAACGCGAGATAGGAAAGGCATGTATTCTACTTCGTGGCAATACATTTCAAAAATGCATTTTAGGGATAAGTTGATCGTGTAAAGGGGGTATATAGAGAGAGAATCGTACCCCCACTTGAGTTCAAGTCGATATATTACACCAAAGTATAGTTGCGATCACATGAAGTGGTCGATCGAGCCACATTAAAATACACTGTGAAGCAAATGTACTCATCACTTGTATACACACTATAAAACAAGCAGACAATGAACACAAGCACTTCACGTACAGCCTATGAAAAAAATAGCAGTAAATATGGATGATTCAATTTGAATTTAAATTTCGGAATAAACAATTTTACGTGACCGCAAGTGTACATATAGTGCTGACTCCAACATACAGTCCCTGTGGCAACCAACGAACAAGCCTTGCTCAACGAGTTATTAAATATTGAGACGATCTTCATCACGGTCTTAATCCTCGCACAATGAGGGTTAGGTCATCCCAATAAGGGTATAGCGTCAACCCCGTGTTGTCTGGTGATGGGTCAGAGCTCTTTGGGGGGTGGATTGAGGGCCCTTGCCCCTTGCAAAGCGCTTTGTTTACTTTAATGTGCCTTGCCAAGCGTGGGTAGGACGGGAGGGTGGGGGATGACGACACACTCTAAAGATTTGATACTGAAAAGGCCGATGTAGGCCCACGGGTATATATAGAAAGAAGACTTTAGGCTGTGTAGTAAAAAAAAATAAGCTATATAATCCAAAAATCTTATTTGAATTGAGCTCACATGAAACGACAAACGCATCAGTCTATAAAAGCTTGGCATCATTCTTAGGGGGTAAAGGATAGTCCACGATCCACGATCCAAAGTTGTTAAAAGCTGCACAGTTTTATGGCTCTCGACTTTCCTACGAATTTAACCCACGCAGACCAAAACTAATAATCGCAAAACCGAACGCGTTCTAGTTGGATCTTGGAACGAGCGAACGAACGATCTGTATATAAACTTGTATCAACGAAAAAGGTCGTCGACCAACATAAAATATCACTGTTATATTCGTACAACTGTGCTATATTCAAATTTTAGGGTATTATGATTTTTTGGGACGAGGTTCAGGATATGAAACGCAACTGTATCTTGCAAAAGGGCAAAAGGGTAGAGTCCTGTAAGTTGCAGCGAGATTATGTAATTACAACGAAGATTTTACAATTATTTAGTTAGTAGAAAACTTTCTTTCGTAAATACAAGTATAATATGATCTTGTAATTAAGTTAACTTAAAAAGCAAAATACAAATTACACATAACATCTTCCGTTTTTTATCGACATTTTACCGTCTAAAACATTTTTTTCAGTGTTATCTGCCAATAAATTAGAATAATTGAGATTTTATCTGACAAGCAAAGAGTCTACAGATCAAACTGTTTCCAGATCAAAAACAACTGCAATAACTTTTGTTATTTGACTTTGTCTTGCCTCCTCGTTTCGCCTATACGTCAGCTCGGATTGGAGTAATCTGCTCAACGACTAAAGCCGCCAACCGTGCTCGTGAATTCTCCGATCTAACTCGATCTACACAGTCATAATACAACACGATCCCCCTTCTTCGACCACCCGTTCACCTGCGATCGTGTTACCCTCCACCATCCATCTTCGTCCACCACAATTGTAATATGACACTAAAGGCTCGTTATTCAATTGGACCACGTCAAAATCTCCACAAGCTAAGCCAAAGATTAGACGGGTGGTGAAAAAATTTTGGTAACAAACGAAGCTTACTAAATTTACGTTCAATAATGCCACCGAGTGTCAAGAAATTTACTGCACGACAATTTGGGTGGACAATATAACGTTCGGAAAACTCGAGAAAATATTTTGCCTGAAAGAGAGGGATGGTGCTCATGACCCTATAATCAAGACTAAAATTCAAATATATAAACTATTGAGACGGGAAGATCCCAGTGATTTCTTTGCTTATACTTCAATTCACGAACGTTGGATGTAACCTTCACCACGCCAAGAAAGAACACCGTACACTTTTGAATGTGTGATTGGGAATGAGAAATGTAATATCCCTGAAATCCTATAAAATAAGTTACAACAGTCGTTACGATAAACTTTGCTGTGTTGGTATATGGCAACCAACACATGTGAGGTGGAGATCGGGAAGCGAGGAAACACAAGATAATCTCATGTAGACATTCTTACCAGACTCGGAAATGGACGAAGGCGACGCTGACGCCGACGAGGAATTTGTACTGGAGATTGTAGAGACGGAACACTCGGATACGGACCGCCGTTTCGAGAGTGCGTTGTGCGCATTGAGTTGCTCCAATCGCCGTCTAAGGTACCGGTGTTCCCGGTGCAAGTGTTCTTTGTGAACAGCGTGTTTCCTTTCTCTCTCTTCGAGGTTCTGCATAAAACAACAAACCATACATTAATATTATTAGACGTAACGGAGATTTATATTTAAAAAAACAACATACATTAGAATACGACTATTTATAATCTGACTTGAAAGGGTGGTATTTTATATTGTACCTCAAGTCAAGTTACCTCGGTATACATAAATGAACTATTAATAAAAGCGTAAACGGATTGAATCTCCCAAGTCCAAAGCGCTGTAGAGTGGTAATAACATGGGCTGATGGTCGAACAGAATGGCTGCACTAGCCCAGCACTCAAATGCAATAGAAATGCAAAAGACTGTACGTAATGATTAACGATTTACGTATAAATGATTTTTGACAGTTTTGTGAAGTCTCAACAAAAACTTGAATTGCATACAACTATATTTAGACGTACGTGACACTAATTTGAGGTTATTATTTTCTATACGGGTAAGTATGGGTATTATTAAAAGTAGGTCTAATTTATTCAACAACCAGTGTTTGTTCTTCTATAGAGGTTTTTCACTTTGTATGGAGTAATTAATAATGAAAATGTGTTATACCATTATTCATTTTCACTATCAAATTTCAACTATCATTCTCATTAACAGTTTTCTGAAGGTTGCGTAATTTTTTTCTTGCATGACCGAAGTGTCTTAAGCCCACGGGTATCGGAGCGTGAGCGCTTGTTTAAGGCGATTTGGTTGCCTATAGTCATCTCAGCAGGGGTACCACTATAACACTCGCACACGCACTTGCAGTTCGGATTTCTCCCCTCGTACATGCACAGCATTCTCTTCAATAATTACACCTTATGTGTTCCTGTTCACTGTAATAATTACTTCGTCTTCCGTAGCGGAACGAAATCCGTTTGCTCCCAAATATAATACAATTCTAGCCATCAATCAGAGAGGTGTTTTGAACTCGTATTAAGACGTGGAGAACCCAAGAAGGATGCTTTTGAAACTGCCACATCAGCGAAGAAGGAAACGGCTATATCGTGATTACAAACAGAAAATACTAATCAAATCGAGTTTAATAACACAAAATAGGTGTAATTAATCAACAAATGCGGTCACCCTCAAAGTGATTCTTGCATCTAGTTGTTCAATTAGCTTGGAACGCGGCGTTTTCATTCATATCAAGAAAAGTAATCAACAACGAAGCCATCTAATATGAATGAAACTGTATAGAAATACATACAGCTGACAGGAAAGCGTTTAAAATTGTCTTGACTTCCGTCGTGAATAATAAATGAGTCCACATCATCGCCCTGGTTGGAACAAGAACGGAGAGCGCTCATCCCGCTATAGTCTAGAGCATCGAGATTAATAAGGGTTGTTTCTGCCTATCTCGTAAATCTTTCTTCGGAAACGGTGCTGTTTTTGCTTTGAACCGAGTTGTTCGTAATTGACAAGAGTTACGCGGCTCGAAACTCCCGGTGCAACTATTCACCCTTAGTTTCACTCGTGTAATGAGAAACAATCAGAACTGCTGGCGACACGAGGACATAACGAGATCGACGACGAGGACAACAGGGGCGCTTGCTTGGACTTCAGGAGAAGGGAGGAATAGCGACAACTTTCATTGACAAATGGGGGGAATGGAAATGGTCTTTGTTTTGCCTTGTTATGTATATACATACGTCTATAGAAAGAGATAGAAAGTAATAACATCTACTCTTTTTCTCCACACCCACAGTGCCCGCACGTATATCTACGAAATGTAAAAGATTTTTCATCTCTTTTATCTCAGTGAGATTCTCGTATATAATCTAACAAGAAGTTGCTTCTCCTCAAATTGAGTGCACGAAGAGAAAATATTTGTCTCGTTATGGCAATGACAATCGGAATTACTCTTCTATGACATGGATCTTTATAAGATTATTATTTGCTTACGACGATCCCACCAACAGCTAGACTATTTGAAACACGAATGAGTAAGTATGATAATGAAACTATCAAGTGATAATTGAAATGAAGTTTACAAAAACAGAGCTACGGAGAGTAGTATGGACCTTGCAGTATATAACTTCTTCTGTAATTCGAACGGTAACCACAGAAAACATAAGAAAGAAGTGCATTTCAGGAGAAACTAAACCGGACGGAATTGAGCAAAAAAGCTTTCAAAACAATAAAACAAAATAGAGGAAGACCAAAACAAGTGAAGTAAAATTGACAATTACTGAATTTCTGTGGGTTGGAGGTATATAAAATACAATGCTGCATTGACTAAATCTCTACTCTCTAGTACCGTCTATGATATAATTCCCTCGTAAAAGCTTAGTTTCTCGTATCGTATCTCTCACTCTTAATCTGTGGGATAAAAAGACAATTATTCTAAATCAAATGAGCGTTCCCCACTCTATGATTGCACTACCCACTCTATGATTGCACTACCCACTCACACCCATGTGTTCGCTCTAGTCGACTGCATGGACATGCCATCGAGTGACCGTTGGACGTCAAGACAGCTGAGAGAGCTTAAGATGTACGAAGGAGAACGAAAAATACCATGAATGGATTAAATACAAGTACGGAACAGTGAGACTTGTGATTATAAACGTAACGTTCGTTCAATTAATTATATGGCATAACTCTTTCCTTCACCTTCTACAGTTTATCCGTGCACCCCCGCTCTCTATACTCGCCAAGTTGCAAGAGGAACATGCAGTGCCACGAACCAAACACACACATACGCACACGCACACACACATAGGCCGACGACAACGACTACGACGATGGTTGGGAATTTGAATTGCTAATGCGTGAAACAGCTCGCAAATGCGGGCAAACTCGGGTACAGGCACGTCTATAGGCCAAGCAAACGCGTCCCCTTTACAAAACCCATGTTATAAATGGTGTTTTTTTTAATATACCGTACGATAATGACATTTTAATGATTGTTAAGAGAAACAAACGTTTTAACTTTTACGCAAATTAATTTATTCAAACTATTATTCAAGAATATGTGTTTGGGACGAAAAGGAAATTACGTCAGACTGGAATATGTACAATTATAATATTAATAAGTTATATATCATTCTGTAATCATTTTGTATTTCTCGAGTACAGTGTGGGCCTATTAGAGTGGCTTGCTATATCCTATACGTTTTCGAAGGGATTGCTCGTATAATTCGAAACTGCTTTTGTTGCCCAACCGTTCATTAAGACTATTGTAAAGGAAATTGTTATAGAAGATGAAAGCCGACCACAACTCCAATTATCAAGCACAATTAAGACGGTGAGCCAGAGAGAGTGAAGGAGGGAGGAGAGAGGCAGAGAGAGAGGGAATGGAAGAGAGACTGTAGTCTCCATAAGACGAAAACAATATAGCCTACAGAACCAAAACAATGTGTACGTGTACAATGTGTACGCCTATATATATATATATATATATATATATATATATATATATATATATATATATATATATATATAATATATATATATATATTATATATATATATATATATATATATATATATATATATATATATATATATATATATATATATACACACACGCATACATTTCGCTCAAAAGTACATACACATTAAGATCATTATCTTCTTACATAATTATATTATTTTATCGTAAACCACCATTACATATGAACAACATACCATAAAGAATGTTAATGAATGTCAGCAGATCATCTTTATCTTTCCATCATGGCCCTTCTTTATCTCTCGTTTTTTCAAACCACCATTGTTCGTATTTATAAATTATGTGCATATAAAGTTATAAACACAACCTAGGCTAGCCTAAAACTTTAAATGATAGTTGGTGGCTAAATTAAATTCTGGTATTTGAACAATATCAATTATTTATGAATTCTTGAAATTTTCAGCAAGATTTGAACTTGAACCAAGGTAAATATAACTTTTTGTGAGTGAGACAGCATACCAAGTTATTAGTCCACTCTTTTCAATTAGTCATCTAATTAGTCATCTAAGCCCTTCAAGTTGTAATTTTAATTTTCCTCATAGTCCTCATAATCTTCGTGCACGAAGCTTCTTAATTCTTCAGACCATCTACCAGGCGTGTCAGGATGTGATAGTGAATTAATATAAAACATCACGGGGGACTCTGCTTACGCGTACTCAGAAATAGGCAAGTTTTGGGCTTATAATATATACAAACAGTCCATAGTTTCACATACAAACACGCGATTGACAAAGCCAATAGTAAACTCCAGTTTAAAAAGTATTATACTAGATACCGGTACAGTTAAATTGACAACAATCTGAATCCACACCGGCGTACCGATAACAAAGAAATTACCATTTTGCTGAACAAAACAATGCTATTAAATGATTCCTCATGCATGTCCTTTCCGCGTAGCCACCGGTCGACGTGGATGCACGTATATGGGCACGCAGTCAACAGAAAGAAGAGCAAAGAGTACGCAGAGTTGGCAGAATCCTGGTTTATGTTTATTGACAACATGATTGATTTTTGTCGAAATAATTTGGAAAGAACGTAGCACCCGTGGTGCTCCAATCGGACGGGTCAAGGCGAGAGGAAGCGGGGGAGTAGGGGCCCACTCTTTTGATCTAATACATTTCATATTCGTTTGAACAATTTCATCCGTGTTAGAAGTTGGAATTTGATGACCCCCTCTCTACGGTGATATATATATATATATATATATATATATATATATATATATATATATATATATATATATATATATATATATATATATTTGTGATATAATATTATATACGGGTTGTCACATAGCTCCAGATTATAAGTAGGTTTGAAAATATTGATGGAGCCACTAAAACCAACAATCTTACAAACTAAATTGATTAGCCTAGTAATAAAACGTGTGCACATGCTACGATCTCGGGCTCCCATAATCTCACACACCACGTTTCTTATAACTCGTTTCTTTAATGCGGTCTGCGGTTTGCTAATATGCTACCGTGATAGCTCGCTGGTGATAGCATTGCCACCACAAAATGTGAAATAATTATAATTTAAACTTTGTTTCTGTGTTTAAATAACGAGGGCATATATGCGGTGGGTATATATATATATATATAAACATACAAGGTGGCGTTGAGGGTGATCCTGTTTTCCCCTTCGCTACAATATTACACAGGATCAGCCTAACGCGTTGCATTAATACTGGTTTAATAATATTTGATTTACAGACGACACTATTTTACGGTTGCTCGCATCCCACCACGCTAATCGGATCGCATATAACATCAACTGCGAGTCGCAAACGGAACTGCGACGCTGCCGACGTCACCATATGGCGCTAGATGATAGCGTCGCGACGCTTTATAGTAACGTAATATCAAGGTGGTTTGGAGTTCGAAATGGGCACAGGTGGAGGATATAAACATTCAGACATCTGTAGAGACGTAGAACGTTTGAAAAAACAATTTCGTTAATGTATGCGGTGCACTTGTTAATGAAGTATGAATGAAAATGTGAAAGAAGAAACGTGAAAATGAGTACACATATACGTTCGTATATATATAAATGGTCTAAAAAAGGTATACGGTGAAATAATTCAAATATACAAAATATTTGAATAATCTAGGTGTTGGCCATAATCAACAATATGACTGTCACAATAACGGATACGATGCTAATTGTGATTAGTTGACACGAAAACACAGGAATTTAACGAATTTCAAAATAGGATAAAAATAGAACGTACACCAGGCACGTTGCCGCCATTCTGGATACTGCGACCTAATCTCATTCATAAAATATTTCAAAATAGTTGTGTTTTGATTTTCAACTGCATGGCCTCTTGATATATATAGTCCTGATATTCGTACACCATAAACGTTGTCGTCCAATCATTTTCTGACGTCACACGAGCGACCAGGACAGCTGCCATCCTCTGAATGAGTGCCAACAATTAATTGAGAGTGTGGCTTCTTACGTCATAGAGGCATGTCTCTTGTCTATCACTGTGTCAATTCGTTAGGTTGTGAAAACTCGCTCTATTATCAAATATAGAGCGCAATCAAGCGAACAGAGGCAACTCCGCAAGACAAGAACACTGGGCGCAAATAAACAATTATGAAGAAGACTAAAAACAAAAGAGTTAAGCTAGCTTCCACTGAAAAAAAAAACATTTCTGATGATAAATCGATTTGAAACTATTGCAAAAAAATGATAAATCTTCCGAGTTTATTTGTTTTAATATAAAGTGATGGAGAACGTCAAGTAATAACTAAAAGATTCTTTTTCAGAAAAGAAAATATGCCATCATTTGTGAATTAATAATAAAAACTTATACGTCATTGCCAGTGGGAAGCGTCTGTTCGAAGCAAAAACAACAGTTTTCAAACTTTTTATAGATTTTTCAACTAATTAATGAATGTTTTCATCCAAGAGTGTACATTATCACACAGTGAGAGGATTATATTCGGAACTGCAATGTTTGATTATTAAATGTATATAGGTAAGCGGATTTCTGTATAAAAGCCGAATGGGAAACTACCGGAAGCCAGGGAATTATGAACCAAACACACACACAAGCACACATAGTCGGGAAAATAAGCCACTTGTGATTGATTAATTGTGTTATAATATAAGCACAGTAAATTACAATTACTCGCACGTTACACATTCGATGCTAATTGGTAAACACCACAATAACGTGTAAAAAAGCATTGCAAAGGAAAACAGGCGTTGTAGGTGCGGTCGTTAAACTTGGGCTCGAGTGAACCAAGTTACTCGAGATAACGTCGACTATAATACGTCACAAATAAAGTACCATCTGAATAACAGAATTGATAGAATATATTTGTATTAAAACTAGAAATCTTAACCAATAAAATACGGTATACCACAACTTATTTGATTTGATGAAGACCATAGAATCGAAATCAGAGTGAAATCTTGATAACATAGAGAAGCTTCATACCGAAAAACGATGATCATGGAGAACTTCTTTACTTCGTAGCTTATAAATATTTAATCAATACCGTCCAATCTCTCCTTCTTTAGCTATAAATTACGGGCATGCACTAGTAGGCTACAGGCAAAATGAAAGAAGGGGATGAAAGGGGGATGGAACTATCAACGAGGAAATTTATAGCAAAATATGTTTCTCAAAAAACTGAATAAGAGCTATTCCTGTGGCTGCACGAAATAAAAGAGTACAAGTTTTCCCAATGTAAGTCAGAGAGTGGATATATAAGAACCAATGTCTTCGCGATGATTTATATGATCTACAGCATTTGGATTGCACAGAATACTTTTTGCTCCATAAAATGTTGGTATACGAGCAAGGGAGCAATGTATTAATAATAACAATCATAATCGAACGGGGCAAATTCACCGGATGCGAGCACGAAAAAGAGAACAAATAATATAAGCGAGGAAGAACTGGAGAGAAGCCCGAAAATATATCACATCGTGTAATAACGAACCGCGATAAATATAAATATATATATATATATATATATATATATATATATATATATATATATCCTCCGCGCATAAATTCCAACAACACGTTTTTTTTTTCGCAATATGGAATATTGAAAACTATGTTGCACACGCGTGCGCACGGCGATTCCAGATGACACAGATTTATTTAGCTAAATTGTATTATTAGATTTTGTTTATTTCTAGTGTATTAGAACTAATAACCCTTATGTCCAGCTAGCGAATGGGTTTGGTCCAAGATTGATTAGATGTGCGAGTATTGTTGCGTAGTCCAAGTCCATTGCCCCTGCTTTGAATACATCAGTGGCGTAGTATACAGCCCCCCACTCCCCCCATGCTTCCCTACCTAGCTGCCCGCCGCAAAACCAGCGCAACATTTTTCCTGCATCATCTATATATATTTTTTTCATATTGGGTTTAACGACGCACTATTATGATAGCGCAGATCTAATGGCGTCAGATAGATGATTAATGAGATGAAGGTTCTTGGGTAATGGGAAGGATATTGGGGAGGAAGCTGTCATAGCCGACTTATTGTAGGCATTAGCCTAGACTACAGAGGGAAACCATGAAAAACCCGTGTAAAGATGGTCGGCAACGGGGATCGAACTGGGTTCGAAATTCTCTTCGCCTCCCAGATCACATGAAGCGAGCGCGTTAACCACTGCGTAGTCCAAAATGTGCCGGTACTCATTTATAAACCAGAATCAAATCATCGTCTCATATTTGCCTATCCTGCATATCAGGCCAACTCAAGTTATTGCATTCGATTGTTTACTTTCGGAAGAAAGAACTTCCTCATTTTATATTGGAGTGGGATGGCCCCGTGGATAGCACAGACGCTTGATTCTCAAGTCAAAACTAGGCTCATGAGTATTTCTCATAAGCATATTTGTTAAGGGGAATACTAAGTTTTCTTATTTTTCTATCTTTCCCTATGACTGTGTTTTAGCTGAAAGAGCTAACTCTTGGTTGCGTGAGATGAATCGTGTTCCGCTAGTTTTGAAGTACACGAGGTACTGCCGCAGTTGACGGTATTATACAATGGATGGTGCACACAAGAGTACTTAGCAAGTGTCGTACATGGGCTGCCACTTGACCTCACGACACAGTTTCTGTATGCTCGTACCATATCAAGATAAGAACATATATTTGCATCTGAAAAGAAAGTCGCTGCGAAGCTGCTTATACCGAGATTAGCGCAACAATGGGGGAAAAATGCTAATTTCTAAAAGCGATAAGAATTGCAACATGGATTTAGAATGCAATTAGAAAAAGTTTATTTCCTATTTTACTCGTGCAGCTAACGGTGTGTATTGAATTTATATGTTAATTATACTACCAGAAAAGTACGCGTATAGCTTACCGGAATAAAGAGCATATAATGATGATCAAGTTCCTGTACACTTATACATCTAGGATATTATCGACAAAATAATTAGAATGATTTTACTGTTGAGATGCATTTTAAAATATATTTCAAAACAACGACTCGAGTTAGTTGTTAGAGGCATACGTACAAGCATACAGTCGACAGCGATAGGAATAATTGTTATAATCTTCGAAGACACGGAAAATTAATCACACAACTTGATCCCAGATTCACCGATAGTTCTTCGTCGAGAGTAAAATACAATGGGTTTCGATGGCAGCTAGATGAAGGAAGACATGAAAATATAAGGAAAAAAAACACTGATGATATTTCAAAAGCCACGGACACACTATTAGCTGAATCACGATGCAGCATACATTATTACATACAAAACGAGAAATATTATCTTCACCGATCTCATTATAATAATACAGCGACGTAAAACATATATATTGGAACAAACGCTACAAGGGAATTACAAAGCATCATGTTTAAAACCGTGACTAAGGTAATGAGAGAAAATGAAAAAGAATTTAAATGCAATATTATATATATATATGTATATAAAGAGAGAAGAATTCGATCGTATTTCTCTGTGGATAGTACTGTGCCCATGTCAGATTGTTGCCAGTTTCATGGTTGGCCTATTTCACTCGCATACCGTGCGGTATTCGACACCTGTTTAAAAGCGAACATGAAGATGGTATTCGTGGGAAATGTGCAAATCATCCCTTCACGAATTACACCCGACAAGACGTATTCGAGTTTCACCGATCACAATATCTGTCCGCCGAGCTCGACATGCACAGACACTTTTCCTGTCACAGACGCCTCAATGTTTGCCGCCTGAATAACTTGATTATGTCAAGTGCAATGCCGGGCAATGGCAGTGTAAGGATACGGCTCGTCCGACACACTGCAATGACTGCACTGACTGCACTGGAGAACAACATGAATAAGCATTAATCGGACGCGATCTTGTGTGATGGAATACGTATCAGTAGCGCATATAGGCCTATGAACACAGTTCCAGCAGGATTTCTTTCGATCTTTTTTTTTTTTTTTCAATATCAATGGAGATAGAAAGAACCTGCCACCACAGAAAAATCAAAGAAAGACGTGATAATGAGGTGAGGTATGTAAGATAAGACGATATTTATAGAAAGGAAGAATGATTTTCACTGGCTCAGATGAAATAGAAGTCTGTAAGGGAGGCACACTGCTCTATATGAAATGAAACATATAGAGACTACGGAGAATATAGTAAAAAAAATCGGGGAGAGATATATGATGGAGGAGATTGAAAATCAGTATGAGAGTGGAGAAAGAGCTAGGAGGGATTTTAACCGTGACGCTGATATGTACGACGGGTGTGGGTCTATGTGAGAGACATTCGTGAAGTGACTTTAAACAAACCAATGATTTGAACAAGACAACATCAAGAAGTATGGCTGGAATCTTGTGTGGAACATCTACAGAATAGGACATTAACTTGAGGCAAATCCTTAGTCTCGAATGAATCAGTGATATCCGATCTAATCGATGAATATCTCACGCCTACGGAAACCAAGCGATACACGCATGCCACGTTGCTCAACGTTTCCACTGTAGATAAATCACGGCGTGATCACACGGCATGACTTCTTCTTTGAATGAAACATGTGTACACACATAGAAAACAAACACACAAACAAGAGTGCATTCTATTCATAGAAAGGAGTAAAACTTTCTTTCCTCGTCGCGTCGTTCGGGAGGTTTGGTGGTAGTCGAGTGAATCGACTCTCAGAGCACGTGCAGCCAAGATGAGACTCCATTCACCCCCTCCATCTTCCTCCTCCTCCTCCTCACGGCAAAGTGAAAACACCCCCTTGGCACTCCGTAGCCCACACGACCACAACATCCAATAACTTAGTAGAGCAACGACACCACACACCTTCCATTTCCCTCCCCCCACCCTCTCACACCACCGTATATGCTCCTTCAGCATCCTCCAGAAGCTATCACAGGGGTACACTTTTCCAGAGGAGAAAATATCAGACAATATTCCGTATACTCTATCTTCGCCCACCAGTAAGCACCTTTCATCCCCTTTTATGGGGGTATTAGCTTCGAGATCATTAGATAAGAAAAAGCGTTCTCTTCGGAAAATCGATTGTGAATATCCCTATAATATTAAAAAAACTTCCATTTGATGAGAAGTATTACTTTCACTTGAAAAACTTCATTTGTACCCCTGTCAGTGGTGAAAACAACGTATAACGGTACAATGTAGAACTTATTATTATACCGACTTAGACCTTTACCATGTACAGGCCATTAAAATAGTGAATTTGGGGTATATTAGATAAAATTAATTTATTAGTAATAACTTGGTTCCAACACATGACCAACCTTAATTTTGTACATACAAAACTTTGACTTGATGAAGCAAGTGATCTGGTCTACTGTAAAAACAATTGCGATAGAAGAAGAGTAATCGGGCACTTCCATCATTAACTTAGAGCTGGCACTTCCACCGCTCTTGGACACGGTACTTTCAGGTAGAACAAATTTTACGAGTTTATTTATTTTTGATTTGCTGATGTGTTCATTCATTCATATAATTTGTTTATTCACTTATTTATTGCTATTAAAATTGCTATAGTTTATTTGATACTTGATACTTGAACGGCATACACAGAAACTGATTATTACTCAATGACGTTCTAGTGGCGACCAAAGACGAGCATAAATGGGCACTTCTATTCAGACCTTTAAAACACTATCCGGATAGTTGTAGGTAGTTGGAGAGCTTGAACCACAAGTATCTGACTAATCTAGTCAAGTTTGTGATCGTGCAGAGAATTTTCAGGACAAACCAAACCCGCGTCTCTTACGTTTGGTTCAAACACTTATACAATACTCCCCCACGATACCTATAGGTGTGACTAGAACCCACGTAGAATTCGGAATAGTTTATTAACCCTATCTATAAGTCAAATCTCGAATCGCGACGCGAACTCTACACCTATAAAGCCATTCATCATTACTAATAATAAGCTCAATAAATCAATGGTGCACGCGGAGTGTAACTGTGTAAGTATTGTTATTTGTGGTGATGACATAGCCTACCTTGATAAATCGTTTCGCTTTCGTTAGAAGGCCTAAGGTTGTGTGTCTGGAGGCTTCATGTCCCAGTGGTACCATTTCCTTGAGCTTTTCCAGGCAGTTGCGTAGGTGGGCTCGCCTATAAGAAACAACAGAGAAAAACCAATCATCATTATCCATCCGGTGCGTCGCAACTCTAGGGACACACACGCACTAACGTACAAACATGGCTGTATCTACGTTAACAGAGATCACATGGTTAGCACAACAACATTAACGGTGATGGTGACTCTCTCAATCAACCCTGAATCGAGCTGCTCCATGGCCCTTGTATTGCACGTGTGCTTTTTTTTTCAGGGGGGGGGGGGCTATATTTCGGATGAAAGTATCTACTATCATTATCAGGATCGAGCTACTGAAATACTGAATTACTTCTGTGTAGGTTTAGGTGTGCCAACAAAAAAACTCTTCTTCCCGACTGTGGTGAACGAATTGGTGGAGGTAATTTCTAGTGTCAGACCCTATATAGAATCTTAAAATGGGTAGGCGCCGACAATTTAACATTTCTGATTATTTATTTCAAATTAATTTCTGTACTAAATCAACTTTCAATTATGATGTTCAACTTTTTAAAATCTGGAACACTTTATACAAATGATCTGATCACTTGGCCTAAAACCTTCTCGGTCCTAACTCACGTGAATATGTTCGAGTTCCACAGCGGAACTCCCGATCATCAATACTGAAGGGTCAGCGATTGGGAGTTTCGCTGTCTAACTCGAGTAAAAGATCCAAGTGTAGTTCTGGCCCACATCAGTTCTGTAATGAGTGTAATTGTATCATGTATAGCGATACGGATGCTGCATTACAAGGCAATGAGTAATATTACTGTGGCAAAGAGTTCTATTCAAAAATGCAAAAAAGACCACTCAAATTACATATTTTTTAAATATTTAACTGTGTGGAGCTACAAGATTCACGACCACCAAAGAAACATTTGCTACCGCGGTATCTGATGAAGTCGCGGTAAACAATGCGAACTCTCCAGAGTCAGCTTTCACTGGCATGTACAATAGTTCTAGACCTCTGTACCAATCTAGCCCATGGGGAGCACTCTGCATTTGTTTTCTACATCGAGGATTTTATGCTCAACATTTAACAATTCTCTTTAAGCCTTTGTGTAGGATCCTACTTCGGAGAGGATAATCCTGCACTGATAATGAAATACCGATCCCTCGAGCAGCTACCATTTAAATACTTGATCATTCAAGAAGTATGGAAGTCGAAATTCGAATGTGAACAACGCTTCAATGACGTATTTATTATAGCATTAGATAATAAACTTGAACCAAATTAGTTTTATCACGCGTACGTGCAATGCAAAGGTAGTATCAAATATTTTTGATTAGAAAAAATCCCCATGAGAATGTGAGTTCTATTCTAGAACATGAAAATAAAATCATGATTTCAGATTGATGGCAGAGTTGTTTTCGAAGCTATTAACTCGGTTTGCTATTCGCGGCAAGACGTCGAGAGAGTATAACGTCGCCCTTGTTTCGTTGCCAATTTGTCTAATTATCAACCATATCCGGAACGAGTAACAATAAATAAGATAAGAAAAGTCGTTATCAGAATACCTGAATAGACCTGACCTTTTCGCGAGGTGTTGCACTGTGCACTGCATCGCTTAAAACAATCGTTTCGAGCGATAATTAAAGCCAAAAATAGAACAAGTGATAATATGTGTGTGATGCCACATGGCCCGCACGTCGGTGTTAAGACAAGACGGGTATAGGTGGGGCGATAGGTGCAAATCATTATCGTACCAGACTAGAGAATACGAGCTTGTTCGTTCATACAGGCAGGGCAAACATACTCGATACTAATTATGCTTTACGTTTTTTCATTACTACACATACAAGCTACGGGGCACTTGAGTCACTTTTCTCTTGACGTGCAGTTTTGCCCATGATTTATATGTGATGTTCTAATTTCAAATATCCTTATTCCTTTCCATTTCAACGCAACTCAACATTCACAGTATAGGCCTACATGATTTCATGTTCCAGACGAAAATGGGTAGGCCTACTGGGCCAAGTGGATCTAATCGATCTCATCTGAACCGTTATATATATATAATCGTAAATGATGTTATTGATGTAATATGCTCTAAATCTGAGAGTAAAAAATTATAATTCTAAATGAAGAGGAAAATGAGTCAAATTGCCAGTTGGCAATGCGTACAAAGAAGCTACTTTCGACTGCACATTCTACTCCTACAGTAGGGGTGAACAGGGTGGTTCACAGTTCACACTATATCAGGCTCACAGAAATGTGCCCCCGAGCTGTTTCTCAAACGCACGTCCATCTTTACATCCGGGAAGTGGGCCCTGCGTTAACTTGCTGCCACGGCCTCTGTTGATACGGTACAACGAGTTTCTACCCTCTGAATGTCCGGCCGTCATTTCGACCACCGTACTTAATTACATGATCTCATTATTCAAAGATTCAGTTCGAAAATACAAGCACGGTACAGTGATATACGGATGGTAAACGCATGCCAGCAGGGGGTTTGATTAATTATAGAGAGAAGTTGATACATTTCACATTTCAGTTAGCCTTCTTAATTTTCATAGCATGAAAATGTTTGCTTTCGGGAAACATGGATTTTGCAATATATTCACATCATCATTATTTATTTGTATTATTCTTGCGCAGCCTAATATTTACATCTAGGCCAAACGGACTATTTTTAAATGACAACCCAAATGAACGTACGACAGAAATCAAAGATCGAACGTATAGCACTCGTAAGAAAACAAATTAAATGCATGACATACTTTTTTGCTAGCTTACTAGACGTAAGCTTACGCGTAATTAATTTATCAGCAGGACTCTCGATATTATAACGAGGATACTGATACGCGTACTTGCTATTTACATAACTGTCATCGTCATTAGGTAAGCGCAATCTGCATCCAAATAAGACATCCGAGAGTGATGGTGCAGCATGCATGCATCAAGGCCACAAATGCTATTGACAACTCAACTGACAAGTATTGACTGCCAATGGAATTTGATTATTACACGAATTAACGGACGTGATTCCAGTACTCTCGGTGCTGTGCCTCACGTGAATGCACCGTGATGCACTTCAATGCAATCGAACGTCACGTGTCGAGAATCGAGATGCATCGAGAGCTGCATTGATTTGCCAGCGAGTTCTGGTCAAACATTTGCACACGAATAAGGTTCGGAGATAATTGTCAATCTACATTGCTATTGGGACGTCGAACTAATGGTTGGCCATGCCATGCCACAACAGAACAGTATATATTATGTGTCTCGCTGGTTCTACATCAACCAATGATACATTAACATGAAATACAATACAATTATGTAAATTAATGTTTGTAGACCACAATTAAAAATACATTTCAATAACGTCGGAAACACAAGCAGACCGCATAGCCAAACGATTCATTCCCGAATACAACAAATTCAAAGACCCAGCATCATGTATATATATATATATATATATATATATACACACACATATAAAGTGATAAAAACAAACATTCCTGACATCCTAAACTAATTACCAAAACCAGGATGCATACCAAATAAACACGATAAGATGGATGTGAGTCGTGCAAGATGGAATTCGAAGATGGTGGAAGAAACAAACAATTCGCACGCGGGCAATGGGGGGGACGTACGCGGGGGGTGCTGCCGTCTCACTCGCGCTCGACTGCACTTTTCATTAACGATTCACTACCCTGAAGCCGACAAACTATTCCCATTGCGCGCTTTAATATTTTCCTAGATATAATAACATACATTTAAAAACTATCAACTGTATGAAACGATTCTATCTGCTCACTTTAACCAAATAATAAAAAACGAATTATGGAAATTTCTCTCTAGTTTTATATAGTCACGGTTGGTAAAGCACTAAAATTTATAACTCCCTCCGCTATCTCTGGGCTACTACCTTTATTAGACAAAATCTCTCACACTTCCCAACCAAAAAGCAGCCACCCGTAGACGAGGCAGCATTGTCCGCTAGGAAGGGGGCTACACCCACCAAACGTAACCTATCATTTCTATCATAACCGTCACAAGTTAGCCTTGCTTACGTAAAGAGTCCATGCCTGTTTTCGTTGGAGTAGACCACGTGTACGCTCACTCGTTCGTTGTACGATTACCCTTGGGCAGGACTCGATTTGGTATTCTGAATTATATAGGTAAGAAAACGATGACCGTTCAAGGACGGAATAAAATCCCATTCGGATTCGAATAGAGAATGAACTCTAAAATATGGTAGTAATCTGTTATATTTGTACCCAAGAGAGTTGAAGGTTGGCTACCAACAAGGCAAATGCATTTTCTCTTCAATTTCAATTTCAATTGGGTTTAACGACGCACTATAACTGAGATTTATTAGCGTCAGATGAATGTTTAATGAGATGATAAGATGAAGCTTTCTTAGGTAATAGGAAGGACAGTGGATTAGTGGGAAGGAAACGGTCGTGGCTAATGGCCTGTATTGTAGGAATTATTGCCTGAACTACAAAAGAACCCCTGTAAATCTGGACAGTGGCGGGGATCGAACCGAGGTCCGATCCTATCTCCCCGATCACATGGAGCGAGCGCGTTAGCAACTGAGCTGCATGTACCGGTAACGCAAATATCGGCGGTATTTTGAGGGCAAATCATTCATTTTCAGCAAGAGATTTACGATTGGAAACAGGTTGCATCTTTCAATAGCGATAAATGTTCGCGATTATTTTAGTTTTTACTTGATAATATGTAATATGGTAAACCACCTTAGTTTATCGAGGGTACACATATAACTATACCAAACTCGATTCATACTATCTTATAAAAGTAAATATGATTGTGTCGACTGTCGGCTTATATGGCGTATATTAATATTTACACACGTCAAAGGCCATTTGATATTGGTTTCAAGCTAGGCAATTCTTCCGACTTGACTTTATAGAAGATCACGAGGTTGCATTTGATTAGCATACAAGATCTTTACATAGTGAAGCTTCACAAACATTTCATTATTAATTAACATTGAGACGAGCTGTTTGTCCTCAGTTTTTCTATCCATCCAACAGGCTATGGCCATGAACTTGTCTCACAGTTTTACAGACAACTGAGAACAGCCCTTGTTAGAAGCATCTGTGTTATAAGTTCAAAGCATGCAAGTCGGCATCCCAAGAGGCTGCATTCTAATTACCGCATTATTGATCAATATATTTACTTCATAAAAGATGTCGGAAGAGATTTATTCACTACAAATTTGTTATTGAATAGCGATACGTCAACGATTAGAAATATGTATTGCATTCTGTCATGTTTTTTTTACATTCAACATAGATCTAATTGTGACAGGTTTGAGCAAGTAAAAGTGTACGTATGGACTGCAAATGTAGAACCAGGTACGATTATCGATTAGAAGCCGGCATGAACGTGTTGATCGTCATTTTTCACTCATTTTGTAGAAAATTGGATTCCAATTCCTGTGAAATTTCCAACTGAACACATTATTGTAATACCAGGTCATAACCAACCTATCATTACTACCCACAAAAAGACGAGCTAGTTTAACAACATTCCACAACAAGAAGTGAATAGATTCAAAACAGGAGAGTATAAACACTAGAATCTAGATAGTAAATTTCACAGTAAGATACTCGTGAATGTGCTTTAACTAAGACTCGTTTATATATCCACATGCAAACCATAAATATAAACCCACGGACCACTAATTCGTGCTGAAAAACACAACACCTTCAGTTTTAAATACTTCCCAACTGAATTATGCAAATATAACTTTATAAATAACATTCCAACCCCTCTTTATGTAATTATTAGTGTAGGGTGGGTTCCGCATCCGTTTCGGTAACCGCAGGTGGGATATGTCCGGGTTACTAGATAACATGCTCAAACTTTTAACTAAGGCACTGTTGGAAGTTCTTCAAATTGTTGTCGAATTTCATCCAAGTTTCAGATTAGAAAACAAGGGTGAGAAGTTGAGTGTATGCGGTACACGCCTAACGAAGGGAATTAGAATTGTGTGCCGCTCGAGTTGACAAAAGTCACGCCGTACTGTGCGGCAACCAGTCGAGCAGTGCTGTTAGACAAGGTGCCTGGAGAGAATAGTTGCAGGCGAACCGCGTTCGATGAAAACGTTAGCAGACACGTGACATTGACAGATCCTGGATTCCGCTGTCCTGGTTCAATTCTTGACGTGCATCAATACTAGGCGTAACTCATGAGAATAGGATCAATTGCTGGCTACGTTCCTAAATGAGGACACCAGGGAGTTCGCAATGTTTAAACTTCACACTCTTCATAAATAATACAGTCGGGACTACTCATTAAAATTACTCTCACTTGAAAAATCTCGACTATATATACGAAGATTAAAAAGGACAAAAACGAATAATTTATAATAACTGCTAGTATACATAAGTCGAATAAAAGTGGACCTTCTCTGCTTTGTCCATGAATTGTCCTTTTAAAAGTATTGTACATGAGGTTTAATTACAAAGGTAATGCTAATCCATGTGTCAGATAAAAAATGATTGTGATTTTCATCATAATGAGAATTCTCCATATTATTTAGTCTTACAGTCACACAAATATGTAGACTCCCAAGAGTTAGTTGGCGAGATGAAACAAACCACGAGACTGATAACTTGAGATCTGTGACTATTCACTTTCTTACATCACCACGGTCGAGAGATTGAACTGACGGAGACAATATTCACCTTGGCCAACATGCTAGGCTATATCCATCATACTGCAGTATACCTTATTAGAACGTTGCTGTTATTGATACTATCATCCCGTAAACGTGTCAAAGTGGGAGTTATGCGCGGTATGGTCGCTAATCAATAACTCACATGGAGAATATGGAAACCTGTTGGATCAATAAGTCATAAATCACTGTCGGTATTAGAACAGCGGCTTGTTAAAGCCCTTGATCTAAAACATGATTAACTTCATCTCACGTTACTGTGCGAAGTACATTGATAGGCTTACATATGTGTCAACAGTCTGTGATGATTTGGCCGCATGCCTTACTATATCCGTTATTTACTATTATCTAACATTTCATGCAAGCTCAAGACAGCACTTGCTACAAGTGAAAGAGTACTTGGATTGTAGGCCTATATATGATTAATAGGCCTATATATATATATATATATATATATATATATATATATATATATATATATATATATGCCTGTATAATTGAATTGAAGTGATGGATATATTCCAACTTATATAATAGAAATTTCTGACAAATGCATTTTGTCAACTTTGGTATTTCACGTGTTTTTCTATACTTTGATATTATAAAAAAAATTATTGGTACCGGTACTTCCAAAAAAAATTCAACAAGAAACACTGATCCGATACTTGCAATGGTGTATATTTCTACAAGTGCAAGTACATTGCGTAAATCCTGATTAAACAGCCCTGACCAGCTCGATGGCGTGAGGAAGTTACAGGCTTGACACGCTCCCTCTATACGAGAATATCATATACCTAGATAGCTGTATAACGACAATTACGTCATTGAATTCTACCTGTGACGTACGAAGAGACTTCAAGTCGATTGAATTCACATACACAATCAATCAACGAACATTGCTCATTGTATTCTGTACAACTCAGTGTTGGCAGAGTTCCGATAGTCCGGCCGATCGGCTGTTCCGTACCGCCAATACTTTCAAGCGAGGTACGTATATAAGTAACTATACAAGAACGACTAGGAATACAATTATTCCACATATTAGTAATTATTATAGAACGGAGAGAATTGCCAAGATTACGAATGATGTAACAAATTACAACGAAAACAATTCACAATCATCAAGCCAGTTTGCCAAGAGATTAAACTGACTCTCGGTCAATAGATGTAGACCTAATGGAGTGAAATGTTGACCAGCATGTATTCTGTCGTCCATAAGTGACGTTTCAGATCCCGCGGAAAAAAACTGTTGATGAGTATAAATAGGTCCCAGCTATGTGGCTAACATATGGTTCTCAGAGTTATGGCACACACAAGTTTCCAGCCAAATTCAGGACTGCACACTGTCAATCAATGTTTCAACAGTTTCAAACCGACAGAAAAACGGCTCTCTCATTACATCATACAACTATTCATGCACACATTCATTGAAACGAACATGTTAAATTAAGAATCGAGTAGGACAGAGGAAACCAATGGTCCATTACTATGAGGAATAGTAATTATCAATGCATTTTTTAAAATTTAATCCATAGCCTCAAACTATTGATAATATTCACTGTTTTTCACAGAGAAATTAAAATACTTTGAAGTGGTCAGTATACCGGTATAAAACAATTCTACGGCATGGCTATCATCACTCTATAGCCAGACCCAGGTTCTATTTTTTCCCGTTTAACCGTTTTACCATCTGGTTTCTATACTCGCAGCAACATTCGTCAACTTCACAACTTCATTATAGATTCAATTCAATTAAGATTGGGTAGATTAGGAACTGAAGTTCTAAACGGTAGCCGAATTCACTTCCAATGAATATTTCACGGTGCTCCCAGAGTGACGGGGTGTACGGAAGAGGGGGAGGAGGTTACTAAGAAGAGGAACATCTCCTGGCGTCGCGACGTGCGAGTGCCAGAAGACGCCACAAGATAAGATCGGCGCCTCAAAACCAAAACCACATACAACAACCAATAACGCGTCAGGAGAGCACAATAGTTCCACTTGAGCAGGCATGTGCGTCGAGATGACGAGTCGAAACAGGCGACCGACAGTGTTGGCTAATACGTCGAGGCGGATGGTCGAGCCGACGACAACCAAGTGCAATGAAAAACAAGACAACATGGTGCTTGTTCTCGAGCGAGGTTTACGACATATAGCATTACATACAAGAAACGCACGGACATTTCCACTAACATGTTCAAACGGAAAAAGAAGATGTCTTTGTAATGAAGATTTATCATGTGATTTAGATAGCCTAGTGATGCAGAAACAAGGCGAACAAAACAAAGATACTAAACGAGGAAAAACGAGCCGAGATTTATATGTAGCTATGAACATTTTTTCAAAATAATGACGATAAAATATATACAAGGGTAAATTTTTCAATCTGCAACCTCGATGATCAGAAATTATAAGTAGGCTTTGTTTGAGTAGGCTTACTACATCATGGTTGACCCCCTCCTTCAAACACTTATCCAGTCTCCAGTTATCTCTCCTGTCGTCTCTCCAAGAGGTCAGTGTTGGTACCTCATCCACGCCCGCCACTCACACGAAACTTTACGATCCGTGCCACATTAAAGGTCGGCAACCTCGATAAATAAAACAAGCCAAAATACACATGAAGAACGGGCTGAAGAAATAAAATCACCCCAAAAAACGACTTGAATTACGACAGTAAAAAAATAAAATAACCAACACTTTTTAAGACGGTTTTGACGGGGATGGGGATTGCAGCTGAGCGGGAAGGGAAGGGAGGGGTGCAATAAATACATGGCAACATTTAAACATTGTATCGGTAAACAAACACTTGAAGATGATCGCGTCTTGGACAGCGTGGATTAGTTGATTCGAGCTGCCATCAAACGTGACTTCTACCGCACGATTGACTATACATACACGTTCAATGACATCAAATATTCATTTCGACACAAATCCTAGATAAAATAATGAAGCAATCGACCAAGACCATCAAGTAATAAACCTTTAGTGATTCCGACTTCTGTTGAAGACTACTTGTATGGAAATGTTCACGCAATAGTATTGCCACCACACAACACCTAACACGTTGGCTCCATTATATTCACGCAATATGAGCTACGTCAACAGTTCTCTTCTAGAAATATACTATTATAATGGATCAAGCTAGAGCTAATGGCCACAAACATGCGAGAAGAAAATAAAAAAAGTAGAAAACTTTTCCTGGGGCGTGTTCGTATATAAATATAGTAGATAAAATGCGTCATATAACTACAATTAGGATGATAGGAGAAGGCTGTATAATGGATTGTCAATTATTATAAAACGTAAGCAAGAAAGGCAAGAAAAATAATAACAATAATCATTAATTTTTGACGTTTCTTTTCTATATTTCCTTGTAAAACACGGAAACTGCAGAGGAAGTTTTTCAAGTTTTTTCGGTCATTATTTCTCAGAAGTGACTTGATGTATAGGCCTATATCATTCAGCCGTATAAGCATTTCGGTACACCTTTTCTTCGTGATTTGTAATCTCCGTGAAATGAACCAACTAGATTGAGTGTGAGCTACTTGGTTATTGTCTTCGCAAAAATTACGCAAAAAACGGAAAAATTGTCAGGTAATGGGAAGTGTTCGTTCGGGGTAGAACGACGTGTACACTAGAGATGGGGCTGAGCAACCCCGTGCGCAGTGGCTGTAAGTATAACCCACTAACGAGATCTTCTGCCACGAAGAGTAAAAGACACGTCATCCTCCCAGCAAGGTCTACGTCCGAGCAATCCGCAACGGAAGACACCAACCACACCACGGCTCCATGTCGCTGACCTCGCCGCACTTGCCGCACTTGCCGGACGGCAGCATCGCCATCACCACGCGCTTTCAGAAAACCACTTTTTAGGTCATCTCGAATCATCGCGCGTACACACAGACAGATTACCTTCCATATTCGCTCACTTGTCTTTTAAAAACCAAACCCTACAGTCATTTACATGAAATAATAGGTTATCGAAAGAGATACACAATCGTACACATGTACGCAAGACTTGGCACAGACACACTGATAACAAACACCTACTCAATCTCTTCATACCTTCCTTGACCCATCGCCATAACAGAAACACGATAATAAAAATTGATGTTCAAAGAAAGAACACTTGAACCTTCTACGATCGACCGCACACATAACATGCAACGAGTACAGACACAATGTTGTTGTTTAGAGAAAGATTGATTCTTTTTTTCCAATTTGAATTGGATTTAAAGACGCACTATACTGATGACTGATGAGTGATGACTAAGATGTATTGGCGTCGATAAATGATCAATGAGATGACGGGAGGATGAGATGAGCGGTTATTTTGTTAGGTGATTCTGGAGAGAGGGAATTGGAGAGATTGACGATAATAAGATAAGATATATCGTATGTCACGCATAAGGAAAACAATGGCATATCACGTACCACAGCGTAATCAATATTAAATTATTTTTAGAATTCTCACGAATTTAATTTAAAAGATTCAAGGGTTTCTGATGAAGAACGACGAGCGAGAATACCATTCATCGACGCGCGATCCTCCCTACTTCTGAAGCAGGATCTTCACGAGGAGAAAACACGATTTTGCCGCTTCACAAGGGGATGTTATGGATTTTGTTGCTCAAGTAATATGACACTTTGACACTTTCGACTTGATAAAGAGGCTCAATCGATCTTTGAAGTCAACATGGCGGCATTTGGTCTGCCTGGCACCATGTTGAGCTTTTTTAAAGGTTTAGATTCTTCAATGTGAACGAAATACAGATTTCTATGCCACTCTTCGTGCCTGCCAAGAGCGTCCAGCATATATTGTATATTGCATAATTCATATACACACACACACACACACATATATATATATATATATATATATATATATATATATATATATATATATATTATGCATATGCATATCGCGGCT
Source organism: Brachyptera putata (assembly GCA_907164805.1). Classification (NCBI taxonomy): domain Eukaryota; kingdom Metazoa; phylum Arthropoda; class Insecta; order Plecoptera; family Taeniopterygidae; genus Brachyptera; species Brachyptera putata. Next base: position 19,721,257 of record OU015462.1, on the reverse strand, counting down.
GTGGTGAGAAACGGACGCCGGCCAATGTGGTAATAACGGAGGTTTGGAGAGAGAGAGTACACATTGCCAAGTATAAGTGACGGATTTGTTCACGATGGTGGCAATGACAGCATCTCCCAAAGAAACACGTACACGCTTAAAATAAGACGGGAGAAATGTGATGATTGAATTGGCAGTTGCCGGAGGTGTGAAAATAATTAGTATAAGAAATATTTTGATAAGCAAAGCAGATTTCGTTTAAAAAAGTAAGAGGTGAAAATGGACGTCTTTGATGTAACTTTGATGGTGACTGTTCATCACCCGAGGGAGTTAATCCTTCGTTTCACGCTTCTTTATTATCCCGTATACTAAATTCATTTCCTCCGCTAGTGTTTACCTGTCCAATCCTCTGAGAAATGTTATTTCCAATAAAATTAGATGTTCACAATGAAAACTGTGTATGTTGAGGGAGCAGGATAACGTATTCTTTCAACATTTCCATGCAACCCCTCTCCTCATCCCCTCAACAGCAGCTATACACCTATCTTGACGAGGATTGATATGCATGTGCGGGCGGTGGAGCGGATCGATATACCCACTTGTTTCAACACAAAGCGGATTCTAAATGATTTGGTATTCGCAGAAATCAAAAGTCATCGATATAAACTAGAGTTTAAATTGAACTCTACACAACCAAATGTTCAACCCGTTTTAAAAATAAATGTGTGTACGTATATGTATGCAAGTACGAAAGTGTGATAAGAAGGCTGATTTAAGCATGCGAAGAGGATGACCCTTGTCATTCTTGTCGTAAGAACGTGATCGTCTCTCCTTCGAATACGGATCGAAAACGAATAACATGGATTCAATACGATTCAAATTCAATCTAGCTGTGTGCGTGTGTTTATTTATACATTTGTGTAAATATTTTCAAAGAGCACGAAATATTGAAAGGCAGTTTCTATTTGCATATTATCTCGTGCTGGATACGCAAACAAGACAAAAGTTTTGTTCAGATAAGGAATTATATATTCCGTACACATTTGACCAAGTTATATATAATTTATATTTCAAACTACATTTGCCTTCGGAATAAATGAATGTTTCACGTGAACCCAATTAACGAAATAAATTAAACCAACCAAGTAATGAGTATTCTTGAAAACTCCTTGCACCATATGCAAAATAATTAGAATTTTAGACAAAATTTGTTAATGAAAAAAAAGCAGTTTGTAATCCACGTATACATATCGAAGAATCCTTTCTTACAAGTGATATAGAGAACACGTCGAGAACTTTTATTTTTTTCATCATCACACAGAAAAATCAATAAAACGGGTATAATGTCAAAAATAAAGGGCGACTGTTGAGATACACAATGCTGCTATGCATACTGCCCCCCCCCCCCCCACACTGCCCGATACATATTTGCCCGAGGTATACCTGAAATCTGCATTAATTAGGTCCCACTGCCCGATGACAGACTGAAGGCAAAGCTACACCATTGCGCGCTTACTTTGTTATAATCTCATATAATGTCGACAGAAAAGTATCTATTTAGACGTTATAATTGCCGGGTATGGAAGTTGAACAAAATGAACAATTGATTGTGATTGTACTATATCAGACAGATATTATATCTAATAGATCCACTTCTTTCATCAGTACATAAGTAACATAACACTTTATGGTTGGAGGCGATCTAAATCCAGGGGTGTACCATTATTTGTGTAGACCTATGTTGTCCTTTGTACCCTCTCACGTAACGCTAATTACATGGTACATCGCTTTTTAAATTCTTTAAATTCTTTGCTATAAAAAAAAACTAAAACTAAATGGCAATGTTTTATGAAATATTCTTATTGAACTGTGACATCCATATTTTAATATGATCTACACGTGAATGTGTGAATAAAACATCTATTTCAATGATATTTCACTTAATTTAAATAAAAATAAATTGGATATGGCATAATTTGAAAAAAAATGCAAAACAATGAACAGGGTTGGCACCTATCCCCTGCACCTTGAGGTGTATGCATGACACTGAAATAAAATACTTGAATGACAGCAGCTTGATCAATTATTGATCAAGCTGCTGTCATTCAAGATCATCAATATATCTGAGATAATTTGTTTGATACATAAAATGGCCTATGTTATATTACGACAGGGGTCTTAGCTTGTATAGGCCTATATGGTAATCAGAACGACGCAAACCACCGAACGCACGAAACTAACTTATGGCCTGGTCGTAAACTATACTTTATCATCGGACAGATTCAAACCACGATCCCACCAAGTTTTTTTAGTGGCCCACATACACAAAAGAACTATAAAACGTTATTACTATTTTTTTACGTTTCTCCCTTATATATAAAATTGCAGAGAGAGAAAGGGAGAGAGGGAATGTTTTTTTTATCCCATATTGACGATAAATCTCGTATCTTGAAAACGACTCTCGTTATATAAGGCCAGGATATATATATATATATATATATATATATATATATGTACACATACATATGCGAGAGAAAAAATGAAATTACTTCCGACTTGAGTGTATATTTTGAAGATAGAAAACAGTTTTTCATTCTTCAAAATGATGACATTATTCGTGTGCCAACATAGCGTAAAGAAATATACCGTACCAATTATATTTCGTCAACCGCACATATCGGTACATCAAACATATGGAATGAAAATATAAATATACGTCCTATAGATATAAATTCAAAATTATCCCAATAAATAACTGTCCTCTAATAGCTGAGTTTATACATTCTGTACATTTGACCATGTAAATAACTGACGCTAGCACCTTCCCGCATGAGCACATCACTAGATCAGTTCTGTGGACCATCTGAAGCGACAATGACATATTACATACAGGAAGAGAGCTAGGCTAGCTGCAAATAGATCCATCACTCAGTGCATGCACCCGCCCGTACTGAGCAGTGTAGTGTATATAGCACATGTAGGTCAGGCAGGCAATATCGGGGAGTTAGTAGCAGTAATCACCAATGGAAGCTGTATGCGCTTCCATGATAAGGTCAATCGACCACTACCCTAGAAATGTTAACTGTGGGAGAGCACCCTGTGGGAGATTATGATTGATCAATAGATATAATATAGCATCTAAATTCAGGATATGCAAGCAGCACAAATGTCGGTTCAGAAACAGTTTCTGTAATATCGTTTACCGATATAGTATAGTATATATCATGTGATATTTTAATACGACTTGTTCTCAATTAGTATTGGAATAATTTGGAGTGTACATCGTAAAAAAAAGGAACAATTTATCATACTTCCAGTTTCAGATACATCTTCAACAGACCAATCGATTTTGTAATAAAGAATGCGTTACAGCTCACGAACAAACAATAAACACGTACTTTTATACTTTTGTATATACACATATTTATTCACTTTCTAGAAAACCTTTCTCTCAAGTCTTAACAATACACAATATTTGAACATATCTGAACAACTAATCTAGAACTATCCATTGCACGTTGACACTACTCGACAGAATGGTAATAAATGACAGTATGGTAGTGAAAGCGTTTTGAATAATGCGACGTGGCTCTACAAAATTACACCGTGATTGTATTACTATTAGGCTAATACAAAAGTTCATCTACACCCAACTCATGATTCACACTACTCATCTCTACATCTTCATACGGAACAAATTGAAACGAACAAAAACGACTTCCAACACCAAATACAAGCAAGCAAATGATGACAGTGTGAAGAATGTGAGGTCGAGTTATCCAGTTGGACAGAAAATCTGGTTGCAGTAATTCAACGAATATACATCATTGTTTCTCGTACGTCTATTGCCATTTATCAGTTTCTATATACACCACATGCCAGGGGTACCACCCTTATAAGGCTAATTCAAGTGGTAATGAGTGAACAGCAAAAGAATGAAAATAAAAATACAGAAACAGAAAAAAATAAATAAACAATTACACTTCAATGTGAACAGTGAAGTTTCCACCACAGACAATATGTCCGAGAAATCGCTCGATTCTTCAGCTGACCGTTACGCGAACACCATTCCGTATCACAGATTAAAATCAAACTCATCCTAATTGCGCTATGGAGTTGTTGAAGAGCCGATTATTACGAAGAGAGAACAACTAGAGCAGGACTAAGTCGTTTCGAAGCCTCGACTTTTATGATTCTACTTTATGCTGTGCATGTGCTCGGTGTGAACCTGGTGTTATAATTACCAGTCATGGTTCGGATCGAGGCAGACAAGAGATATAGAGAATAAAAAGAAAATGAGAGAGAAAGAAAATGTCCGAGTGAGAAACTTCATTGTACAAAAGAAATAAAAATGTGATAAATACGATCTAGTGCGTCTAGGCGCAACTATCAATGGTCTAGGCCCTACAGAAGTATTCCACAAAAACTTCAAGACAGCGTTGCCGCCATATGTGATGAGGACTGAAATAGTGTTAGAAAGCTTCGCTTGGAATGAAATAGCAGGGGTAAATTATATACATTCTTACAAACTGAAACATTTCGTAAAACTGGATTCAACATAAATAATTATATGTGGTTGTCGAGATCCTACAGAAGAGAAAATGAGATAAGTAATAAAATGCTAATCAGTCGTGTTCCTTGTCAAATGCGTAACAGAAATTATTGATGAACAGTATCACTAAACTGTAACATTGCCGGTACGACGTTGCGGTACTATAACTATAGCTACCTTAGATATAATACTAAAATTGGTACATAACAGGAAACAAAGGCTTGAAAAGTTGTAGTATTGAATACGGTTGCAGCATGCAAAAAGCAATGTATTTACATTAAATTCAGAAATTTATATAAACTTTTTATTCTATGGTTGTACTAAGAGAAAACGGCTTGAAAGAGAGATATAGTGGGGGAGAGAGAGAGAAATATAGATCATATACATTTTTAAATATCCTCTACAAGAAAGTTTATAATTTCACTTATAATTCACTCATTATGGTTCCCTTGGCAAAATTTCCAAAAAGATCAGCCATACTTGATGAATCGCACAAGCATTATAGTTAATAAAACAAACTGCCTTCTCATTACACATTATGCGAAATAATTTATATACACTACGAAACAAACTGAAGCAAAGAGTTAAAGATCCATTAAAACAACACAACACAAGCGAATCTTAATTTTTTAACAACCGTGAAATTGTTTTATGAAGTTATTAATGATTTATTCAGGCTCGTTCTGCCCTCGTGGGGGGAGGGGGTCTAGAGGTGGGACGAGGGTGTGGAAAGGAGTTTATTGCGCAACATTAATGCGCCGCCCCCATATCCGCAACTACCCACCCTTTTTGGAAATTTCCCGAGCAAGACAAAGGACCCGCTACGATCATATTTCGCAGTCAGTTTCTGTATTATAGGCCTCCCGTAAGATATCCTACCATTAAGGCTTACAAAATAATATAATATTAAATTACCTAATTACACTCCCTTGCGGGACTCGTTGTCCCTGATCAAATACTTCATTATGATAATGCTTCAAGGTTTATATGTTATAACAAGCGATCAAACATGCATCATTAATTAACGAATATTATAACATACATGCATTCATTCAGGCAGGTGCAGTTGCAATTATTTATAATAATGTGTATACGGTAAACGTCAATTACCCAACTTACTTCAAACAACTGATGGAACATTAAAAGTACACCTACCAAATAAGGAGTAAAACGATTAAGATCATACGATTTGATTAATGAGCTATCTAATTAACAATTAAAATTAGGCATGACCATAACTGGTCCTAGAAAACCTAGCCATGCATCCATCGCTTTCTATGTCTCCTGTCAAGGGTGTTAACAGCACTTGATTGCTTGAATCAAAACAAGTAGAATGTAAATAGTACAAGTCATAATACACATTGTCATCGATGATTCGTTCCCTAACGTATAATTACTGTACTTGACGAAAGCTTATTGGTAAGAGCCTTATTGTACATAATATAATATTTTAAAAAGTGATTGACCCCATAGGGTCTATAAGATATGCAATAGGAAGAGTCCACTAGATATAGTAGTAGGCCTATCCGGTGAGCTATAGTATGGAGTATGCTATAAACTGCGTCACGGTGAAATGAATGGCCGTTTTCCACACAACACCTTCGTTGGCTTTTAGTTTTATGATACAGTCTGGATTGTTCACACCGAAGAATATAGAGTTGTTCACGCCCAAAACTACAGAATCGTTTCAGTGGACGAGATCAGACGCGTCTAGAAGAGTACACCCAACTGTCATAAACCAACTCATAATATACTTGTATCCACGACAGAGAAATGTTCCGAGCGACTGTCCTCTCTATCCCATACCACTAGCGCACGAGTGGTTCGCGCCTTTTTCTGTCGTGGATACAAGTATACCAGTATACTAAATGAATGCTGTGGGCTACACGAGATATATCTCCCGATTACTCGTGAAGTATAGCAGTTATTACACACAGCCTACTTTCATGTCGTCGAACGTACGTGCTAGTATAATTCTGTGAAAAATTAATATAATACAAATAAATTAGAGCTGGGCAGTTGGACCTATTCAGCGCTTAACAAGGCACGTCGTAGCCCAAATTGATTTATTAAAGTACACCTCGTCGAGAGAAGCCGTTTCTCTTCATTGCAATGACGACGTAACGAATGGGTGTCGGAGAAGGACAACCTCTCGTACATCACCGTTGGCAGTAGTTGGAAGAGTTTCAAAGTTGGTGCTCTATGCGGTGGTCAACGGTTTCGCCAGCTGTCAAGCAACGACCAGAAGAGGACGAAAGGAGGAGATGAAAATTAAAAGGTCACGGACCTTTACACACTGGTCACAGGCAATCCCCACGCGACCGGCACGTTGTTCCTACTTATACGCACAACTTCATTTATTAATTTATTCACACTTGACAGAGAATTAGAGTACCGTATACTTTTTATACATCACTTCTCAATTTCTGTCACCGTTTGTTTGATCACTTATTTATTCATTTTGTATATCAGCAAATGAACTATCCACAATTTCTGATCGTTATATCAGATCGATTCTAATCTCAATACATACGTGGCTTATACTAGAAAACTCGCATTGCTTTTGGTCATCAAAGTAATTGATCGTAATCAATATTTATTCGTACAGATATTTAGAAAACTTTTGAATCTCTTTCACGAGATTGGAGTTGCTATACAGCACTCTCGAATCTCAATTAGGTTTCAGATCTTATATGTCTATCTGGCATCACGGAAGCTTTATCCATGTTTTAAAGTTCCGATCTGATACACACAGCCTTCTCCTCTCCTTCTCCGTTTCCCAAGAGTTTATTCCGCGTGGCTGAAGTGTTGGATGGAATTGGATCTTGGAAAGAGTATTTGATTTCATCTCAAACGCTGGATATTATATTTGACAAGAGTTTACTGGAGAACTCCACCAGCACACATAAACTCTCCTCATAGACGAGAGAAAGTTGTCACATATAGCGATCCGGAAAGTCATTGGCAAACGAAGAAGGAAGAGCACAGGAGTTTAAACCTTTTAATAAGCCAATTGAAAAGATGATAAAAACAAGCTTCAACCGCGTATCTCGAGAAAAAGTAAATCGTAACTAGTTTCAACGTAGTTTATACCGAACCGTACATCATACACTATTCAAGCGAAGGTACTTAAAAACTTTTCTTTGAAAAACTTTTCCCAGTACGCGCGTATAACGGACTACAACTTCCACTCCTCCCTTCAATTCCAGCTGTATACTTAAACTTTATCCTCGACCCATAGGTTTTAATAGCTACGAGTAAGACTTTACGATCTCGGATTATAGTCAACATTGTGGCACTTATCCAAAGTTATGCGCGCATTCTCTATTTACCTTTTCAACACCGAAAATCATTTAGATGATTTTTACGAGGTTCTCCTTTTACACATTTTAACGTTCTTCATACGCTGTAAGAAAGGTAACCGCACATCAAAGTATATATTATATAAGATTCCCAGGTAGCCCCTTAGAAAAGTCCTATAGTTGCTGAGATTGATTAGACGTGTCTACGGACTATATATCTCTGCTGAAACGGAGCCCGTGTTTTGAGAATATAGTTGGGGAGTTCAGTTCTGAAACCTGCACTATTGTACTTGAAGTTTCGTGATGGAAGGAGAAGAGGCGTCGTCTCAGATAATCACGACTCCATAGCCGCACCAAGAACCAAACAATAAACGTTGACCTAAGATCCAACATGATTAATGTTTGATGGTTTTGGAGTTTACAGAACTGAAATTATACGAGATAAGACAAGAGAGCCTCTTCTCGTGGCATGCATGTTTGTAGCGTACTGAACGGTGCGATGCGATGGGAGTGGAAGGAAACACCCCACATCATCTTGGATGCAAACAATAGTCGTGGAAAGGAAACACAGGTGGAATCAATGACTGGAAAGAAAGAATACGAACGATTAAAACGATATATAAGTTAGTTATACGTAACGATACACAATGTAGAAAAACATATCCGATGGGATGTATATATATATATATATATATATATATATATATATATATATATATATATATATATATATATATATATATATATATATATATATATATATATATATATATATATATATATATATATATATATATATATATATATATATATATATATATATATATATATATATACACACACATACTAATAAGTAACGGATTCTGTATACAGAATTCGTTGATTCAATTTTAATTGAATAAATTACGTCAAGAATATCAACGATCTTTTTTTTTTTTTTTTGCACTTTACATTCAATATATATATATATATATATATATATATTTATATAATAAATCACAGCAAATAAAAACAACCACTACATCCACAATATCCCACAAAACTACAATTAAGTGTAGTTTATCTGTGGGTTGAACAAATTTTATATTATTAAATTAGAACATAATTGAGAAAGAAACAAGGTAATTGCAAAACAAAATCTAATAATTTTATTTTGTGTTCACTTCAATAATCTCACTCGCTCGATTCTCACTTCATATAGGCCTCTAAAACGTTGTCAGTACGTACAAGAACGGTGTTATTCGGAGTATTCCCATCCACATCAGTAGCTCCGTTACGCCATGGTAACGTCATGGTAACGCCACACACTAGACCAATTCTCTCCTCTCGGCTCCGCTATAGCCGAGCAGTCCACTCCGAAATGATCAAAACAATCGAACCTCATCAGTTTATTGTCTCGAGATCCATCTCCCCGACGCCATTGGCTTCTCATAATACCTGACTTTCTCTCTCTCTCTCTCTCTCTCTCTCTCTTTTACTCTCTTGACGAGGCCCGGTAATCACGTTACACAAAGCTATGATTGCTAAGATCGATTCATGTCCTGTATGTAATCAATACGGACAAAGCGCGCTACACTATCTCCTACCCACTCTCCATGTGATAATACAAGTCGAGAACCACGGTCTGAATAGAGACTTTGTACATGGCCGAGTCCACGAGAGAAGTCGTGATCTTCTTGCTTTATGGTACATCATTGAATACGTCATCAATACGAAGCGACGTCTCGAGACTGACGACCGTCCCTATGACACGACTCCGGCCGGACGTTTCGAGACGGGCATCTAGCACGGTAACGCGTGAGTGGAAGAAACTGAAAGGGAAACCATTGTCCAAAAAGCCTGCAGCCGATTTCTGTGCAGTGAGGTAATGGACCATTGTTCCTCTGGTCATTACCCAGTAGGCCTATAACCAGGACGTTATAGGGGTGGGCACAAGGGATACGAGCTTGCCTGCGGTTGGTGACGAATAGAGATCCTTATCTTTATCTCTTTGACTTCTGCATGGGGCTTAGAGTTAAACGTGTTCGTCATGGGTGACGCGTAAACTCGGGTGAAAATCACTTTCAACTGTGACTTACACTATAGACAGAAGACAAAAACATCAAAGATGATCTTTTTAAAAAATGCGTAAAAACGTGATGATACAGAAAAAATACTGTATTCGTTCCAAGATGCAATACAAATAAATAAATAAAATGATATATTCATTCACTTCACTTCAGTCCAGTTCTATTGTATTTATTTTTAGTAATGACACAAATGGTGAAATTCAGGAAGGATTTTCATTGTAAGATACAACTGAGTGATCCAACAGTGAAGATTTCGAATTACGTAAGTTTGAAGAAAAGTGGACGCAACTATAAGGCCGTTTTTAGGTGCTTATAGAATACAAAACAAATGGTAGTTCGTATATGTACAGTATAGCGTATATATAAGAACTAGCATGCATAGATGCAGGCAATTTCTGTTCTCTCCAGTTCGTTGTAGAAGTGGGGATTTATTTTGTTTAGAGTTGTGAATAAGAAGCGATTACGAAAACCTAATGGTTAACATTAGAGCCATTCTTCTTAGCTATACAGTACGGATAGAATCATACACACACACGCGAATATATATATATATATATATATATATATATATATATATATATATATATATATATATATATATACATATATACACCATCGTCCACAATCGCTGTGGTTGCCTGCCGTATAGGGTAATGGTTATGTCCTGAGGATAAATCGAATCCAGTAACAAGATAGAGTTGCAATAGTGCGGCGAACACTGCACAGAACACTGACTGGTCAATGATTCGGCCAGGATAGATCGACCAGATTCGTTTTAATGGAACGCTGTCCCCCTGAGGAATAGCATGAGCTGAGTACACACAAATCATTATTTGCATTAGTTTTCAGTTTCAACTGTTTTAGTTTCTAGACCACCATAAAAATGGATCACAATTCGTTCAAGATACCATACTTGACAGCTAGCCAATTACACTTTTACTGACCGCCATAAAATTAATAGTTCCTTACTATTATCCAAAACGAAACCTATATCTAATCACTTTTGAGTATTGATTTAAAATGTGTGTCTACTTATATATTACTCTATAATTTGTATAATAATGTAGTGCCTGCCCATACGTTCGTATTATTATGGTGCACAAGTACTTAGCAACTTATACTGATAATATTTCCACTTATACGCTCAACTTTTATTACCAAAGCAAAGCCCTTCAACGTCATTTTTAACATGGAAATATCGTTTTGGTTGTTCATGCACATTATGCCTATGGCAATAACCTATAGTTACTTCGTTACTCGTTTTAGTATATCTACTACTTACTACAAGAGCCAACACTCATCATGAACTCCAACATTTCTTCAGAGCTAGCTATATGTCTAGTTTTTTTTGGTAAATAAAATGTATCCATTATTTCCATTACTTATATGTTACCATTGTTTTTTTTACTCATCACGTGAATTGGAGTCAATTTATTATGAATGTATGTAAAGTAATGTATAGTATGCATTGTAAATTGTATTGTAATGTAATCTACTTATTATATTGTATGTCATTGTCATGTAAAAAGAGATATACCAGAATTGCTAAACAAACACTATTATTATTATCATATATACCTTATAGACTGCATGGGAAAACAATGCTAGGGTTCATTTTCAAGACCTTCAAACTTTTTTTTATATATATAAACAACAAAAAGCTGCACCACGAATCTCAAGATTTGATGGAAATCTTTCGTATTTTAAATTTATGAATCTCCTTACCGTGTACACGGTTTCCATTCGTATCGATTCAACCCGCGGGCCTACTCGTATCTTTTATTTTTTGTGACGTTTCAATTAAATAGTGTCATGGCTCGGTTCGCATTCTATTTTGCTCCACGCGTCCGGGGCATTCCATTTAATGGACGACGATTTCCCGAAAGCGGGGAGAACAAATTGTAAGCGTCACAACCAGAATGACATCACTTTAAGGGCACGCATTTATAATAATTAAAAGTTAAACTCGAGACGTGCAAGTCCTAGGCGATGATCAACCCATTATGGTGCATTAGTTCCGAGCCAACTGGGGAAGAGAACTGGATTTGGCAGTTCAAGAAAATAGCCAACGCGGCTCGAAATAATTGTCCTTGTTCAAACATGTAGCTCAACAGCGTGTCATCTCGAAACTCGAAATTGACACATGTATTTCACAATAATGATCACGTTTACAACTGTATAAAACTCGACTGTCTCAAGGGGGACCCACCCAAAGCGTAACATTTTCAGTGCATATGACATAGCATATGAACGATCGCAGTGACTTTCCGGATGAGCAAATGGTGACACTGCTTCAAACTGTGCAGAGAAGTATCTTCGAAGATAATGTCGATCCATGATGAATATTCACAATGTGTCACGTGTTATTTATACGTAACGGTATACGCTGTAAGTAAGGTTAAAAGCGATGGCAAAAATATCGATTGTTACATACGACTGATCTTTCCCCCTGTTATTTTGAAATTTGATTCATTATCAATTTCTACAAATATTGTCTGCATCCGATGATGCATTTTTTAGTTCTGTATCTTGCATGGTTCAAGTTTTATTTCCATATTTATATTTGTGAAATCACCCTTGTGGGAACTTTTTGCCCTATGGAGACTGGGGACGCCTTAGCACATACGATACCTGTAATCAAGTTAACTTGTTATTAGTTTTGGACCTCCAACAAACAAGAATCCAGTAATATTTAAAATGTGATACTCTACAGATGACAATTCCGATAGTATCGTTAACCTTTGCCCTCATCTATTCACCAACAATAGACACTTGAGGTTTACGCTAACAAAGATCAGTTGTTAATTAGCTTGGTCTTTTGCAATTGTCACTTTATCATTGCATACTATCGGTGCTACTAAATCGTGACGCAAGAAACTCGAGAAAAGGCAAACAAAACCTCCAGTCGTTCTAGTTTTCGTTCTTATTCAAGTTTTTGACGTTACACAATTGAGAGCTTCGCGAGAATATTCTGTTTTTCACGGGGGCTTTCAGTCACGTCCTAAATTGCTACTGTGTAACTTGCTAGCTTTTCTTCGGAGATGTTTTTAAACGAAAAGTCATGGCCTCACAACAGAAAACGGAGAGCCAAAGCGTTTGGTCGCTGTGCGTTCTCCTATTCTACCAACAAAAAAACGATTTATTTCCATTATGTGAGTCTAAGATTGCCTGCCCTGTGAACTGTATGGGCCCGTTGGGATTTTGAGGGAGGACGTTACATACACGAAAGTAAACAAACCAAACAGAAGGGCAGCGTATTTGGTTGTATATTATAAGTATTTGGCCTCGAGCATAACACGAAATGCAATTTATATATACTGTAAGTGTAATATGATGGTAATCTAACATTTTACAACGTACTTTGTACCTCTGCCTAAAGCCTGTTGGACATGTCACGCATTATGCGTATGCGGAGAGATTTTAATCGTTATCGAAGTATAATTTATATTGAATATTAAAACAAGACATGCTTTACGGAATAATGTTATACAAGATAAAAAAAGACCCCAACGCACACGTGATCATTTCGCGTCTACAAACACCCTGTTGGCTTATATTCTGTTTACCGTTGGGTTTCAGTTTTTCGCATACGACATATATGTTTTGAAATTCAAGCCTTTGAAATTTGATATTTAAACAAAAATCGTCAAACTTGAGCAAATTTACAGTGATACATATATTTTATATGTGTACATATAAAATTGTATATTATATATTGTTGATTATGTGTATATTATATATTGTTGATTATGTATAAATTATATATTGTTGCAGCTAATATGACAGTTTCTAAAGTAGAATTATGCTCTACCTAAGAGGCTCGAAAATCAGTCGGTATTGTACCCATTCATTGAAAAGTAATAGAAAATGATAATTCTAGAATTAGCTTTGCCCAAAACATTAACCGATTTCACTCACTGCGCGAGTAAAAAGTCTGTAATAACCAGAATTAGGTGTTGGTTCATCTCGTTAACACTTTTGAGAATGAAATATTTTCCTACAACATAAATACACTCATACAACTCTTTCCACTATAAACGATGATACAGATATTTTCAACTCACTTGGACATATCTTTCAGTCGTTTACTATCTAATAACGCCAAGACAAATGCCTCAAGAAGTTGAATTAAGGACTACCACAGTTACAGTGCATATATATATATATATATATATATATATATATATATATATATATATATATATATATATATATATATATATATATATATATATATATATATATATATTTATATATTTATATGTATGTACTATGTATGTACAAGAGGTAGCCTATACTAGAGGCAGGCAAGACTCTGTAATGAAGGAAACTTTCGCTATACAAGTTAAGTAACTTCTATGTGTCCTTACAAACGATCAATGCCCCCATCAAACGAATGGAGATAGAAGGGAAACTAATTTACGTTTTAAATTGGTATTTATTCGTTTCAAGTAATTTCGTGCCTTCGGATCAAATAAATTGTAATTCGTCACTATGCGTAGCGGAATTAGTCTTTTATTGAAGCACGCGAACAAATACATAGAGAACACCAAGTCACTACCATTGACTGTCTATAGAGAATGCATATTTGAATTGCATATCCAAGTAATAAATGCATTACTGAACACCAAGTCACTACCATTGACTGTCTATAGAGAATGCATATTTGAATTGTATATCCAAGTAATAAATGCATTGCTAAATAAAGTGCTCCACATTGAAGCTATACTAATATGTTGCAAGATGTGCATTTCATTTCGAGGAAATGCATAAAAAAGTACAAAGCTGTTTTTTTAACTGCACTACCTAGAATCCATAAAACCTATAAGCTATATTCGATAGAACATAATTAATGATCTGTGGAGTGTAGACAAAAGAAACACGACAAAAAAATAATGAAAAATAGAAACACAAGTTTTCCACCATGTGTATTGGAAGTCTCGACTATATATAAGCACATTCAATTATCGAGAGACTCGTGAGTGCTACGTTGCTCCACAACTTTTATTTATAAAGCATCGAACTATAACCAAATAAAACGAAATCAATTCTCTTTCGTACAGTAAGAAAATCACTAAAAAACAATACGTGCATCATTCGATTTTAAAACTAGCACAAAGCACACTCAAATTAACCATTTACTTTCGTAATATAGTATCACACTCACACACCTATACTTGCGCTATTTATACACTTTTATTATCTACCTAAACTCTTAAAGTAAGTACAGTAACAACATAGCAGGGTAATTAACTATCAAGTACTAACGATACATGTGCAAATGTTTTCTGGTAAATTAAGATAACATGCCAATGTTTGTTTCCATGTTTATATGTACTATATAAAGTCTCTGCAGGCATTAATTGCTATTTGCTTTTTTTGATCCCGAGTGTACTACCATGTACCATTGTAGGGCAAGCAGTCAGCTGTTCCATAATGTGTGGGTATCGATTTAGCCCCATAACAGAACTGAGGAAAGCAATGGGAGCCACGGCAGCAGGCAACTGGGCGGCGTGGACATGTAGGGGTAGAGGTCTACAGGGGTGGTAGCAGCAGCACCAATGTCACATAGGGTGGTGTAGGTCTGTAATATGTATTGGTTAACGTACGTCGTCATCTTCTCGACTCATTAATAATAGAAATTATGGAATAAGGTAGATGGAATGGACATGTGCGAACGGTCATGCCAGCGGGAAAAACTATAACGTGTACGTTTTACCCTGAGGAATTTACCTTCTGTGTTGTCGATTTTTTATGGATTTCCTCATTAAAAGATTTAGTATATGGTCTATTCGTAAAAATTTTACGTCGAGCTATTTCAATTATCAACGTATATAACATTTGGGTTATTATTTCCAAAAGTAGAACTGTGAATTGTCGAGCTACGAAGAAGGCTAGAACTACATTATTCTTCATCAAAAGTGTAACAGTAGTTCCAACAGAAAAAAATCATATAGTTCAAAAAGTCCAATGCGAAAGTTGTGCTGTGTTGACTGATATAACGAACTAACTTCTAGCGGATTTCTGCTGATGACGTGTTTTTGTGTTAGAAAGTTGGTAACGCATATAAATTATCATCTAGAATCGTATGTGTATAGGCTATTATGTTGCCAACTTTCGTTTTCAAGAGCAAAACGAAACATTGTTTTCGGTTATGACAGGACTAAAACAAAACAAACAAGTATTTTTTAATCTACCTCCCGCTTCCTTCCTCCCCCCCCCTCTCTTTCTCTCTCTCTCTCTCTCTCTCTCTCTCTCTCAATCTCTCTCTCTCTCTCAATCTCTCTCTCTCGCGCGCGCTCTCCCACTCTTTCTCTCTTCCCTCCATTATATGCGGCTCGATTTTTATTCAGTTATACCCAGAAATATTCACCACCAAATAATTATCTCTGATTTACTCTTCGTCAGTGTCAATCAGCAAACTGAGGTCGGTGAACTCTCAACATTGGCAATTTCATCAATTATACATTACGAACTCGACTGAGAGTCGAAACTAGAGAATATAATGCATAATTGATATTGACGAATGGCATTTGACTCTACTTATATTGAAATGGTGACAATTTATAAGTCACCGTTCGGACGTCTTTAATTAAATAATCTTAATGGAAGAATTACACGCGTAATTGAAACCATCTTGTTTATCAGAATGGAACAAACACATACTTGGAATGTGTAGGCCTACAAGAGACAGACAGAATTGTATAATATGAAAATGATGAAATTGAGATATGCGCTGATTGAAAATGCATGGCTTCTAGGATAACAGTATCCATCAATCATGTCGAACACTTTCAACGTGCGTTCAATCATTTTATATCTACACAGGGAAAGCCTGGAGGGTGTAGGCTACACGAACTATGTGATATTACATACTTGAAAAAATCAATCAATATTGGTGAAAATGAAAATATAATCTAACTGATATGAAATCTTGAGCAGAGAAAATCAAATAACGTCAGCGGTATACCTACATTGATATACCGTATACTATATTCCCTTTTTGCGTCTTGCTTGTAGTATCTAAGAAAGCTTACAATAAAAAAGGAGACACTTTTCCTCACTCTTTCATCAGATCGGAATAAACACAACTAATTAAAACAATATTAGCTTAAGGCGTGGGTTTTCGTACTGAAATAGTAACACATAGAAAATCATGTCGAGATGCAATCTTTACAATAAAATGATTGACACTGTGTGTCGCATTCAATGCTAACCCCTTTCATCACTCACGAGGTTGCCATACACGTTTGGTACGTTACCGTGATGAGTAATGAAAGGGCGCAAAGAGGGCGAGGGAGGGGGAGAGGGGGAAAATTACCCCGGCGTACACATACGGGCAGAAAGATTCCAGCAGTCCAGCTGACACTGTTCTGACACAGCCTTCACGTCAGCTGGAGATATTTCGACAGCCGACAACAAAGTAAATAAGAAAGGTCGGGTGGGGAGGGGGGGGGGCATGGGGATCTTTAAAAAAACGCTCTTGAAAATATAATGAATGAATAAAACCATTCATAGACTATACCAGCACCCCCCAGTCAAAATTCCCGTTTTCCTCTCTTCTCGCCTGTTTCACATCTAGCGAGCTGGTACCATAACCATATAAGTATAACCATGCGTTTATCCTAACGTCAAAACCACATGGCGCAACAACTCAGTTGTCCGTCTTGTTTCGCTCACTGGCAGCGACTTGAGTGCCGTGTTACGTCAAACTGATTATAGGTCTGCAAGTGTATATATATATATATATATATGTACACATATTTATTAATTTATATCGGGTTTACCGACTCGCTGTACTGATGACAAGATCTATTTGCGTCGGTGAACGAGATATGAGATGAAATGTTTATTTTATTAGTTAATTTTTTGATAATCAGAAGGAGTCGGACGTGACCTAACCTGTTGTTGAGGAATCATCCCAGTGTCGACCTGAACTACAGAGGAAAGTCACGGAGAACCCCTCTCAGGATGGTCGACCATGGAATGAATCGAGCCCCGGTATCCTGAATAACGGTTCAGTGTGCTAGCCACTTGGCCACTCGACTCAGTATATATCTATTATCTATATATGTGTATGTGTGTGTGTATACAGGCCTCCAGCTGATTATCTGCAATTATTATTGTTAGAACTTTTAGCATGTCAAGTCGAAGACATTTAGCATTTTGTACACGAATGTGTCATGCATGTTAATGTGCATACGTCATAGTGATAGGCTTTCGGTGTAGTTCAAAAGCCATTGCTGACTGACACGATTAAAATGGCGATAGAACGTATTGAATGATTTTTCTTTCTATAAACGATGATGAATTCATTTTATTTATTCATTATTATTATTTCCATTACAATATAAATTGAGCAGAAAATAATTCTAGTCATAAACATGAATATCAATGATACACAATAGGTTTTATGAATGGTTGGCAAAAGAAATGTAATTAATTTGACAATGAACTCATAGTATTCAGTGCGGTAATTAATGGAGTTGAAAAGCAAATGATATTCAAAATAATAAGACTCGCTCAAGTCAACGCTTGTATGGGAATAGAGCCGTCGGAAATACATCGATTATTGCAAGAAATTTCAATAAGCAATTAATTGAATAACTCAGGTCCAAGCTTGTCTTGGCTCTAGTGGAGTTAACATTAATATAATATTTATAAATCAATTACTTTTGAGATTCTGGATTTTTTCCATCGTGATACAACAAATCGTTAATCACTATTTGATACTCTCATCGCCATCATATCTATCTTTCCTATACACGTACCGATAGATTTAGATTTGGGTGCATGCTGTCGGTAGGCATACACAGCATGCACGTCGTTTCACCTCTGGGTCTCCTCTACCCTTCAACACCTTGTTGACCTAAGAAGCAATATCTGTTTCTATATTTGCTTCCCCACCGATTTATAATGCAATTTTGACGTCGTTGCCATAGTAGCAATATTTGTTTCTATTTGCCCCCCACCAACCGAACGTTCGAACTGTTTCGACACCGTGCACGTCCGTACACGAAACGATCCTGTTCTATGAAAAGGAGCATGGCAGGGGTCTGGGTAAAGTAAAAGCTGCATGTTTGTCTAACTACATTGCTTGGTTGCATCTTGTCTGCGCCTCACTGCGTCAATCTAAGCACCACAAGAACTTGTATAAATAACCAACCGACGTACGTCGTTATTTATTCCCACGTCCCCCATAATATACAGTACAGAGAGCGAGCGAGTGTGAGGGAAGTTCGGGAAGTGTGGAAGAAATAAGGGCAAGGCGCGAGGGTGTATTATATACTTTGGAGCGATATTCCAGGGTATACATCCACGACCCAAAAGCCGGCGCATCAATCCCCAAACATGATCGATCTAGACGTTTCACTCGTGTAAGGCTTATAGCCTTATATAGGACCATCGTATAGAGTGGGTGAGTTTTCAATTTCCACTGGACTTGTGTGCAAGCAACACAGAAACCAATGCATTATATATGGTAATGTGTCGTTTTGACGCCTGCTTTTGTAAAGGCGTTATATACCTAGGCGTTATAATATATATAAATATCTAGCACCGAGATCGGAAAAGGGAAAACTGGCAAGTTTATGGCCGGCAGCCCTTATTGTTCAACAACATGGAAATGAAATTTATGTACCAACATCAAGCTAGACGCACACAGCTCACAAGAAAATATATAGCAATGTATTTTCGTATCGACCCGAAATTGTCCACGAGAGGGACAATGAAACGGATTAAATTATGTCAATTTATATTTAGTCAAGGTAGAATGTTGCAGCTTGTTACGATTTGATGTACGTAGGATAATAACTGAAAGAAATCGAAATATTTATTAGGCATCACATGTTGCTATTTGACGAGAGGATCTGAATGACAAATATAGCAAATTACGCAGAGTACCGAAAACAACAATTTCTTCTTGTTTTCTGCATTATGTATCAATATTTTTACTAAAAATTTCCTGTTTGATGACCTGTTATATTATAATTAATTCAAATTGCATCTGAACACGCAAGCAAGAAGGCAACTGCACGGCACGGGCTTACGTGACTAAGTGCACTTATACAGCATTATTGCGCGTCACTAACTCGCCTTATGGATCACAAATCGTTTAAAGTCATGTGATCATTTCATCTCATTACCATTTACCAATCACCATTCTCTCTCTTATACAAACTGCAGTGGGAGTAGAAAAGACATTCGACGAGAATTTGTTCACGCGCGGCATTGACGTAAGAGCAAAAATGTTGCATCACTTAAATCCTCCACGATGCAGATTTATACGTATGCCAGTTTCGATATGACAGAACGAAATATAAAATATTTGTAGCTTTCGGTTCTTTCACACATCGATGAATTTAGCAAGCCTACTCTGCTATGCCGTATCCAACTGAACATAACCTCAAAACGCACGTGCAATTGCCCAGTATGGGCAACGAGAAAATGATTGTGAAAGAAAGATGATGGGCCTTCTATAATTCTGGTATCATTTTCATCAAACAGGTTTATGATGTATATATACAAACTATTTTTGAAATAAAAAATAAAAATAAAATATAATTCCTGAAATAGGAAATAGAATTATAATGATACCAGCGTTCTTTCACAACGACAGTACAGCAATAATAATGATACCTTGATACAACCCTCATCGTCGATGCATTTCAAGATCCTAAAGATGCAACGTGTGGTTACGCAGTGCGTACGTTTAGTGCGTGCGTCACATATAAAACCCATGCGTAGTCAAGCCACGTGACAAAGCAGCATGCATTATCAATAATTCTTTCTTGCAGCTCCGAGTAAGGTGACGAAGATTCCACGAACGGTGAACCAACCCAATGGGAAGGGGGTGGGGGACAGGGGCGAGGAGATCCGAACCACCAAAGTGTTGCCAAGCTAGGCACACGACTTGAATGATTAGATTCACTTTAACATAATCGACTTGCCTCTTTCTCTTTATCGTATCACCATTACCGGTGGTTTAACCAAGTACTGACTGAATCCATTACAACTCGGTCAACTACGTATAAGCCGTAACTTGCTAAAGACGAGTGTTTTATGTGGGTTCTGATGGCTACATCTTGGTTATGGTAACTATAAGCTAAAGTTAATCTCCTTGTGGTTCCTTTCCTTGTTGTGTGTGTTCTCCTATAGCTTACTCCTTTACTCATATAGCCTCATATAGCCTACACTCCCTGCTGGCTTAGTTCCCAACTTAGGCTTAGTTCCCAACTTGACGTATACAAAAATTGTTTCGTATTGCCTACACCCCCATGTTGAAACACTCTTCTACGTGTCTATTTCTCGTATTGCCAACCACCCAAATTTGGTCGTGTAGTACCGATACTACGCCGTTACCCCGTCAATCACAGTTATACATTAGATTACTAATTGTCACTGGGTGCCATGGGTTGCTTTGATCAAGGGGTAAAAGACACTAAGACATCCAGACACTGAGAGACAAATATAGTGCACTAGACAGTTCGATAAATGAAAGGTAAGAGGTATAGGCACTACGAGACATGGGACAGGGTGGTTCAGCTGGTTACTTTTTCGTGAATGTTGTAGTAGGCAGTACGCAAATATGCAGTAAGGTCTTCTGCAACACCGCTCTAGGCTACCCTATACCCAAAGATGATAAGTTGAGTAGTTGAGTTTCGATTCGATCACACATCAATTAACATTTCTCTTTGTGCCAAGGCTACAACGAAGATGGTTAGCAATATTTTTAGTGACAAATATGTATTAAATTGAATAAATAAATTTTGATTTGTTTATATAGCCTTCCTAAAACTTACCGACATATTCAATTAACTGATTGCCATTGCATATTTAGCATGAAGTATGAACACATTATTTGACATGTAAAGAAAAGAATATTGTATTTGTTGTTTTCGCAATTGTTACCATATACTATGCATAACATATTTTCAAGTATGGGAAATAACAGCTGAGCATACATAAACTCGAATAATGTAATGTAAATACATTTACCTATATTAACTATGGACTTCGCTTACTCGTCCAAAAGCCCGGTCAAGATAATAACCTGTTGTTTCGTGTTTCGACACTCTCATGCACCAACAGATAGTGGGCTAGATCGCCCAATCAGAAGACGTCATCACTCATCGATTAAGGTTAATGTGTTTTTGTGTAAATCTCTGCACTATACACCTTTATATATTATAAGGTTGAAGTCGTGCTGCTCAGAAAATGGCTAACACTAATGGAAAACGTAATTTACTGAAGATTTCAAAATATACTTAGTATAATAGCTATGTACCACGTGACGTCCACTAAACTTTTTTCAAAACTTTTAAATCGTGAAAGACTAAAAGTTATCCATCCGTCTTCAAAGTAATTGGCGCCCTGGAAAGTAGCACGGACTATATCATTTGGATGATAATGATGACGATAATCCTCGTGTTTAACGACGCATTAACGATATTAGATTCAGGGAGTTTTTATCCTTTTTTTCAAAGGTATATAGACCAAAACGATTTTCTCACTCGCATTTCAATCCCAAAGAGAACGTTCCCAGAAGTTTCCACGGGAAACCTTTCCGTGCCGCATCCACACACCATACTTGTTTCGAGAGTTTCCGTTTTGAACTATCTTGTCCATGTTCCCTCTCAATTACTCCTCGGAGAGGTTCGAAATGTTTGAAATGCTGGGTATTCGGTAATAATGAATGGTGTTGGGGAGTTGTGACGTTGCACCGACGCCGACGCCAGTGACTTGTCGGCGTCTCTTATCTGACATCGCGGCGTCCTCGGGGGGATTGTACTACATCGAGCATCACGAGATGTCAGCACAGTCTCATGCAAATCAACTAGGAAACCACCACCAGTGGCGGCTTCGTGGTCTATTTAGCCCTTTCCCTCCCCTCCCCCCCCTCACTCTTACGCCTACTTACGCCCTCACGGACTCAGAAAAATAGGGACGATGCACGATGGCTGGAGTAGAGTTAATATTTCAAAATAAACAAACATAACGCAGTGGAAGTTTCCCAAAATTGGAACCACTACAGATTAGACTTTCCAATACATAAAACATGTTTTTATCGTATAACTCACTCCTCTCTCCCTCTGCAATCTGTTCTAATAACGGCATGAAAAGAGAATAAACAAATATTTCTAGATAGGGAAATGGGAACGGGAGAAGATACCAACGCAAATTTAAAGAGTCTTTTGTGACCCCCTCAAAAAAACACGAACACCATTCTACAACTCTGCATTTAGCGTGCGATTACGGTGGACTGTTCCCTATTCATTACGAAACTGATAAATGAGTGAGGCTGTGCGTTTGTGTTCGCTTTTCTTCCTGTTATTGTGACAAAAACCCATTCTACCGCCGCGGCACCGCGCGCCATCGTATAAAACAAACACTGACAAATCGTACCAGAGAAACCTGCACCAACGAAATCATTAATCCAAGTCAAGATCACGACCTTATAGGCCTACCCCACCCCCCTGGAGGAGAGATAAAAATACGATCCCGTTATACTCCCCCTCTCTCTCTCTCTCTCTCTCTCTCTCTCTTCCTCTCTCTCTCACTTTCTCTCTCTCGACTCGATACTATTACATAACTAGAGGAAAAGAATGGGGTAGCGCGTAGTGTGCTTGCTGTGCACACGAAATAAAAGAAAAGCGTAGGTGGGCCTACACCCGAGACAGGGCTACTATAATACACCAACAATAATTGAGATGCGAATAGGTGAAAGAGCGAATCAGTAAGAAGCTATATGTAATCATTTCAAATTAAATTTAATAAATTTGACTAGTGAAACGTAAGATAATATTGTTCTTTACTCCATTTTGGTCAATTGACGTGGCTCAACCCTGACGTAATGATGTTATTCTGAATAGGTATTTAAGCATATTTTGCGATTTTTAAGCGATATTTTGAACGTAAAATACAACTTCATTAAATGAGCATTGGGGTTTTATTTATTGCTTATATTGGACAGGCATATTGGGCAAGCTTGCTCATGTATGTGACCCTATGAAAAGCCAATTGCCCTTGCTGCCCTTTGGGACGCATAGTTGTGTGCTGTGACTGCATACAGGGTTAGGGTCGTTCGGCCGATGGCAGTAATTGGGAGCTTAAGGGGAGCGGGGGGAGGGGAGGAGGGGGGGTCAACGCATATACACAGGGATAATAATTGATGGATGTCGCGTAACGGCCCCCCTTCGCCCACAAAGTCCCTAGCTCATCATAATGCACCAGATATGTGGGTCATATTAGAAAGGTCACCAACCTGACCCCACCTCAAACGACTGTCTCATCTAACACACAGGAACTAGAGGTATAGAACATGGCAATAAATTAAAATAGGCCTACTTCATTTCCATATATACGAATGCTTGGATTTATGATATTTTGGTTTTGATTCCGGTTTTTGTTCAGTACGTATATATGGAGAACCTGTTCTATTGCTGTATCCACCATCACCATCACCACACCACATCAGTCGAGTTGATCTGTTGTTAAATGGGATCGGTGACCTGTACCGCGCCCGGTGTGTTACGTACATCTCTATCTTACTGACCTTACTGAAATCATTCGAACGTGTATAGACCGATCGGGCGTAACACATTTATATTTTATGCTAATGCGAACACTGTCAATTAATATTAAGCGCCAGGACTGTTAACGCGAAATGTATAATATGTAATATCAATATGAGTAGGAACATCACACGGTATTTAGACATAATTTACTAATCACTGGATGCACATGTTTACTTATATAATATATAAATGATGACGCGTCACTAAAACCGATATGAATAAGATAGATTATTCAGTACTTCACTTAAAAAACGGAACAATAACAACATAAAAATGATAAAATCCCGAGAAGTTAAATCGCATATATCTAGATCATTTTTTAAAGTTGAAAGAATCGCGTTTTCTACGTTCTCACGACACTTATTCCATTTGTTATAAACGCTGTCGTGTGGATTGAATCGAAGATATTACTCAACGTTTCGCTAGAAACAGTTTTACTGTCTTCATATATATATATATATATATATATATATATATATATATATATATATATATATATATATATATATATAGAGAGAGAGAGAGAGAGAGAGAGAGAGAGAGAGAGAGAGAGAGAGAGAGAGAGCACAGCGCACACATGCAGTAGTACCCAACTAAATACACAAAGAACTCGAGAGAAGTGAATCGATTACTGGGGATGGTTGACATCAATCTTTCCCTATTTAATCACATTATTCTTGTATGAAAAAGTCAAGTGACACTGTTGGCGAAACGTATAGAGAGCAATCGTCGATTGAAAACACTGAGAAGAGAATATAACAATAGTAAATCTCTGTACTGACGAGGTCGTACGATTACCAATCAATACGTTTGTATATTATATATATATATATATATATATATATAGCCGCCCCGGTGGCCAAGTCAATTATCGCTAGCGGTAGTAACTGAAGTCACCGTTGGGCGTGGGTTCGAGTCCCGCATAAGGCATGGGTTTTTGTAAACGTCCTTTCATCCATCATCTCTTCATCGTTTCATTATCATCCGCTCATCCGTACCCCCGTATAACCTAGCTGTTGGTGGGGTCGTTAAGCAACATTAAAAAAAAAAATATATATAAATATATATATATATATATATATATATATATATATATATCAACAAATCGCAGAACTGCTACTGGTCTTCTACTGAAAGAAATCAAGAACTAGTTTGCTTTTAGCCAAATGTGTTATTTAGCAGTAAGCCAGAGCAGTTCTTTGGCTGTGTAGAAGCCGGTTTCAAGTCACGTGACTACCAGTAGATACGGTGTTGGTTGTGACCCAAATCTACGTGGAATATATATAAGAGAGAAAACTGATCACGTTTTACAAACGCAGATCGGTAGAGCGGCGCTACGATAGTCCATCATTCGTGTACGTGGAACCAGTTTTTTTTTATTACTATATACCAGTTGTTTTTTTCTACAAACACAATATATAATAAATAAAACAACACGGCAATAAAAATAAGAACTAAAGCTGGTCTCGAAGCAGTTCTTGTGATGTAGTAGTGTGTGTGTGGTACAGCTTGATTTCATCATCTAAAGAAGTAACTCGCATATTTATGTCACCATATTCAACCATCACATGACTTCAATTGGCCTACCTATCCCACTAAGAGTTAGGTTGTTTGAGATTATTATTTAATTCAACCAAAATGAATGGCATCATTTCAGTTCAGACTTGTCCCGTTTTACCGTTTTGACCATCAGATGATCATTCCATATTTATAAAAAAACAAACTAAAATCTTAAAAATGAAAAATGCAATAAAAAATATTTAATGACTACGTATATTATAATTAGTTTTTTGTTTATCCCCGCGGATCATCGTGATGAGATGAGTAATGTTTTCATGTTAATTAAGAAATATGTAAAGCATAATAATAATTCACGATTTTCCGACACACAGTGTTAGCAAGTTAGCAGTCAGCGTGTGCGCCGTGAACGAGTAACTCTCAATTACCTATGCATTTCCCTCGGCTATTCCTAATGTTTCAACTTAACACAGCTATGACAATTAAAAACAAACTTTTTCATAGTACGCCCAGCTTGAATAAGAAACCGTTTTCTTCCAAGTGTCAAAGCCGCGGCCATTTTGGACTTTGGAAAAGTAATAAAACGTGTCCGAAAAACAGTATTAACTGTTTCCCAAAAGACAAACAAAACAAGTACATAAAAACAAAGTACCAAACAGTTATCTTGTTTTCATTATACGTATACTAAAATATTATGCTCACTATCCCACAAAAGAAAGTCTGCGACATTGTTTGCCGAAGATGGTTTGCGAAGAGGAGCGACTAGAGAAGCCAATGCCCTGCCTACACATTGACTAGTGTGACCCACAAGTGTTGGGGGGGTCAATCTCACAACTTCTGGCTTCTGTCCAAAATGCGCGAATACGTCGTGTGCATAGGCATTGCATTACGTAGCCATCGGTCTCGACCAGAGTTATACGCCAGAACATTACATTTCCATAAGGTAATTACTTTTCAACGGTGAAATAACGAAAAAAAAAAAATAGTAATAAGATATTTCAGATGATATCGGCAATTTTTTTCAACACGTGGCACTATTGGAAATTAAATAACCCGACACGAACCGCGCACGTGATTTATTGCCAAACACAACATGTTGATCTAGTGTTATGCAAATTTAGACATAACGATTTTTCATCTGCACCCACTTTAAATAAACAAGAGTATATATCTAAAAAGTTGAAAAGAAAAGCCAACTTTATTTCTATGATAGAGATTCGTGTATCCTGATTTTTCAATCTTCACGCCAATAATCGTCCGATATATATATATATGTATATATACCATATATATATTTTCGAATTGAATTTTCCCGATTAAATTCACTTTCGACTTCTGAATTTATACAAATTTTGTGTCGATCCCTGATTTTTGTACGTTTAACCGAAGTCGATAAAGTAGCACGGAATGTAGAACTGCTTTATCGACTCTGGTTTCACCAAGGTGTATAAATGGAATCACTCAAACAGTTCGGAAGGTACCTGAACTAAAACAACATAAATTCCACTACTCAAGACTTTCGGGACACTGGGGGTCTATCGGAGATGAACAACACCTTCTCTCGAAGAAGCTGTACACCACATTGCTAATGTCAACAACATGACGATGGTAGTCGTAACGGGATGCCTTCCTGAATTCATTACACTCGACTCGAAGTCGTCTAAAATAAACATCTCGAAACTACTATCTGATGACACTAACCGTAAACGATCGAGTGTTCCGACAACCAAACATACGACTTCAGTATGTAGGCCGGCAATCTCACATAGTGCACCCTACTATATATACGCTCATCTGTTCGCACCAACACACACATCTGAACTACATAACATGACTTGAGAAGAAATCTCACGGTCATAACTGTCTTTTATTGCTGACCTCAACCCATCCAAGGGAGGAAAACACAAAATCTGTGTCGAAAATCCAATTAAAAATATAGATTTAAAGTTTCAACATGTTCGGGAGACTGATATGTGATTTATACGATTCAGAAAAATGAGGGCATGCACCCTCAGATATCGGAAACTTGTTCAGTTCCACACCCGCCATCGCGTGATGAGTTAAAGCTCTATAGCCCTTATATCGTCAAAGAGAAGCGGGTGCAATTAGAAAATGAAAAGTTCTATCATCGTTTTATGGATGATCAATGTACGTACATCTACATAATGTATAAAACAATGCAGGTGAATCGTGTGGTGAAACTACGCCTACAACAAACACCCGTCTGCCTGATATATTTTTTTTTGCTTTAATACGGGGAAAACAACACAGTAGGCCTAATAGGGGACAGGAGGGAGGCCTAACAAGGTGCGTTGGGACTTGTGACACGAGAGAATTGATTCGAAAGAACTATGAAAAATAATGACATATCGGCGCAATTTTGTTGGAAAAATACCAAAAACGAAACACAAAAAATTATGATAAAAAATTAATTGCAATCTTGAGGACCGGATTTCCAAGGTTGATTATACGCATGAAAAGGGAAACCTCAAATCAATATTCAAAGGTGGAGACCCACTGCCAAAAGGCATCAAACCATAACTGCAATCTTTAGAAACACGAACAATTTCTCCTCATCTTATTTTATCTCGTGCAGCTAAATCAGTCTCACCGGAAAATTATCAAGCTATTCGATTTGAATATCAGGATAATATATTTCTGTTACAAGTATAAATTAATCTTCACGCAGACTCACGATGGAACAAACTATCCAAATCGACTTTTAAGACACGATTTTTTTTGAGAGCAAAAAAATATGAAAAGGGTCTACTTGTAGCATACTTGTAGGCCTAATCACGAAAGAAGAAAGTGATCTACCAACAAGAAAAAAACGCGAAAATGTTAAAACTTGATAATTACAAACACTAAACTCAATTTGAAACATTAACGCTTTTGAAAAATGTAGTTATGTTTCTAATTGTAAATCTCGAGATGGAAAATCACTATATAGGCCTACACTCAAACTACCACAGCTATATATATACCGGTACAAGAACATCAAGTTTGACATGTTTTTATAGAACACCTCGTTCTTTCGTAAATACAAGTATATTATGAATTAACGGGCCTCGTGACGAAACGGAATATAGGTGATCCACGTGCGGAGCCCACACACAGGAGCCATTAGTTCTCAGCCAACTCCACCTCCTCCCACCCACCCCTCAGGGCGACTACATACACGCGTGCATACATGCATGCATATACCCACTAAAATACACCCTCAACATTTTCTTGCATCGTTTTGCCACTCCAAACAACGCACACTGTTTTACAATCTTCTCCGTTCCGTCGCTGCTATTAAAGTGCTGACGTTCACGTCGTAAAAAAGCGCATAAAGCTTTTGTATCCACATTTTCAATAATAATAAAACTAATTTATAATAAAAAGCACTTATATTTACAAGACCTTGCCTAACTTTGAACTCCTTAATGGAAGATTAGGTATATATATACATAGACCGACACATAATCACATAATGTTCCAGCCTTCATGACATGTAGCTTATCGTAGCTTGTTTTGAAAATCACACATTTTTGAAAATTGTAAATTTGTGAATTTGAAATTGTAATTTCTGGGTTGGAAATTGTAATTAAATTATTGCTCCAGTTTACAAGGTTTATTAATTATAAAATATAATTGATGGGTTTGTGTGCCCAAAATGAATTAGTTCAACCAAAACATTTTTTTTTTACAAATTGTCGAATTCTAGAGCTCATGACAACTAAAAGAACTTCCTCAGTACATTTTAATGGACGAAGACAAATATAGGCCTACTTCTGATAAGATTTTCGTTAATTTGACATCAAAGTCAAGTTTTCGATTTTTCTATAAATTATCACTCATTATCTGTAAAGTTTGCAGCTGGCACGTGTCGCGTGAGTCACACTTCATGTGCTATACCTAATTAAAGCCTTATTACAGTGTTATCTTATCATGAATTGCCCCCCAAATGAACGCGCTAATTGGAGTCAAACTATCGTATACTTACTATATTTATGCTTAGGCCATTGCTATTTAGCTGGCAAGGTACTTACATTGCACAAGTATTACACCGCAGCGCGCACTGCTTATTATACTGTACATGCCAAACAAACAAACAGTCTGTACTCACCTAGAACAAACAGAAACAAAACATTTATTAGCCGTTATCACATGATAGGTTATAACTATAAATATTCAAACACCATTTTATACGACAGAGATTTCGTACACAATATACCTTTATATTGCATAAAATGTTCATATAGCAACTAATCCCATCTTCATATTATGTTGACTTAAACCTTTTAATTATCACTTGTATAAATATAAAATTAGTATAGTCTAGTACAGTATATTCACGCATAAAGCTATAACTATTATCTGATGACTGAATCGGCCGAACAATTAAGAACATCAAAAAAATATGTCTCATTGTGCATATAGGAGCTACCTGTGTTAGGAAGGAAGAAGAATGGGTCCTATATACATATACCATACCAACTTTCATCATACTATTAATAGTATGATATTAATTTCCAATTATACATATATATATAGTGATAAATAACACATGAAAATTACAATAACATGTAAATGAAAGGGCCTAGAATATCCATAAAACCGTGAAAACAATGTTATCAGTCATTATGTTATGAATACATCTACGGACAGTACGTCTTGATGATTGTATTATTAATAATAGTACTAGTTTCAAAGGAAGTTGATGCCTTTTAACAAACAATGATTCTCCGCAACGCATCTACTAATACATCCTACCATATACGCTTGTTATATATTGTAGTTTACAAACTTCCGCTGTGTGATGGATTATTAAATAGCTGTTTTTCCACGTAAATAAACACACTAAGTGACGGCAATGCAAAGTAGCTGATGGCTCGGTGCAACACATCCACTTCGTTACTCTACAATAGTGCGCTGCATAGGAGGGAAATAGATCCACCTACAATCTCTCGTACAATACATAATGTCGTGGTGCCAGGACATATAGGACGTAGAATAAGAAATTGATCAATCCACTTTTGAAATGTCTGCTCAGGGCTCTTATTCTCTGACTCTGAAACGAAATGAAAGCGGCCCTTCTTCGTTTTGTTCCGGCGATTCCGTATAATGTTGTTGTATTATATGGGCTCTGACACTTTTGCTGCGCTTCCATTACCATGCTTGACGACCCCACTAGCAGCTAGGTTATATGGGGGCATAAATGAGCAGGTGAAAATTGAATGATATTGTATTGATAAGTGATAGGGCGTTTATAAAAAAAGATATCTTATGCGGGACACGAACTCATGCCTGATGAGACTTCAGTATCGAATACAGGACGGCAAATAAAATATATGTTCACTTCCACATCTAGTTGTAGATAATCCGCAGAGCTCAAATCCGTTTTCTAGTATCTAATCAAAAAGAAGTTGGTACTGTAAGTTACCTATTGGTGGGGTTTCTGATGGTCATCAAATTCCTAGTCAACTATATTTGTGATCCACTATCATCTAGATGTGTTGTTGCACTTCCCAATATAAACAGACAAAAAGATGTCCAGTTTTCAACAGTAACGTCAAGTGGCTACGAGGCCCACCTGAGTCAGTGTCGCGGATCTAGGTTTTAATAAATCGACAAACAGGTTAAAGAAATAGCATGAACTTGAACACAAAACAAGCGAACAATCGTGACAAAAACGACAAGTTCGGAGTTCGGACCAAGATCTACTTAAAATGTATAATGCTCAAAGGAGAGTGGCTGGCGTTTTACAATGTTTACGATCCCACCGTTTGTAATACGGATCAGATGAAAAGGTAGCAAGCACTAGCAGACTGAATATCAATCACGCTATAGAGAGAACTTTAGACGAACTGAAGTGTGCTGCCGGAGCCAGCTCTCTTTCACATATAATACAGTGGAAGGGCAAGACCTAGATGCTTTGAATCTTTGATGTGTGATGAAAATACGGTAATACCTATATGAATCTCGGTAGTGACGTTGCTGTGGACGTGTGTCACAGCGGCTTAAGGGTGCAGGTTACATTAAAAGAAGATTCCTTTCTGAAATTTGAATAACTTTATATTCATTTTATTTATATTGAGTTTAACAACGCACTGTAATGATAACTAAGATCTATTGGGAATGATAAATAAGATGATGGGATGAAGGTTTCTGAGGTAATTTGAGAAGGATAGTGTAATGAAGCAGTCTATAGGCATATATTGTTGGAACCATCACGGCATTATACTAGACTACAGAGAGAAACCACGAAAAAACTTGTAAAGTTAGACGGTGGCGGGGATCGAACCGGGTCCGATATGTCCGATATGTCCCTCACCTCCCAGATCACATTGAGCGAGTGAATTAGTAACTGAGCTTCTTGAGCCGGTGACGCAAGTACCACCACTACATTTCTATATATCTGTGGTTTTTGAGAGGCAATCATTATTTCTGAGCAAGAGATTTACGATTAGAAACACGACTGCATCATTCAACGTTATAAGTGATAACAACCACGGTTACAATACCCAGCATTCACAAACACGGTGGATCTGAATAGGAAGAAGACATTACGATCAAACAAGAAGGTTCTTTAAATGTTTACTGTTCACTTAACGACCCACCAACAGCAAAGTTATAGGCCTATGGGGGTGTTTTTTTTGTTTATATCGATATTGATAATGAATGGCTGTGGATCCTTATGATTTGGAGAGCACATCAGACTGATTAGACTAATAAGTGTATAAGTTTCATCCGTGGTTGATCATCATCAACCGAGTTGCGCCACTGCAAAACACGATCTCGTATCATCATAAAATAGGTTCGAAGTTCGAACACGAGCCCTAGTGCCCACTGTGTGGCACAATCCCTGGATCGATAGCAACCACTGCCTTGCATCCCAGCGATTCGAGTGATGTTCTTTGTCCTGCCTGCTAACCCCGATCTCGGGGCAACGCGGAGTATGCGCGTAACAAACATCACCCTCTGCGACCACCCACCCCTCTCCCCCAACCAACCCAACCCCTCACCACTCAACACACACACACACATACATACAACACTCGTTCGAAAAAACATTTGCTCTGATTATACCCCCGTGGGACGCGTCATTTCATTTCACATCATACCGCACTGAGCTTGCTCTAGCTAGCTAGCTACACGACGACTTTACGATGTGATGCGACAGAGAGACGTTTCGCCATCGAACCCCGGACAGCCGTCGTTCCGCTGAGTAGCAAAGAAATTTAGAAAAACTCGTTATCTGGTGACTGCTCGGTTGGGAGAAGAGATCGAAATCGACACATAAAAGAAGAGTGTCGAGTAAAGCCAGCGGAGTTGCAGCGAGAGTCCTCCGAGCATTTTACGAAGCTGTGGATTATTTTTGATATCACAGCAATTCAACATAATAGAATTTCGTTCCGCGTTTCCAAGTTACAGTACGGTACTATACAGGAATAAAGAAAGGATAAATTCGTAAACGCTGACATATCTTAAAATAATGTCTATCCCTAAGGACCATCCAAGTCAGGGCACGACTTTTTTTACTTGGAAATGTGCATATTATTATTTCTTTCGGAGTCGGTTTGTTGAACTCGTATTATACATGTATAGTGAAAAGATAATGCTTCGCGAAAAGTGAGGAATAGAAATATATATATATACACAAAAAATATATGAATTGAAATTCATCCCCGCCGTTTTTTCAATCTCTCTCCCATGCAGTCTTGTAGGGTCTTGTTCGTGACAGCGTCGAAAGTGAAGAGGCTCTAAAACCTTCCACTGAAGCCTGAACTGAATCTCGTCCTTCTCTCAATGACGCCCGTAAGCACAGCATCCCGGTCCATATCTCAAGTGGAGAGTACGTTTTTTTTACTGTCGATCTATTCTAGCAAGTTCTATTGAAATACATCAACAATAGTGTTACGTATATTACGTATTGTGTTGCTATTAAGGGTTGTCATCTATATGAGTGATCATAAACAATAAGAGTGACCATAAACAATAAGAGTACATGGTGCACACGTCTTGCAAGTTGCCTATGGCGATATCCCACATCCATAGCAGCATGTATCATTTAAAGATGAGCAATTTTAAAAATTGAGCAACCAAACGAGAAAATCAAAGGGTTCAAGTAAAAACCCTCCACAAGCTTCATGGAAAATATGCGTATATACGAAAAGGAGGCGCGAACCACCCGAGCGCTATAGTGGTGTTGGATAGGGGGACGGTTGCTCGGAACTTTCTGCTTTCTGGGTGCAAATTCATACAAACACACACACACACACGCACACAGATATATATATATATATATATATATATATATATATATATATATATATATATATATATATATATATATATATATACATGTATTTATATTTATTGGCCCATATAAATATACACAGCACTACACAAAACCTGGGTTCCAGCATGGGCTTCCAGCATGCATGGAATTAGGTGGCAAAAATGTTTCAATGGTTAACCCATACACCGACAAGAAATCTAGAAGACATAGTGATGCATAAAAAACTTTCAGGCTTCTGGTGTATTTAAAATAAGACACGGAAAGAAAACGAAAAAGTATCAAAGAAAAATTCAAAACGCTGTCGTATATCTAAATCTCGAGTCACTTATAGGTATTATAAAGTTTAAGTTTACAACTACTGTCGGGTGCTCGACGATGACTAATGGCTTCGATAGCATGGCAAAAGAGTAAAATAAGAATTACATGGCATAAAACATTAACGGGATATGTATAGTTCGTAATAAGTTTATAAAATAATTTTACCATCGTTGACCCTCCATTGCACACGAAGCAGTTTTCCCGAGCAACGTTCGTGCTACATGGCAATTGCAGGCAAAACTGACAGTAAACATAATAAATTGGTATAATAATTCGACTTGGAAAGTTCAAACAAAACAACAATAAGAGAACGTGAGAAATACAAAATTATTATCTTATTCATCAAGTTGTACTTGTATGTGAACTCATGAAATGAAAACAAAACACAAGCCAAGGCTTAGGGTTTGAATGGAAAACACAATACAGTCAGGATTGCTGACAAACTGCGAGAAAGATGGCGCCATTTGCTCATTTTGGTGATGGTCATTTGACAGTAACTGTTGACGATGTTCATTGGCTGGGTCCGATGTAGACGTTTTCGTGAAAATCGAAAATATAATCATGTTCAAGACATGAATATCGCCAAAAATTCATACAAAACTTCACACTACATTTTGGTGTACAACGAACGAACAATCTCAATATTACGGGGCAGCGATGATTGGGTCCAACATGTCGCTATAAGATATTGGTTTCAAGATGACCTATCAATATTCACCGTTTTTCATGACGCTATAACGTGGCGTGTATCACCTATTTTTTATATAGAAATTGATCTTTTTCTAAAGAATTTGAGAAAAAATTGAAAAAATTCTCTATATAAATATATAAATATATTCTTGTAACATGTCATTGACTATACATATCGAAATTGCTCGACGTCTCCACTGGCCAGGTTAATATCAATGTAAATTATACACGGTAAATTTAGTTGTTACTTAAATACTATTTCAGAAAACGCATTTTCGTCTAGTTTCCCATCTCTCTCTCTCTCTCTCTCTCTCTCTCTCTCTCTCTCTCTCTCTCTCTCTCTCTCTCTCTCTCTCTCTCTCTCTCTCTCTCTCACACTCTCTCTCTTATTTGAATAATATTCCATCCAAGCATAACTCATTAAGTTACATTATTATGTTCTGCTCAGTGCTCCTCTATACAGCGTCTTTCAACATACTCATATACTCATAAACACACTGAAAACAGTCACCAGTCACCACACACACACATACACCACCCAAACATACACACATTCACCATGCAAGATTCTGTCACGTCGTGAAAATTGCATTCAATTCGGTATTAGACTGGAAACGAGAAAGAGGAGATCAATTCATTGTGCTGCCGGTTCCAACTAGCTTAATATGCCGTCAACTAGAAGCTTTCGAGCAGTGACTTTGAAATGTTTCAATTGAAATGACTTGTCTATGGCTTATTCGTGACGTTTTTCGACGCGAAGTGCAATATACTGTCAAAAACAACGATACAAACCAATTTGAAATACATCAATATATATATATATATATATATATATATATATATATATATATATATATATATGTGTACGTGCGTGTATGTGTATGTAACAATATACACTGGCAAAGTGAAGTTGTAGTTTCTAAAAGCCAGACCATCAAGTTTTCGACTCTATTAATTTACTAAGTTTCCCGCGGGGCTTCACTCCGGATGAAGCAGTATGCTGCTATATATATGTATACCAAACTGAAATGAACTAACTTCTGGTGTGGAGATAGACAAGGAAAAAGAGTGCGTGAATTCATTGAGAAGTAATTAGTGGTGGTGCGCGCGGATAGAAAACCCATCCAACGCGAAGCGAAGAAGGAAATGAGGAACGATAAAGTAGAGAATGGAGGATTAAAGAAGAACGGAAGGGGGAATACAAAGAACCAGATTATACGAGAGAAAAGACAAACTTACTTCAACAGTCATTAAATGTTCGACTCTACTAGAGGAAGAAATCCATCTAGTATTCCAGCAGAATGTTTCCTGGATGATGTTTTCGCAGACTCCGCGATGCGGGAATATACCGAAAAGGATGTCGAGAAATGGAATGGAACATGTGTAGAATAGGGGTGTTTGCATTTTGTTAGTCGGGCGTTGCCTCAATTCATTTCTACAGTGCTCCGAGCACCACCCTTTGCACGGTTATCCATAATAATTAATGACACGATATTTACACGCTGCTTTTCTCGTTAATTATGGTGGTGGCTTCAAGTCACATTGAAAAACTTGACGGATTGAAAGCTCGGATGGAAGAAAGTGGAATTAATAAACGTAATTCATCCATTTCCCATTATATCAGTCGCCACTCGCAAGATGAACGTACAAATGGTATATATATAAAAGTTATGACTTGAATAAAACTCGGCGGGAAAAAGACCATATATAAAACGAAACAAAGCATGATCACATTTTATAAGTGAGCATGAAAGACTAAACGAGTTATGGTATCGTAAAACTAATACCTTGATGTACATTTCAGTAGCTCTCTGATGAAGTAAATTTCTACAAGGTATGACGAGACGTTCATTATGGGGTAGCAAAAAACAGATACAATTCATAGGATGTGACAGAAAACAGGAGTCAGTCATGGAATATGATTTATATGTCCAGTCGACGTACACACTCGAGATCAACACAATGCAGGACAGCGATTGTGGTTTTATTCAAGCGAACATCCACCAAGAATAGAACCGAGATCCCCGATGGCTATAGCATATTGTAGGAGCGCGTATATACACCGGCACAACCAGCCAATAACTTCTTGTCGTGCCTCACTGCGCTGATGGCATTGCCCGATTGGTAGAAGCACGTCCGGGTGGACATATTGGAAATGCGAGGTTCGAATCCCGACGGAGATGCATTTAAGAACTTTGAGGCAATAATTTATTTAGGTAATAGCGGAACCTATATCCTATAGATAATCATTCATGTTATAATACACCCTAGGGTGCGATAGACCGAGAGCTAGCCCGTGCATTATATGTCTAAATATAAGGACAACGGGTAACGGGAAAATTAAGTGTATGAGACACATTGATTTTAAAAATATCGAGGTAGTTGTATTATAAATATCGAATGGTCGTAAACATATAAGGAATTATAGTGATGGGAATCGAATACAAAAAAATGTTCTAAAACATTTTCATTCTGTCCAACTAATTGACGTTGTAGATGAGGTTATAAAAAAGGTTCAAGACTGAATAGGATACATCAAGGGAGTGGGTTCGTTAACTATAAAATGCGAAAAAAAAACTCGAAAGGCAACGTCAACGTGATGGTTTGTTCAAGTCCAACATATAACGCAATTACTCGATGACCGAGAGCACATCCGCGTATAACCTAATCAAGCAGCATTTCATCTCCGCTCAACAACACATATATAGGGGTTGTCTGTGCACGTATGGGGATGAATGCCATGGCTAAAGGACGGACAGCTGTCACAGACACTACTCCTTTCACGAAATAGCAAGGTAAATGGATAGAAAAGGGAATGAGAGAACGAATG
Organism: Brachyptera putata; assembly: GCA_907164805.1. Lineage (NCBI taxonomy): Eukaryota > Metazoa > Arthropoda > Insecta > Plecoptera > Taeniopterygidae > Brachyptera > Brachyptera putata. Next base: position 19,683,136 of record OU015462.1, on the reverse strand, counting down.
AGTAATAAGATAAGCACGCGTCGGGTCGCGGGGCTGCAAATCGGGTTTGGAGAGTTTTATTCCCATTGGCGTGCGACGAGGTATTCCATCATAACACCTCGAGGGAGCTCGCCGTGACAGTATATGACAAGCAGATGTTAATTGCTAGAGCAGCAGCAATGTTCGTTTCTTTCGTAGATATAGATATAAATATATATATATATAATATGTATATAGACCTATATGAGATATTATGCAATTCTTTCTGAGATGAGTTCCGGATAAGGTGATGAAAGGAGTGCCTTGGATCTCAGATAATTCGTCTGATGCATAATCTACGTAAAACTATTATAATATGTGAAGTTTTTTTCCATTGGTGAGATGGTGGACTAAGGGAATTAATATGACGTCTGTATCAAATCATGAAGAGAAGAAACGCTATATGCTTTACGTATTCCAATTCTCATGAGCGCAGCAACTGAATTGTCGATGTAATAAAGCTGTGGAGCTGATTATTCCGTTATCACGTTGCATGCAGCAAAGTAAATATAGGCCAACGATTAAAACATGTATCAAAAGGTCTAACTAAAGAGGAATGTATCAAAAACATTTAGGCCTACATATAATATATATATCAATAAATATTTATATATTTAATATGCACACACATCATATATTTATACAAATAAAAGTGCAATACGTTGACTCGCCTTATACCTGATCTGTGTGGACGTGCCGAATGAGGGAGAAACCTGGCTCCTCCACCAAAAAGTATTCCGTGACATAAGGAAACTTTTGAAAATGTTCTCACTTTTTGTAAGCGCGTGCTGTAGTTGTCAAATGATCGGAACGAAACGTCAAAAAAGAAAATACTAATTTATTTACCATGGCTGAGAGTAAAAGCAGCCCTCAATGTCATATCACCGTCATGCCCGTGTTTGCATTTGATGTAGAAGATATTATGTCACCCATCTTGGCCATCAAATATGACGGATAGGTGACGTGAGATTCACCTAAGGTCGCGTGTTTGCTTTCTAATACAAGGTTTACGATAATTATCACGAGTGTGTGTGTGTGTGTGTGTTGGTGCGATCTGCTGTATACATGCGGTGGCGCTGTGACAGGATTGACAGGCACCGGGCACGGCAGAGCTCGGCCCCGGTGGATCAATGAGGCGGACTCCAAAGCTGATCAAGACAAAGAAACCTCCCTTATACACAAAGCCACCCCTCGACATCACCCCCTACCACCCTACCTCCCATCTCTCCCACTCACGAAGCTCACTGCTTTCATGTCGCACAAGATGTTTACAAAATGTCACGAAATCTGGGATATTGTTTATAATGACCTTTAAATGAACGAACAAAAATCATACTAATTAGGATGTCAACACGGTGAGGGGGATTTTAATCGATAGTGAATTTGAAGCGAAAATTAAACCGGATAGTTCCGGATAAAGTAGAATTTTCCAAGCGGGAAAAGGATCGTACATGTTTGGTAGGGGCACCGGTTAGAGCTTGGAACCCTTCAAAGAGACGAGTCGAGCGCGCAAATCTGATTGGCTCGACTCTTTCGAAATGAAACAAGTGAAACCAAAGGTGAAACGCATCCGACCTCAACCGAAATCGACCAGCAGCGGGGAATCGGAATAGATAAAAAAAAAACACGGGGAAGAAAATAAAGTTAAATAATATACGGGGAAGAGCAAAATGAGATAGACACTTTTCGTGAGAGTACATCTTTTCGGCTGAATGGCACGCACGACGATAATAAGGTTGGGTTGGTTTCGAATAGGGCATGACGGACTAATTTGAATTCAGAAACCAGAAGGCAGATACATGTACACATACACGAAGTGGGAAAACAAAGTAAACCGTTGGTGTGTGATGAACACCACGCATCTCTACCGCACGGCGGCTAACGGAAGTCACAGTCAGTCCAACAAGGGTTGTTGTATATATAGGGGTTGTTTATGGAACAGGTGTATCAAGTAGGGGGGAGGGGGTTACCGAACCAAGGCGACAGTCGGGCACCACCTTCCCATACACATCGATCCTTCATATATACATAGTCGACAGATATTTCGCCTTCGCCTGCTATCCCTACACAGATCTATGATTCATTATTGACTCTTATAACTTCAACCATAGCCCTATGCTTCAACGGTACCAGCTCTCTCTCTCTCTCTCTCTCTCTCTCTCTCTCTCTCTCTCTCTCTCTCTCTCTCTCTCTCTCTCTCTCTCTCTCTCTCTCTCTCTCTCTCTCTCTCTCTCTCTCTCTCTCTCTCTCTCTCTCTCTCTCTCTCTCTCTCTCTCTCTCCATATATAGGGGAGGTTATAAATCCACAAATGGTATTCAATACTTACATGAATTCCCCATTTCCACGAGTAAAGGATTCCACTTTTGTTTTGTGCGCGAGATAAAAATGAAATACGAGAAACGAATCGACGAGAGTATAAATCTACTTAGAGCAAAACAATAGACGGTGCTGCGATATATAATTGCAATTCATTTCGCTTTATACGTTCGACTCCTGGAAACCTGTAAAAGCCATTAGGAATTGTAACAAAAGTGAAAGAGAATTTAGTACGAAACAGAGAGAACGATTTTTTTTTGATTATCAAGTAAGTGCTTTAATATTCTAAATAGAAATGTTTCGGTACTTGGCCACCATGCACCCCCTACTCCACTACCCCCCCCCCCCCCCCCCCCCATCACCACTGGTGTACACTCACTTCATCGATTACAAGTAACATGTGCCAGTGCCACCACACGCTCAATCTCTCTCTCTCTCTCTCTCTCTCTCTCTCTCTCTTTCTCAACCAACCCCCTCCCACCCCAGTCACACCTCGTCCGCTCTCCGAAAGCCCGGTGGATCACTAATGGAACATACTGCTCTGCTATATATTTGCAGGAGCAATTAAATCAGAGAGGAAGTCCGCGTCTGTTTCATCGCAATTAAACAACGACTAATACTAAATACCGAGCAACGGATGAAAAGGACTTTGAGAAGAAAATCACAGTAGGCCTACAGCATTAAGAGCTACAGAGAGAAGCAAGTGATATAACATAATGGTAAGGGTACTTTTGTACACGATTCTATACAAGAGGTCGTCACCTGACAGTTGCATTGTACTATATGCTCCCTGGTCTCGTAAGATATAATCATCCGTATGACCTATTGTATCAAGTAATTGTCAAGAGGTTGTCTCTGTACGATGAAGAACGTGATAGTGCAGTAGGTTGCAATCACTTATAAAACGTTACATTAGTAATTAGTATCTACAAGACACACTTAGAATAGAACAACACCTTCTGCATTATTGATTGTCGCTCAACACGGAACAATGTCGTACAGGAAACGAGGTATGGATGGCCGACTTCGTAAATAATAGATGTAGACCTGTGCACAGCCATAAACGTCAGAATCGAGAAAATCGAGCCGAGAATACATTATAACGCGTTCAAAAGTATTGAGGTGAAAATTGAACTAATTTACATATGCTTTATACAGTCAACAAGTTTCTGTCTGTCAAGAATATGGATGAAAACTCGCGCATGAAGAAAAAAGTCAATTATTGGTTCTTTATTATCTTTTGAACACTCCTCCATCATTCAAGTCTATACGTACGTATATAAGCCGTATAAAACACGTATTAGAAAAATGGAGCGCGCTATATTGGAAAAACGTCGGGAACGGGACGGCTATTCCCGTGCAGTTTAAAATGGTTTCAATAACACACGCGAAAAAATGGATGGCTTGACAGTGTGAATTTAGGCCGGCAGTAAAATATGAATGGTAGGTTTCTTAAAAATCAATACTTTGTCCGTATGTATACGATAAATATACGGTCTCCTTTATGGTCGATGGTGGTCAGGAAGACCATGATCTCAAACCGGCTGATGAAAAAAAATATCAATGCTTCAATCAGTTATCAATTCCCGTATATATATTCGGTTTTAACAACGCACTGTAATGATAGCCGAGATCTATTTACGTCGGTGAATAATGAATAAGGTGGGAAGATGAGATGAAATGTTATTTTAATGAGTGTTTTTGGATAACCTGTCAGGACGGTCCTGGTCGACCCTGGCGGGAATCAAACAAGGCCCCTGGATGACGGTCCAGTGTGCTAGCCACTGGTATCAGTAATGAATTGCCATCAAAATGCAAACTTTTTTACGATGCTTAAAGGCCCGCGAACAGTCAAGTTAGATGAGGTATGAAATACGAACAAAATTATTTTAAAAATACTTTTCTCGAATAACTAGGTTCAAATATAATTGAAATGAACTCGTTATCGAATTCGAACTCTCTTTTCGCATCTAACCATTACGATAATACAACAGCTCACAAGTATACGATGTGATCATTTTAAGTGAATACAAGCAGCACGCAGTTAAATGATTCCGTAGGTGTTTATGTACTGATTTACTGGTGTATCTAGGTGGAGAAAGCCCAGTCCCGAGTCAGTATATGTATCTCTCGAAGAATGTATACACATTGTGCACACTGTAAATCGTTCAGCCGTAATAAAAATGTGCAATAACGTTTTATAACGTGTGATGAGAGCCATTGCGGTGTGTGCGTGAAGGGGGGGGGGGGGGGGGGGGGTTGTTGAGGGGACGGGGGAAGGAAAGACGACGTATAAAACGTGCGCGCCATGGCAGCGGTATGCCAGTATAAAAAAATATATAATGAACCACAGTATCGATCATTGTGGTAAAAGGCAACAGTGAAAGAAAAAATATATTAAAGAAAGAAAAATTATCATCGTACATTAATTACATATATACATGGACATATATTTGTTATTTGTTGTTTCAGCTGTTTAACATATAAACAGAAAACACAGTTTTCTCTCTCCCTATTTCCAAAGAGGAAAAGTAATCCACGGTGTAATCCAATAAACAAGGAATATTCGAAAAGAATAGAACAGCCAAAGCGAATTCAGGGAAGGATACATGTGATATACTAGAAATACATTTTTTGTGGAACACCTTTCATTTTTTCAATTTTTCAAGTCTCTACATTTTCTATTTCTTTTTTGTGTGTGTGTGGAGGGGAGGGGGGGGGGGAGAAAGGATGACACCGACAGCGCGGTAATTCCATCACCCTTTTTTCACGTTTTTTCAATTTCTTCCTTTTGCAAGATATATAATAAATTATATATAAAATAAATTAAATTATATTTCATCCAATAAATCGGTTAATTCAGAAATTTGAATAGTCAAGACTTGACTGTGACACTTTAAAAACTTTGGCACAAGTCACACACACAAACACACAGTACAATTGTAAATAGGAAAGAAATCTGACAACACATAATATGTGTTTATGATTGTCTAGAGAAGTGTGTGTACTTGTCCAAGATATCTTGACCTATATGAAAACAATATCTGATCTTTGTCTGCCAAGGATTGTTAGCCTTCTGTACGCTTACATCGACTGCAATGATAGTTTATATGCTAATATTGATCAAAACGATAAGGCTTTGTTGTAGAAGGTTCAATGCTCTGACTGTATATGTTTCCAAAACAACGTGACGTAGGTACACTATATATCTGTAACGTGATCTACACTTTTAATGAATTCATGTGAATATTAAGCCCCCGAACACCGTTCGCTATGCTTTAGACCTGCGTATATAATAACGGCCGTAGATTCATATAGAAAGTAGGCCTATGAGGTAAGGTATATAACAAAATAAGCTTACGCCATTATTTCATATTAAATAAGAGAAGCTATAGCGGACGTCAATCCTAACCAGTAATATAGATATAAACTCGGTTTAAAGCTTGTAATGGCAAGGTAGATACTTAAATTCGGTATACAACATGAAAATGAAAATCAACTTCAAACGAAGAACGAACAATAATGAAAAAAAAATGAAAACTAATTATTGCACCATATACGTGCACGTCAGTGTCATATAACTTAGTCTGTGTAATAACTTACATGAGTGGCTGATCGAAACATGCAATCGTTTGAGATAACAGGTCGTACATCCTCGAAGATGAGTAGATTACTAATTGCTACTAGGAATCAAGTTGAACCATTCCAATTCAGATTTTCCACTAGTTCAAAAACATGATATCATTTCACGAGCCCTTGAATTTAATGAACTACAATAAAGTAATCGCACTGCCGTTCATCTCACTCTGTTGTAAGAAAACTACATTTTAACCGCGAAAACACCAATTTCCTACACCGGATATGCATGTACTGAGACTAGAACAGCGATATAATACCTCAATTAACTTATACTGACGTGTAGAAACACCTAGGCGGTAGTTGTAGTGAGTATAGAGGAGACGAATCGATCGAAACTGCAAGGAGTCGTGGATTGAAGGATGAAAATAAATATAATATATATACAGGTACACACAATTGTCTCCCTCTAGCTCTCCATACAACCAAATCAATAACGATTTGTTACACTTGGTTACTCGTATTATATCAAGACAAACTACACAAGATTACACATACAAATATTGGTATCTGAATTTTAATCAACTTGATTAGAAGTAACTCGAGTTATCAAGACATACAGTAATTAGTAACAACCCGCATTTTAATTGGCCAGAGTAATTACCTCTTAAACCAGATCACTTTAAGCAGCGTTTTGCCAATTACCATGAAACTGACACCTTTGAGGTATAAACTTGTAACAAGTTTCTAGATTCACCCCCTCCCCCCAACACCCAGACGTCATGTGCGCGCGGGGGTAGGTGAAGGGGAACGAGTATTTCATCACAATTCGAAGAATTCACTAACAACGTTAGCCCAACATCGAAAATATTAACGGCATGCAACCGTTATTTCAAGGACTTGTCATTATAGACAATGCCAGGGTCAGAAATTGATCAATTAAATAAATCATGTTTTTGTATTAATTTCCTAGTTTATCTTTCCACGCCCCGTGTACACGTTATTACTTTTACAAAGAATTATTCTAATAAGTTAGTGAGATTATTCGTCCACACGTCCTTCGAGAATGGCCGTCGTAAATAATGCTCTTACGACGGCCTGGTAGTCGGACTGTCTAGTACGGTATCAAGGTGTATAGTGTATACATATATAGTGGGACACAAGTTTGCACTCTCACCTATATCTCTGTTGAAAGTCTGACGGCTATACTAATCTCTCGTGTGACACGTAGGACATGTCTCTTTAGACCAGTGGAAGAGCTTGTCCGAGCTTATATTTAGTTAATTGCAACGCGACAAGGTTCCAAGTACAAGCAATTAAACTCGGCGTGGAACAAATGGTATGGCTATATAATAGACATACAACGATCATATGAATAGTTAATATGTGGATACACAACGAAATGTCAAGAATTCAGAAGACAGTTGACAAGGTTTTCCACTTTTCAAATTATGGATTGTAACTTGACTTGTCCTGAATGTTTTCGGCAACGAAATAATTATAATGATTATTATTCTCATAATATTCTCATATTCTCGTGAAAGGTAGCTATTGCTACATTGTACCACAGAATAGCTTCCCTTGTCTGTGATTGTACAGGGAAAATCATGGTCTTGTGTATAATGGTTCACAAAAAGCTATAAAAAATTGACAAATAATTATTGTACGAAAATGAATCGTTTCAAAAATATTAATGATATCATTTAAAATGAGCGAAAGTGTATTCACTACATACGGTGAATGTTTTACAAGTAACAAGACAGGAAAGAGAAAAATACACAAAAATGTATGCAAAAATAATAAGTAGTGGAAGTGCCGGGTTTAGATAATCACATTGCGTTTTCAGTAATTTCTGGTTTAGTTTTGAAGAATTCAAATTACATTATGGCTCAGTGTTTTTGACCTCTCGCTTATAGACACACTAAGATTAAAATGATAAGCCCGCCTTAAAAAAAAATCGAAATTTCCCATAAATTGTTAAATGGCATGCCATGCATTCAATGGAAACCTGAACGTATTCAGCACCAAACTGATTGCCGTGCGTGCGAGCGTTACACCCGGCGTAAAGACGCGACGCGATAACCGGCCAAAGAAACATCACACTTTCTCAACAAACATGCCATTATATAAAGTGCTGCACATGGATGCAATTATCAACAGACAATTACCACACCTGTTCCGTATAATACCGATCCAATACCCATTATTGCCCTTTACTTGTTACACGCTGTCACCAGAAGACCGTAATAGGAAACAGACAAGTGCGTGGGAAACGCACAACTGGAGACAACATGACCGGTCTGAGTGGGGAACCAACTATTTCTCCCGAAGACATTTCTCGACCTATGTTCATTAACGGCAGTGTAGCGTTAAGAAAACGCTCGAAACTCCTCATCGCAACAAGGTGGCAACAAGCGACATGTCCTAGCGTCATGCAAATGTCATGTTTTATTGTCCAGGGTGGGTGGAGATGCGGATAGTCCATAGGATGTGGTATGTGCGTATACGGTATGTGGCGGTCTATTGTAGACGCATAATTATAGTCACTAAAAGGTACTACAATTGATTCGATAGGAAATGACGAGTAACATAATGAATGGTAATTATACACGCTGACAAAAGTTGGTCTAACGTATTTTGTGTTTCCTAGCTCTATGATACAAAAACTTTCGATTATATAAATATTAATGGGGAAACGTAATCATTCAGCAATGACGAACCGAAACAACGGCGGTCATTTGAAAGTAATATTTTAAATGGATGGAAAAAAGTTCGAATAAGAAATGCTTTCCCATGGGACCATTGCCAAAACAAAAAACTGTCTAATGACAACACTAAAACATCCGCCATATCCGTAAGTAGATTTGATACACTTGTTTCTCCGATGGGAGATAAGCTAACCTGCACGCAGATACGCATTGGAACATATTTCGTCAAACATTCACAAACTTCATCAAATAATGTATTAATTAAACGGATTGACATAAGTAGGAACCCACGTGCATATAGGTCTGTTCTGAATCTGTTGGATGCTCATTAGATGAGCGTAGCGAAGATTTTCACTCAAGTCTTACGGAGCTTTGTCTGTGCGTTTTTTTGTTTGTTTGTAAACACTGCACAGGTCGCAGGGTTTGACCGATCGACATGAAACTTAGAACTGTATAGTTTTGAGGTCTAATCGGTTGGACCATTTTTGAGAAACATCATTTAGAAGTTTCTAAAAACCCCATAAGTTTGGCTGAGCGGAAAAAATTGAAAAATTAAATCTCTTCAATATGATTCAAATTTTCCACAAATGTGAACACAAGAATAATATGCATGAATAAAAATGTGGTTTGATATTCGGACCAGCCGTTTTGGAGAAAATAATATAATAAATGTATTTTATTCATCGGAAAGATAGAAATATTAGTTGAAAAATGTTGCATTGTCGAAGTCACGGCTTTCTAGATTCATTGACATTGGATGAAATTGATTTCAAATGATCAAGGTTTGTAGAGTTTTCGATTATACTTTATATAGACATCTCGCTCATCGTACAACGCACATCCTGCGTTTGCCTAGTTATATCAATATCTTCGTTCGAAAGTTATCACCAAAAACTGATATTTCGCTGAATCTACTTCCATGTAACTTACTCTCAAGCGAGCTCTCAAGACGTAGTTGGTATACGGATACACATGTGGATCCCAAATATTACGCGCGGTACTGTAATTAGCCCGCGTTTCATCAGCGACTGTGCCGCGCGACAGAATCTCACCGCGCCTTTGGCAAAACAAAGTTAGATCTGATGATCTGATGAACTTTTTGAGAAGAATTGCTCACTAAAAGCCCGACTAGAACTTAAGCTTGCCAGAATCCTTATACGTACGTTTCGCGAAGATAAATATTTTCGACAGTGAATAAGATTTGGTGGATATAGGCTTTACTTGTATATATAAATATAAATATATATATATATAGAATATATATATATATATATATATATATATATATATTCAAGGGATCGGTGCGTATACGTGATCGGGGTAACCAAAACTTATCTACACCCCTACGTTGCACTCCCTCATACCACGCTATCACTATATTATTATATAAAGCTAGACCGTTTATACCTCGATGAAGCGATTTCACGTACGTTCACATCGAGGATACTTACAAATGCGAAAGCCATTTATAGATATCGCACTATGTTCGTCACTCATAGACAAATATGTATATTATTCACTGAAATAATGATAAGGAAAACGGTGTCTCATTATAAAATGATAATCGCATACGAAAACATAGATCACAATCAAGCACATTATTTTAGAAAGTATACGATAATCCATATAATCTGTAAAATATTTCCATTTTTATCATTTTTTTTTACTAAAACCCCACACTGTCATGATAACTATGATCTATTGGTGTGTTTTTAAGCAATTTTACGTAGTTTCATACATTATTATTATTCCCCACATTCAATTTGTAGCCACTATATATAAGCACTACCTTTGCTTAGGTTGTAATGACGTGAACATGAGACCCTGTGAATCGATGTACGTGCATGCGTAACCAGTTTGTGCTATCCACAGTAATCAGTTGCATCGTAAGTTTGGCAGCCCTACACACAGATGCACACATTGCACTCGAGGCCTACGCAACACAGTTAACCTATGGAAAGAGGCTGCATTTTCTGCGACACTTGGACCCCGCTAGTTTGCACGCATCAGAGCGCCTTGCCAAAAATGAATTTAACTAACATTAATGCAAGAAATCGAAATATTAGAACATACAAGATTATATAAGAACCGATGAGATTCGTACGTGACAGAACCATGACTGGCACATCGGTCATATTCTGATATTCTGATATTTGTTCATGTTTTTTTGTTATTAACATCAAAATCGTCATACATACAGTATAGGAGAAACAGATACTCTAAAATCTAAAAGGCTGCCGTTTCTTTTACTGTTGTGCCTAACCTTTCACATTGACGATTGAGAGATTGAGTAAATTTGCTTTCCTCAATAAAGGCTAAGAAAGACAATCAACACTAAATAATTTAATTAATTTTAGATTATCAAAATTTATCAATATTGGTAACATTTCAACATCCACTTTTAAAATGTATGTGTAGAACCGTGTGCTCTCAATAAGGTCTTGAATTGAGGACTGCTCGTATGAAATTGTTTCCACGACTGTGACCACGTGCATCAGTACGAACACTTTGGTCATTTCATCTGCTGTTGCCCGCGTGAATACACGAGATGCATGCCGCAGATCGATACGTTGACGGCAGATACGCTCGTCTGTTTAATCACGAAACTCTCCAGCACATTATTTAACGCAATGTGATCCGAGCGTTATTCTAGTCTACATCCAGCTGCAAGCATGCACCCCCCCCCCCCCCCCATAAACCAGGACCTACCCTTCACGGCAAGGGGTGAGGGGGAGGGGGTGCAACGTCGACGGTGGCACCCATTGAAAACGACGACGCTTCGAGCGGGAAATAGCTCGATATGTCAGCTGGGGGCAATCAGTACAGTAGAACATTGGGCCATATGGACCTGTGGGCGAATAGATCGCGCTTCTGGCAACAACACGCCGTGCATTAGTTGCGCATGTCTACTACATAGCGAGATGACGTGTGCGTTTAGGCACTTTTGGCTCACTTCTTCACACAGGTATATAGTTGATTCCGTGTGTGAGGCTATAATACCCACAAGAATGTTTTTCTGCGGTGGTCAGTTTACGTATATAATCAATTTGCAGAAAGGGAAATTCTAACTTTTGATAGAATGAAATTAACAAACGTATACTTGTATAAGTTTTCGGAGTACGAAACTAGGAAACATCGAAACGCAAACTAATGATGGCAATCAATTGAATCGCTTAATACTATAGACTCAAGTCATTGCAGTAAGTTAACATTAAATAACATAATAGATGAGACCCCTGCTCGATAGTTTCAATTGAGTATGGTTTATTATAATAGCTGAGGGGTATCGTATAACGTTGGCTACTTCATATATGGTTACTACTCAATGAAGTGATGCAACAAATAAACTAAACAAGCTTTAATAAGTTAATGGACCCCTCTAAGAGCGCTGCCAATGCTATTCATCATTAAATTCAACGCACATTTATGGCAGCATGTCTAAAATGAAGCCCTTTCCCCCATCCATTGACGAACTTATCAATATGACTACCCTCTCTGTCTCTATACACACATAAGACATGGTTTTAGAACTTTTGGCAGTTTCGATCCATCTTATATCGAATTCAAACAGAATGAAAGTGCCATTGGAGGCGACGGCGACACTGCCTCCCCCCCCCCCCCCCCTTTCTTTCGCAGCGTCACGCCTTTATTCGCAACGCCGCCTAGTGCCCTTAGTGGACGGGTGGCCGCTCAACGTCAGCTCGTCGTCTTGCTTATGAGTTCACAATGAAACTGAAACTCGATAACATAACGAGTTAACTTGACAGTTGACACACAGCACACGGAAAGTAACGCCCAGGGTTCAATCCCAGTATACGTGAGTACGGGTAGAGAATAGATAGAGAATATCGGGTAAGTAATTGGAAATGTGGTATAGTCTATTATTATGGCTTGGTACATTATGCTACAATAACGTTATGGCATCAATTACATTATGGCATCAGATGTATTATAAAGATTGAGAATGTTTTTGCCCATGTCTGTTGATAAACCATCATAAGTTAAGGTTCATTTGAGTTGGATTACTTTGGTCTAAATTGGTGACTTGTCGTTTTTTGTGAAATCCGTCCAAGTAGACTATTTTCCCTACTTTGAAGACTGGCGCCCAATTCAATCTTTTGGATCAAAAACATTAAATATAGCAGAAGTGGCGGCCATAAAAGCAAAGTGCGTACAGACAGATAAGGAAGGGTGGGTTATGGGTTCGCAAGTATAGTGAGAGGATTTCCAATAAATAAAGATAAGAGAGAAGATTTAGGAATCTTGAAATTGTCTAGCGAAGATATCGAAGAGTATAACATTGTTGAAACTAATGGTATAAAGTGTGAATGTATCTAGGGAAAGTTGGAAAAGGAAATATGACTTTATGTGTGAGTATATAGCCTACTTATCCCAACAGTTTCGTCGTTAGTTCTGGTCACAAGACCAGCTGTAAATTCGTTACGAACACTTAAAGCTTATAGAAAAGTTCAAACCCATTTGAAAAGCAGGCAAAAGGGATATCCAGTTAGGCAGGCACGGCAGTCAGGCCCGGGTTCGTATACGAGACGGGGCATTCAAACCAACTGAGCGTGAACCATACTAGTTCGAGCGAGGATTGACACTTTTGTTCAGAAATTGACGAGAGTTTACGATACGGGATAAGGTCATCCGTTTCGTTATCCAACATTTTCCTCATTTCTATTCAAAAATTATTCATGTTTGGAATCAACCATCCTATTCATAGTGGAGAGTGTTCCTTTTTTGTGTGTGTGCACCAGTCGCGATCACAATCATGCCACATAAATTCACGATTTTCTACTAAATATAACCGGAGAGGAACGCGATAAAACTTGTCAACATTACTAATGTGGAACCTAATCATGCTTTTACAGGCGCGCTCATGCGGATATGTCATGTGCATGTGTAGGGACGCAGAATCGCAGACGTGTATAAAAGCGTACCGGTGCGAGTGTAATAGGTATTAATTGGTATTTCACAAAGAACGCTAATTTTCAGGGATTGACTTTCGAATTTCAGCAACAGAAACGTCATTTACAACCGCCCATGCACATGTGTGTCATGCACATACACGTCACTAAAAACTAATTACATTCGACAAACAGACATTTTAAAATGTTGTATTCATATTGATGTAACTTATACATACAGAAAACGAAAACATATAGGCTACAACCCTCTCACCCAACACTTGGAACAAAAAATATATTTGACTGACATTAGAGAAAAATACAAAATCTCACATAACAATCAGTAAGTTACTACCAACCATATTACTTTTTTACTATTACACTACGAAACATTACTTTCTCACAAAATACACAAGGGTTATACATTATTCACTGTTTCGATCATTGAACATTCAAATGAGGTATTTCGTCAAAATTTTAACCAAAAAAATGAGAATGCTTATTTTTATCAACAGTTATCGATTCGTACAAAATGATTGCCACAATCACGAGACCTCTTGGGCAGCCTCTATTCACCGAACCATCGGTGTATGTCACAACAAGCAAATGTTGTTGTTGTTGCACGCAACCTCTAAATTGACCGTATCCAACCCAATCTAATTAAATTAATCAACCAAACCTATCTAAACCTAAACTAACCAAACAGAACAAACAACGTGAACCAATTTAATTTAAACTGAATCTAATCCAAAAAACTACTTCCGGTTCGGTGATGAATATATAGCCACTTCGCATCTCTTGGTTATGGTTGTGAACCTTAATCTGAATGCCAAGCAAGTTTTAGGCCTACATTTGCGAGACATAATAATGTAAGGCTTGTACAAGGAAGGGATCAACAAATATCCTGTCAAATCGTGCATCCCTTATATTAATAACTAGAGGCACAGAAGCATGGGGTTCCAAAACCAAACATTCAGTATAAAATGTAAACCGATCAAAAATGAGAAATATTCTACTACCACAGGCCCATGGCCCGTCAAGCGAAACCGATGTAATCGGTTGTTGATGGCACTCCAAATTGAAAAATGATTGTATTTCTGGTTGACAGATGAAAGTCAAATCATCAATCTCATTTTACTACAACCATATTATATATGATGGCTATATATATACCCTTACCAACATTATTCTATACTTGAAGTTCCTTACCTTTGGATACATATGATATATATATATATATATATATATATATATATATATATATATATAAATATATATATTTATATTTATGTGTGTTTGTGCGTGTGTGTGTGTATTACTTGTATACATCTATAGAATGCACGGTGACAATCGTTATATCGTTATAATTATAGGGATGAACAAACAAATCATAAGTTCCAAATAATAACTATCATTTTTTTATCCATAACGTTATTCATTGTTTAGACGCGCGAGTACGTTTTCTTATCAAGCAATCAGCAGATGAAACAGATTATTATAACAATAAGATTCAATGTGTTATTGTAACCTGTAATAACCTTATTGTTAAGCACGTCAGTCACATGTGTTCCGCAAGTGGATATCAAACACCCACACGTATAGATCTGGCAATTGGAACGATAAAATAAGAGACAAATAGATAACAAAGATGATCAAAACTGGATAGATGTTATAGGGCCTGAGACTGATATATATATAATATCTAGTACTGGGTCGTTTCAAAGGTTTATAATAGTCATTTGATGTGAGTCATACTTATAAATCAACTGTTAAAGTATATTTATTGCGAGATATATAAAAGATAGCTATAGGCGATAGTTTTTTCCTATTTGTTGAGTACAATTCAAGACACTTACATTTAATCAAGATTGATAGACAGTTCTTATGCCTAGCTCACTTAGACTCGACTCTCGACTATATTCTTAGTTTTAGATTTTGTCACGGTTGCTAATCATTGAAGTGGGAAGGGGGATTCGAAAGAGGGTTACATCGAATCTTATAGCGTAAGTTACACAATAATACTGTTGATTCTTCAAACTATCTATTGTATCATGCAAATATATAGCCTATAACCCCATGTATCAACCTAGCTGTTGATCGGAAAGTTGACCAACAATAATCAACACCTATTAAAGTACACCTAATCTTCGTTCAATTCGTGACATACTGTCGGTATCCACGAACCTTCAATAGATAAACAAAATTAAGGGAACGCTTCATATATCATTTTAATATATAATGACGCTCTAGGGCTATTTGTTTTGGCCATGGCATAAACCTCGCTGGGGACCATTATCAAACAGAAAGCAATCGATTTATCGAACTCTACCATTCTCATGCTATATATAATTGAAATACCCAGCGCTACACTTTGGGACGAAAAAAATGGCTGTCCCAAATAAAACTATTAATACGATATAAACGGAATTTATTGGTTACGAGCGAGAGCTAGATAGCCGCAATCCATTGTGCCAGCCCTATTGATTACTAGGGCGTATATCAACACACATTGATTGCTATTGGTTGGAATACTGATACTATATAATATGGCTTCCGTTCTTTGCCATATAAATAGAGTGCCATTGTGATACAATGGCCAAGTTAGATGGGCTTGTCGAGAGAAAATTGCTCGAGCACTTGTGGGCTTATTTGCTGATATTACCCCGGCAGAGCATCTGGTTATATTGCATTTTATACACGCGAGTCGGTGTAAATCTCCGAGCGTCGCTGGCAGTGACTTAATACTAGCAGCAACAAGGGCATTGAATTGATGATGTCTTCTTATACTTTTACCCGTTCATTATCCACCGTGAATAGAGAGCTCCTATTATAATTAATTCTCTATAACTTACTCCATTTAGAAAACCATCCAAGTTATGCGAAATGTGCAATTAGGTAATGGACACAGTTTCTCAATAAAGAGTATATATATATATATATATATATATATATATATATATATATATATATATATATATATATATATATATAATTGGGTACGTGTCATGGATCCGTAATGATACAGGAGACGTAAATATAGATAACTTTTTGTGTTGTTTTTCTCAGAAAATAAGTGAAATAAACTATATCGTGAACTATCACGATGGTTCTAAAATATATACCTGTGTGTATATGTGTATATATATTACATATATATGTATATATATATATATATATACATGCACATATATCCAGAGATGTGGGCGTACGACACCATCCAAACACGCAGTCTTCCTAACATGCCATCGACACGAGTTTACGAAATAATACAATATCAATTAATGCAAACTTGTGATCACGGTCTTCAACTTTGTCTCCAACTTGTACAGAGACTGAGCAACATAAAACAACAACTGAACGACGTTTTCACTCATCATCACTCCCTATATCCATGCACTATCTCCTCATTATCAGTGACCACAGTGTGGAATCATATTGGCCAAATACCAGAATAGAATATAAATCAACATACCGGGAAGAAATGAAATGCATTTGCAGATAGAGTATACTTGCTAAATGTTTGGTTTTACTCATATATGATATAATTTATACATATCAACTTGCATGCAGATTAATAGGTTAATCTCAGATTAAATCGATAAAACAGCACTAGTAGGTCATTGAGTCATGAATTAACCGGAGAATTTAAGCTTGGGCATAATTGCTATTCAACACCAGAACCACTAGACCGTCGGAGATCATAAAACAACACCAACAGCAATTAAAAGGTGAGTATTGCGAATAGGCCAGTTTCATAAACTGTCTCGTCGATTGCAATATCGCGTTAATCATCAACGCCCAAACGTACGTAAGTCATCAGGTACACGATTTCTAATATCGCACGATCACTCACGGCTCAAGAATGATCTGCTGTATTGGTGGTGAGAGGTGTGGCACCAACAGTGTCAACTCGTCGCCGAGGTCGGTGATACGAAGATTACTATCAAAACCAATTGGCTAGAGTGTTTTTATCAAGTCGAACGTCCAAACGAAGTATACAAGATTAGTGTCAAAACCAGCTAAATGTACATATATGAATGTATATATATATACCGACATCCCCCAGATGGGATCCTTAAAAGGATGGGAGGGGGTAGTTGGGTGGGTATAGATATATATTGGGGTGTATACGAATTGCTACTTATCTATTTCATATTATTATATTATGTGCCTGGCAGCTGCATCGCGCTGTTATCAACTATAAACGCGGAGCATTGCCGCTTCAACAGCACTATTGACAACACACATATTATACAAAAGGTTCGCGTAGGAAATTGAACGGTTTTAGTTCTTCAGCGTCGATTATGACAAACACAGTCTTATTCAAGTTGAACTGATTGATTCCCATCAACCATGGATAATTCAGATATCCGAGAACACTCATAACTGATACACAATTGTGATGGTCGACGTATATATATAGAAAGACCAAGGTTTGAACGCTTTTGAATTCCAATGATTGTTGCGTTAGTTCTTTTCAGAGTTTGGATAAATAAATTAAATATTAAATATTCACGGCAATTCCTGATATTTTTACTTTATAAATATGCTAATGCGAGAAGTTACAACATTGTGCCGTGTTATCGTGTACACGTTTGTCGCAACGGCACCTCAAAACGGGGTCTCTCTGAGGCCACTGCTCTTCACTTGCAGAAGTTCATTTAAAAATCAATCTAATAACTAGCTATTGCAGACTGCAAGGGCGGGTGGGTGGGTCATGCACAATAAAAGAGAAACGAGCTAGCTATAGATAGTGTTAATACACTGTCTGGCATTATATATATATATATATATATATATATATATATATATATATATATATATATATATATATATATATATATATATATATATATATGTGTGTGTAGTTTCCAACATCCATTGTACTTCGAATTCTTTCACCCCGATTAATGCGATGACCTGATGTGACGAGTTCAGGGCGAGAAATGGCAATTAAATCGGTGAGTTTAGCAACACACACACATAACGAACAAGCCACCAGACCGTTGATAACGCTCTAAGCGCCACACAGAGACCCATTACCGTCCTCGTAAAGCCTTCAGGTGTGAGAACAGAGACAGAGACAGATATTGTGTCCGAGTCGTCGTTTTAAGCCAATGCCCGTGTTTAGATGTTACACAGACACCAACAAAACACTCAAACAAGCTAACCAAGTCATAAAGACCTGGAGGGTCTTAAAAGAAGGACGAGAACGAGACTAATAAAATGAGATTCGAAGAATAAATCATCGATGTTATGGAGAAAAACAATCTTCCAAAAAACATGTCTGGTTCGTTTTGTGAGACACACACATAGATATAAATATATACACCTGGATTATATATCTCGAAAGCATTATAAATTCAAGCATAAAAAATAATAATACGATGTGATAAATGAAGCATATAACATCCTTGGGAGAATCGAGTAACAACACTCGGTACTGCAAACAATAGCACTGGAAAGGAATAAATGCTGTTAATATACGTTTCCATTTCTCAAAAAAGGTCTACGCGGTTTGGTTAAAAGAATACCAGGTCGTAAAATAAATACTTTACTCTCAACTGTACATTTTATTCGGACTGTTAGATACGCGTTTTTCACGTCTCTTGTAATTAATCATAGGCATGGGTGGTACTCAATGGCCCAAGCCGTACCTAAATAATATTCTATTGCAAGTTATTTCTAAAAAATTATTATAGAATAACATTTCTTGCATCAACGTGATTTCTACAAACCTATAAAATCACTTCCAATACCTTTCAATTTCAAATATTTCTCTGCGGGGCGAAATAAGAGCAAATTTCCATTATCACCTCATTGTTTTGTACGTTATTGGCTTCATTTCCATTAGCCAAGAATATTATGCAGAGCAAAGATTTGCATTACATTTTGGTATTTGAACGTAAATGTAAATATAAAATTCGGTTTTCAGTTTACATTTTTGTTTGTTACCACTTGTTGTGGTAACAATGGGATAACACCTGATCATGTATATATAAGATAACAACCAAAAGCTGAACGTTTCATGTTCTTTTCTCACTTTTCCATTGGCATCAATGCCAGTAATGCAAACATGTTCTTTCCTCACTTTTCCATTGGCATCAATGCCATATGTCATCAATGGCAGTAATGCAGATACATACATACATTTATCCCACACCAATATCAACTATTCTGTGTTACTTCAATCATGCCTTGTTCGTTCACAACGAATGTAATGGTCCATACCCATGTGGGTCTCATTTTCACCCAGTCACACTTCGAAGATGTACATGGCAAGATCTTAAACACGATTTCAAAGAAGATATCCAGCCAAGCCAGTTTATCTGGTCCAACCATCATCTTCATCATCATCATTGAACTGTTTCGGGTGTACGACGAGAGGGAGGGACATGGGAAAGAGGGGAGGAGAGGTGGAGGGGGAAGAACGGGCGGATCTACATTAACCTTGGGTGACCCCGACCTAGCAATCAACAACCCGCGGGTGCCATACCACACGAGAGCGGAGAGTACCCGCCCGCCATAAAATCACCATAACGTAAGAAGACGAGTTGGAACAGACAATTGTCAATAGTAGAACAGTCGACGCTCGTGTGCCTCCTCTTACCAGGAAGGTCACAGGTATATTATAACGCACGAACACAAACGTGTGCTCTACTCTTGAACTCTCCACCCGCCCCCGCGCACCCAAGCAAGGCTATACCCCTTGCCATGGGCTTCAACACAATCTACTAATTACGAGGGTGGAGATAATTCGTTTCAACGATTGTTTCCATCAACATTCACGAAATACTTGCATTAGTAAGGTACACACAGAAACACGGGATTTGATCTCTTGAGTACTTGCCATGTGTGGTGGTGCTATTACATTCCAAACGTAACTAACATATATATATATATATATATATATATATATATATATATATATATATATAGAGAGAGAGAGAGAGAGAGAGAGAGAGAGAGAGAGAGAGAGAAGAAATATTCCTCGAGTATTGAACAATATGTAGGCCCTGTCAACATGTATTGAATATTAAAACAAAGCGGACTTTCTATTTAGTTCATTTCATATCGCAATCAAAACGCTTGTCTAGATTACTGCACTACCATTGACCATGATACCATTGATACCAAGATATGATACTACTAACATAACTCATGTTACTCAAACGACGATAATTTAATGACACTACTGGTGGATGGATAGTCATGGTCACCTGACGTAAGACTAGAGGTGAGCGTAATCAACACTGACGTGGAAGATCATGAGGAATAGTCCTAGTATAAGTACAAACCACTCGTTCGACCTCAACTTACCGAACCATTGGCTTTCCTTGTAAACACAACCAGAAGTTCGGTTTCTTATCGAGTATAATATGTATAGAACGATCGATCGACAATTCCGATAAAATAGTTGGTGACAAATGGGTTGCTACTTTTCTAACAGGCACATTCAACGAGTTGATCATTGTCTATCACGTTAGTGGGTTGAGCAGGTTAGATGGTATTACTACTATCCATAGCTTAATTTACAACATTGCGGTGCAAATTAACATCAACAATCTTGATGTATTGCAACATAATTGTTGGAATTTCCCACAGCACTGCATGTTTAAAATAAGATCGCATCCCCGGGGAAAATGTATTTCTGGCAATAAGGTATACTCAAAGGTGAAAAAGCCGAGTTATAATGTAATGTTAACTGATGGGCGTAAGAAACTGCATGTGTCCACGCCGTACACATTGTTATTGAACAAGTTATAGTTTTGTGTTGGCCGCACTAAATGATTGAGGGAGTTATTTTACAGTGTGAAGCACCTGCTCTATACGTTGCTAATTGAAAACAATTCATTACAGGTGGGTCAACAGTCGTCGTCGACGTCGTCGCCGCCACTGTTCAGAAATATCTTTTTTGGAACGATTCCCTTGCAGTATAGAGCAGGTCAGCATAAATTCAGCTAAAGTACACGTTAGTTCAGTTTCTCTCTCCCAAAACATTTATAAATTATGGAGTGAAAAGAAGCTAAAAATTGGATGTTGTTTAGCTGTAGCATGTGTAGCTAGCTGCAAAGACATCGTGCCTCAAACGTAAACGAATATACTATGGAGATCGACCCTTTACACTCCCTATTCCTAGATACACCAAAAAATCGATTTTACAACCAAATAAATTGGATTTGGGACTTGAGAAAGAAATTTTCCCCCTAACGTAAGGTACTTTCTCTACAAACTGCTCTATCTACATTTCGTAGCGAGAATGCGAGCGGAAAATTGAAAAATAGAGAGAAAATTAATAATGAATTATAATACCCTTCTTAAAAAATTGCTTTTAGGAACCTTTTGAAAATTCACTTTCCAAGGAATTGCGGGTTTCTTTGGGGAGTTATGCTCGAAGCCATCAATTGTTTTATCCTTCGCCCCACGGTATTCAACTCGGGGTTAATCGTCAAGACGAACACTCGACCGCCCGTCTCTTCATATGCTCATCGTTACCGGCCGACAGTTTCAATACGTCATCGGCCACGGCGTTCAGTCTCCAGCGGCCCAGCCGAATGGGTAAACTGATCAATCGACCAGATTGGCAATAAATCCTATTGTGATGTCACCATGCATGCGCATGTAACTTGAGCCAATTCGATTCTGATTAATCCACTCCATAGGCTTTTTGACATTTAATTCGAAAATATGGTTGACTACCGTCATTATGTCACAGACTTGACAGCTATCGTCAGTGAGATTTTTTTACATATTTTACGAGTAACCCCCCCCCCTTCCCCCACTGTGCCAGAGCAACTGTCAAAACTCTAAATGATGTCTTTGAAGAAACAATGCTTTTGTCTTGTGTGTTGGTTCTTAAAAGCGATCGATTTTTGATATAAGCTCGCGTATATATTATGCACAGCAATATACGCGGATATTCCGTTAGTGTGTCTTTTGGAAACCTGACAAAACGTCGAGATGATAATAAAATATAAATACTTCTGTTTTTGCAAATACGCCAAGTGGAATGGCCTTTCAATATCCATTGCAATAAAACTGAATTTTTATTTGTTAACTCAAAATGCGGTTTTCCATTTTGATTGGCAATTTATCCATTAGAAATGCACCGAGTTTCCCAATCATTATACAGCAATGCAGTGCAGGTTTATACTAGCAAACCGCTTTAGTTCGTACCAAGAAAGAGTGGAACAGTTGTCTGCCATCATGCACCCTCGATGCAATCAAATGCAATTTACATCTTTAAAGAGCAACGTCTCACAACAGTCAAGTCGAGTTAATAAATACACGTACGTCACACATCTCGATGCACTCTTCTTGCATATTCTTAGAGGTCAAGTGCATAGACAAATATCCCTCCACTCCCCCACCCCCTCGTAAACGAAACAGAGAAAATAATATGACGAAAGATCTAGTGCGACTGCTATATAGAGTGAAGACGAAAGAAAAAACAATTGGGACGTGGCTTATTACTTCTTCTTCTACTACAAATAATAGGCCTGTATATAGGCGTACTTGGCTTTTGTTCAACACAAACTGGGATGGTGCTATATACTGTTATCTCTTTTCTATCTTCAATTAGAACGACAGATGGAACGAGATAGAGAAAGAATAGGATAGAGAAGAATACCACTCAAAACTTCTCTCCAACTATTAAAAACAATAAGAATATAAGCATCGCATCCATCTATCAAGGTTGGCATTGGCACAACAAATGCAGTACGCTCGGTGACAAACATGGCTGTACAATATATAGACGAGTTCGAAACGGAGGACTAGATCCTCAGTTTTGAATATACAGGCATTATTATTGAAAGACTCGATCTCAACTCCATTAAAGAAAAAGCCATTCGATATTCTGTATGTACAGAGGACCTACAGATCATATATTGAGATTAAAGCTCTGAACATGGGTACAGGGTACCGAATGAATAATATTATAACGAAAGAGAGGACCCAGGTTCGGTTGCTGATGAAATTAAAACGATTCATATAGGCAGTCGTTTGAATGTGAATTTGAATAGTTGTTTCAGATTATGTATTTATTGATAATTTCATTTACTTATCCATTAATCAATCAATCAATTTATTTATTTATGTATTTATATATATATATATATATATATATATATATATATATATATATACCTGAACCAAGTTTATGTTTTTCTAACTCGACTCGATTCGATCATTCAGTTTATTGAATATTATGCATTATGCATTTTCATGCCTCCGTATACATAAAAAAGTAGTAACAAGAATATTGATCGAGTTACGCACAATAACTCGGTATTGCCA
The DNA here is from genome assembly GCA_907164805.1 of Brachyptera putata. NCBI lineage: Eukaryota > Metazoa > Arthropoda > Insecta > Plecoptera > Taeniopterygidae > Brachyptera > Brachyptera putata. The sequence goes on along the minus strand of OU015462.1, from coordinate 19,659,308 downwards.
AAGGCTTCTACACGTCAACTATCAAAATGAAACGTCATTCTCTCGATCAAGGCGGGAACGCTATATACAAGGAAACCAAGATAAGGTACGACATTTTTTCCCGATGGAAAAAAAAGAATATAACAGCCTTCCCTTTCCTTCCCAGCAAATATGATTGAAAAGAACTCGACATCATTAAAATCACGTCGGGGGAGTCGAAGCTTTGTAGCCAACATCCTAACGACTACGCAGTGACGTAAGCGTCTCAGGGAAGGAAACCTCACAGAATACGTATATTTGTGTACACAAAATGACCAGAAATGAGCTCTGAAACGAGGATCATCATTAGATAACGGATGTAATCCAACTAAGGCATGAAATCACGACTTTTCTCTTCTAAAAATGGTTCAGCGTTCAGCCTATAATATAGATAAACTAACGTGAAAATATTATTATGTCACAACATCACCCAGCCATCTTTGTATTGTAAGCATACTATTATTATACCATCCCCTGAGTGTGGTATGAAATTTCAATCTTTTAATATCTTTAAAGGGAAATTGTGAACAATGGCGTGAACCAAAGGCAATGTCAACAAAGCATGTTCGTACTAGACACAAAAAAGAATTATCCTTTATACAACATACAAGGAATGAATATTAATAAAAACCTACTTCTTAGAAAGTATTAATATGTATAAGGGGTGGAGTCTGGTTAGAAGAGAGCGTGAATTTCACTCGAGAAGACCAAACTGTGGAATACTATAACTTGACGAAAGGAAAACAGTATAAGTGGCGAGACTGTCTGACCGATTACGAGATCTGTATTCAAAGGAATATTCCGAAATCCTCCAAGAAACAAAATACAGAGGCCTAATGAGAGAAATGACCATACAATTTATTGTAATTCCTTTCATTGAAGATTTTGTCTCTTTGAAGGATTAAAAAAATGTATCATCATGTCTTTCTTTTGTTCTTATTTAAATTGACCGTGAGAGTTGTTAATTGTCTAGGTATATTTCGTCTATAGTTGAGGTTACGTTTCAACTGTTTCCAGTGACCAGTGTGCTAGTTAGCCCTAAATCTGTCGTCCCCTGTATTTTTCTGGTCCCCACACTCTTTCGCTCAGGTTGACCGCGCGGCAACTATCGATCAACGATGATAACGACTGATAAACAACGGAGCCATGTCACTTGTCCCTGCGCCCGGTGTTTTTAAGCCACGATGATATTCGCCGGACACCCTGCTATCTGATTTATCACGCTATCGACTGCCTTGTGCTCGAGGCCTACGTACATGAAGTTTATAGCGTAATCGAGCTCTTGGCCCGGGGCTAATTAATCACAAAGCGTGGTGCTGGGTTATCATCATTATTCCATGAGCCTATTATTATGAGTACACATACACAACACCAGGCTCCCTCTCTCCGAACGCCGTGGATTGCGCAAGCGCGACATGAGTAACAATTCGCTGCGTATAGGCATACAATTTCATATAGAAATTACGATAATTTTAAATCGTTAGTATATACAGGATAAGTTCAATGCTTAGCGCGTTTCAAATTTTATTTGAATGTATTCGACTTTTGGGTTTCGCGGGTGTGCTGCTTTTCCTCTGTACCTGGAAACTGGTCCATACATGCCCTTCAAAATTTAATATTCAGTAAATAATTAATTCATATCTGACTCATCAGAAATATATATACTTTTTTTGGTATAGGGCAATTTTCGAGTAGGAAACTACAATACAAAAAACAAATAGGGGAGTCGCTGGCATCCCATTGATACGTGTTGATTTCTATTTAAATGACATTATAAATTTGCGAGAGTACATGGATTGGTCAAGCAGCTTGTATTTCTTATTATACGACTAGTTCACTGGGATGAAAGTAATATACTACATTCACGATGTCTATATATACACCACCTACATTCATTTTTCAGAAACACCTAAATATAACAACCGAAGCAGAATGTTCGTCGAGAAAATCTATTTTCAAAAAATTGGAATATACATCTCCACACTGATATGCTATTGTTGTATCCAACATAAAGAAGTCGGCACGGCGAAAGAATCTGGCAATACCAAGCGAACATTCTCTAAGGCGTAAACCAAGATGCGAAGTCATGGCTCGGTTCTTCTCATCTTTATTATCTTATCCTGGGCATTACTTTACCGTGGTCTGTGTGCAGACTCTGCACATCCTCTTCCATTACATCATATTAATCACTGAGTGAACCTAATGATCGGTGGTCGAATTTCCCGTGTCCTGCTCTACCTGCGCACTAGTGGTTGCGCAGTCTTGCCCATACACTTAATAATTCGAAACAATACTTGTGCTGTGTATGCATCTCAAGTACCTGATAGTACTTTGTAACAAAAAATACATTTTTTAGATTATAGGGGCCTAATTGTATTTATGGTATGAATATTTACTCGGCAAATAATGGGGAGTTTTTGAGCCTTGACTTTTTACCGAAGTGGATCAACGGATACATAAAAGAGGAGTGCGTGTGCGTTAGTGCATGTGCAACACAGTGGCGGTGCAAGTTATAGTTACACAAGGCTATATATAGATGCTTATAGATTTTATTACATGTTCATTAAAATAGGAAGTCACATAATATAGCCTATATCCTGTGATCTACAGAGACTGTGTCGAATGATGGCCTATACACTAGTGCGTGCGTACTTAGTAGGCCTATAATACTGGGGCTGCTAAGATCTTGAATTGTTGTTATGTAGGCCTTTTTTAACTTTTCTGCGACTCTACAGCATTTTCAAATATCCCATACAAAACACGTAATTTCACTATGAGTTTCATGAAATTTAAGGTAGCGTCGTTAATCAAAAGTTACAATTCTACTCCAAAAGTAAATTATAGCATTTTTACCTTTAATGACTGATTAATAATTATTAGCGATGGCTGGAAATCGAATTTTTTACATTCAAGTTATAGGCACCCAATATAATTATAAAGCGAGTGATTCATGTATAAAACAAATACGTTGTACTTCTTACATTGTAATCTTGTTTTCCTGAAATTGAGCTGAATATGGTAATCACGTCATGATTGAATTATTTGAATATAAAACGTACTCTCATATGTCAAACGTTCGCCCGAACGACGAGTCTAGATGCAAATGTGTTTTCATCCAATAATTTAAAATATTCAATTCAAGATGGTAAAAATTTCTAGCAATAATACCGTCCTCCTTGGAAAAAGAAAGTGCATTAACAATGCAGTTTGTTAGATGCATGCCTAGTCGATAATCAGCACGTAGCGTATACAGCGATATCGCCGATCAAACGCGGTGTCCAGAACCGATGCAGAAATTTCACATTCTATTCATATAACAAAATGCAACTGGTACTTGCAAGTATGCAACTGGTGCATAATATCGCAACAATTCTTAACGGCGATTGCATCAACTTGGTTAAAAAAACTAGTACATCGACATAATTCCACATATATTTGTAAAACATGCAGACAAGCAATACTTTTGTTTCAATTTTCGTTTTCACTCGGAATAAATATTGTATTAGGTATACTACACAAAAGTATAATATTCCATTGGCAATGCGATGTCGAGCCAAACAACATACTTTCTCATGTATCATATACAGAAGACATTGTCTCTATGATCTATTCCACATTGAATGGTCCCAAACCAAACTATGTAAAAAAATATATACAACCAATACAGACTACATCCCGAGAAATTCGTTTTTTGGGCACAACCGTTAGCAAGTGTCCAAAAGATGCATTTCTTCTTTCGAGATGGAAGACAAATGTTTGCCATTGGGAGTCACTTGGACTTGATACACATCTTATAAATGAAATGCACATTTTTAAAAAGTGTCGAAAGGTGTGAAACACTTTAGGAAAGTCGACTTGATCCGTCAGATTGCGACCAAGTATGCCAGCTCGATAACAGCGGTACCGGTGCGCGCGATTTAAACACTCGGTCGACTAATTCGTTTCGCCCTTCCGCCACAAATAAGCTCTACCTCAACGGATCGGACTTGATGCGAATAATTGACACAAGATATATGCACACACAAGGACACCATAGATTCCAGGGTTAATCAACTCTTCCAACTATCACGTGCACGTAATGAAGAAATGCACACTTATTTCGAGTCATTTCTCGGAATGAATTGTAATTGCGTAATTGCATACATTTTCAACTAGTGCATATACGTGTTTTCAGTTATAAATTGGATTAAATAACTGTACTGGTATTCTATTATTATTTCAATTATATACATTATAGACGACATGTAGGGAGAAAACAAAACGCCGTAAACAAGGTATATTAGCAAGTATCGCTATAGAACAGTGACGGTCATCCACATAGATAACTTTAGTCATCAGGATGAGTACTGCAATGAAAGCGCACTGGATACAATAAAGGCACTGTCTCCGAATGCTAAACAGTTACTGATTTACGTTCCATAATCCAAGACACGTTATATGTGTATGCAATGCACCAGTGAACACATTTCATAGTTGCAATGGATACGGTATTGCCAATGCACAATTGTGCAACAATAACTAGTAATTATGCTTATAAATTATAACGTTAAACCGAGTGAAATCATTAATTGTAATATAGAGGGCTATACATAATTGGCACTCGTATACAATAAACATTTAATATTGGAGACCGACGCCCACAGTACTCGAATTGCTTGTGAGATACCCGAAGTTGCTTTATGATACCACGCATGAATGTTTCGTTCGGCCTGCAAAAAGGACAGTGTACTTTGAACACTTCATTCTGCTAGTCTGCGTACGTACAATTATTGCCAATTTATGTTAGTTTGGAATGTCAACAAAGCATGTTTACCCCATAACCACACAGACATAATGTGAGATTACGGTAACTTATCTGTGTCGAAAACACTAAAAACAATTGTGTCATTATAAGTCAGACAATATCTTTGCGGTTAAGATAAGCCCAGTTCTAAAAAATGTCAGGTGAGGTGAGGTGAGATCGCCTACTCCCTCAACATTACTCTTGAGATGGAACATGGACACATAGTGAAGATGTGAGGGGCATGGGGTAGGATAGATTAGGGGTAAATAAATTTAAAACCTCGTTCTATTCTTGTCAAAAAGGGAACAGTATCACACCACTTTGCTCTTACATTCCTGACCGCTAGTGGGGTGGGGACATTAACCAAAGTCTAGTATATAGCCTATGTGGACCATTCCCCATAGACATCCACTTAAATAGGATACGGTTAGTGACTTACCAAGAGACGATGGGATGGGGTCAATATGAAGAAGAAATACACAAGTCAGGTGATTCTTTTTAGAGAGAGAGAGAGAGAGAGAGAGAGAGAGAGAGAGAGAGAGAGAGAGAGAGAGAGAGAGAGAGTGATTGAGAGAGAGGGAGAGAGAGAGAGCGAGAGAGAAAGAGAGAGAGAGAGAGAGAACTACCCTCGAGTCAAAATAAGCTCCCGCCAAGAAGGATTTTTCTTGACAAAATAACAGAGGAAGAGAGGGAAAAAAATATTATAAAAAATACTTTCTACCCTGATGCCACAAGGGGTAAAAACTAAAAAAAGAAAGAAAAGAAAATCTTTGACGAACGAAAGTTATACGCAAGCATCCCCGTTTTTCGTTGCATGGCAAACCTGAACACCTCTTCGAAGGCAGGATAGGGATATACCTCGCCAGGAGTTCCGAACATCTCCTCCCCCTTCTCTTCGTATACGTGGCAGTCATCGGAAATGCCTTTCTATCCCGTCGTATCCCTGAGGACGCCTACCGTCAAGCCATGGAGCCAATACTGACTAATATGATATCTATAAGACAAGATATTATTCGCCCACAGTCGACAGGAATACACTGCGCAAACACCTACAACATTCTTGACTCGGGGATATATATATATATATATATATATATATATATATATATATATATATATATATATTCAGAGAAACCAGAACTTATACTTTTCGAGACTCCCAGTCTTGACGAACCAACCCAAAATCGAATCAATTCGAAAATAATTCAAGAGAGGTCGCAGACAAAGTCAAACTGATCAAACTACAAGCAATCTCAATACAACATATAGATACATCAAACTCAAACCTTCCCATTTCGTATCCTCGCGGTACTCTCAATCAGTATCGTTTACAAATGATTGCCTTCAGCATTTGAAATTGCGGACGTGAACAAAAGGAGAATCTTGCGCTGTTACTTCGGGAGTTTGTCACGTGACCGCTTTCTTCCAGTTCTTGAAGCTAAGGAACGAATAGGAAGGGGTAGTTAGATAGATACACCTCTCAACATTATTCCTGGTTTCACGTGACGGCGAGCTAAAGCCCAGGAGCTGTACCCGCAACGCCAGCTTTTGTATCAAGGCGAACAACATTCTCGTACCCATACAATACAAATGAACACCTTCGGATTCAGACTTCAGACAAGCCATGGCGATATCTACACCAGACGAGCCGGCCAACCCGCAACCATGTAATCTAATGACCTTGCCCAACCTCCAAATAAATGTATCTCTCTTTTTAACCCACAGGTAAAAATGTCTACACCCACCCCCCTTGGAGAAACAACGGCAATTAAAATGATATATGGAATTCTACGAGATTGCGACGGTCGAGGATGGAAGTGTAGTCAAAAATGTGCACTAATCAATGAACACAATATTCATTTTCGGGCTAGATCACAAGAGTAAAACACACATAACTAGGAAAACGCGTTATGTGTTTCCGCGTTGATGGATGAGCTAATAAGAATGAAACTGAATTATTTCAAAAAGTTAAATCAAGTTGATGTTTTGACGGCATTCAAATTAAAAATTAATGTTTTCATTCGGTTGATTTATTTCGTAGACTATTCTCATCATGAAGGAAATATTAGATGCAATCTAAGATACAATATATACACCTTGAGATTCAATTATATTCATTACTCATTCTAAATAATATCTTTGATAATAAAGAAGGCTTTGTTTTAATAGTTCTTCAATAATTGGTGACACTTGTTGCTTGGATTTAATTGGTTTTCTTAATAGCTTTGAATGATGTATAAAAATGTCATTAAATCATGTTTTATATCAAAATGACTTATTGGATTTCAGTGAAAGTTTGGAATCATGTGTATCATTATTATATTGAAATTCAGGGATATTTTGAATTTTTTCGAAGGACATTTTTTGTACGAAAATTTTTCTCCGGCTTATTCTTATGGGTAATTTGGAAAATGGAAAATTAGTTTTCTCAGAAGTGGTGCAATCGATTGCGCATAAAAATCAATGAGATTCAATCCAGATGATGACACTTGGGCTTGCCAAGTTTCAATTGAATTTGAATTTTCGTTTAACCTGTAGAGCGCGAACAAAAAAAAAAAAAAAAAAAAAAAAAAAAAAAAAATGTACATTTTTTTCGGGTCAAGTGTAATTGAGTCTTCGCTTCGCTCATCCAATTATACTCTGAAATATGTACGCCTGTTTTTTCGAAATATAAGTAGAAACATAGTTCGAGTCACATGAGAGATTGTCAAAAACAATCTCGTTGGTAATTGCTATATATATCGAAAAATGTCGTCATCATTTCATATTATTTTACGCCTGAAATAGATGCAAAGCAATATCTATAAACACGATATAAATGCTACAAAGGTAGCTAGCTATACGATGGAGCTGTCACCCAGGCTAAAACATGTAGTCACTCAACGATGAGGGAGCGAGAGATGAAAGTTCCGATCGACCGTCTCTCCTATTCCACACCACTAGCGCGCTGATGGTTCACGCCTTCACCTCTCGTCTATACGAGTAGAGGATAATTGTAATATTACGCTATGACATCAAAGGGGAAAATATATTATAACATGTTACAAGGCGGGATATCTATGCTTTAGAGACGTCTAGAAAAGAAAGGATAATAAGGAAGAAACTGTAAGGTAGACCGTCGCAAGAAACATCCGCAGCGAAAGAGATGAAATTGAAGCAAAAATAAAAACAAAATTCAACTTGTATGGAAGAAATGCGCTTGTAGTTGAAAAAAGTATTTTACATCGAATAAAATAATTATAACTTTATATCAAGAGGGAAATCTTGCCATTCGAAAACAAGTTCAATGAGATGTATACGCGCAATTTTACTTTTGTAGTTTTATATTGCACAGCTATAAACAGCTGCATTACCGGACTGATGCCTTGCTGAATATTTCAGTATACTTATCGTACAAACAGAATTGTATAAATCATACTTTCCTGACCTAATATCACATTAATTATTAAATATTAGTTAGTGGAGTGTACCAACGCAAACTTTGCTGAAGCAGTCAAATGTAATATTAGATGTATAAATACTAAAATATCATGTTTAAATGGAATGACGCACTGCAACCGTGCATACAGCTTGGATGCACGGATTATATGGTTCCACTTGGCATTTCGTTCTTGAATTATGAAACGAGATTTACTGTTTAGTTCTATTACTGCAGTGCAACGAGCGGAATTCCACACGACAGAAATTCAAATAAAAACTTTTGATATAAATATATGTACACATATATAAGTATCTAAGAGACGGTTTGTGCCAGCCAGGACCTATACATATACTACTAATGCACGAGGCGAGTGATTTATTTCGCGTAACATGTTGCTTGAATTGCTGGCATCGACTTATACGTGCACGGGTACCTTGCACTCTCTCATTGCAATCGGCACGGTTGCGATGCATCAAGGTGCATGTGCAAGGTCCGAATCTAATATACATTCACTATTGTAATAAGCGATCATTACACAAAGATCGTGTACAGATCTCGATCGTGTTATTGTTATATACTTGTGTCCACGTAAGAACGTTGCGATCGACCGTCCCCTCGATCCCACACCAATAGCGCGCTATGGGTTCGCTCGTCCACCTTTCGTAGATACAAGTATACTATTGAAATATATGCGCGTTCTTGTCGACAGACACCTCTATTAGGTTCCGTCCTTGATGTGTTGCATTGTCTAAGCTCAAACCAAGTGATTTTCATCATCAATAATGTTCATTTCTTGTATGGTTAGGATCAGAAACTACTTTTATGGAGTGGATATAAACTCAAAAAAAACTCGAATACTCATGCAAGGCGCGAGTTTTTAAATAAGAAACAAAAGTAATGAACACATCAGAATTAAAAATCAAGTTTAGGATGAAATAAGCTAGGTTCACCATGAAATGACGCAAATTACATATTATGAAGAAAAAAACATCCGTAATCTGATTGAAAACACTCTTAATCAAAATGTTATTGATCAAAACAATATTGATCAATCCGGCTAGTTGACACAATTATTAATCAATTTGAAACTGTTGTTTAGCCTTTATCATGCACATATATATTATATACACACATCGAATTAAACTCAACTCAGTGCGCTTATTGATCTAAAATGTCTGCCATTGTGTGAGGCCCAATTTAGATAGATTATTATGCATGGTGAATGTACAATGTACATACACACACACACATGTACAGTTATTGTTATAATAATAATGTGCTGAGCACATTTCATATCCCATGCTGCCGAGTCGTCAGAAACATGTGTCGCACAGTTCGAAACTATATACAGGAATTACGCGCTTCGAAGCATCGTTTTCACGTAAAAAAGTCATTTCTATCCTCAGTTTTATGATTGAATTATTTCAATATAATACTCCGACAGACATGCACGCCCATGCCACATCCACGTGCCAGCATGAAAAAAAATGATAACAGAAACAGGGTGCTCGTTAGCATATCTTTCGATTAAAAAAAGACCTACATAAACGAATAGAACTATAGATACATATATAGATACATATACAGGTATACACCACTATCCCGCATTTAGTAAACACATAATTATGGCCGTATAACACAGAAGATACTCGTTGAAATAAATAACTAGCACAATTATCTTATTTTAACATTTCCCCGAGCTTCTGTAATTTAAACGATACATCCTTTTCGAACATCGTACATGTGCGTGTACACATCATGTGTGTGTGGACGGCTTGGGTCGAGGGCTAGAATTCAAGAGCCTCATTTGTGTGAACAAAAATTAAAAACGTTATTAAAATTCAACTCCCAAATGAATGAAATCTCTTAAAACCACGATGCATTGTTTGGTTGGATACGCCATTAAATTATTACATAGCTCGACTTTTACGACATATTTAATACGAGCTTTGAAATGGTTCTGACTTCGTAATAACCAACTGTATGTACTAAAAGAGCATCACCAGAAGGCCTATTAAAGTAAGCCGAGTCGGGCCTACAACCGAGAAGTGACTAGAAAGGCGACTGTTGCATTATTACAAATTATGTTTCACTCGTCACGAGCAAGACCTGGCTGCACTGAAAGGGGAGAGGGGGAGGGCATGGCGAGTTCACTCAGACTATACGTACTGCACTTTCATCTAGGTCATAAAAACAAAAGCACCTTCACTTATACAAGAGTTACAACGTACAATCATTCTCAACAGAGTGAATTTTCTCAAGGAGACTCATACAGCATATCAGTATATACATGTCAGGCTGTCGGTAATGAAATCTACTAATTATGATTGCACAATGAATTAAACCGAGCGAATTAACCTAAAAGTAGCATATTAAATACGCTTGGCATATGTACATGAATAATGAATAATCCACGATTTATATATAAGTCACGTTATCGGCGAATTACCGCGTGTGCCACGTAATTGGGATAAAGAGACACGGCCATGTTTCAAACGGAACCGCGCGAACGTCAGCTCAAGAATTAAGACGAAGCCTAGCTAGATCTGCTAGCTGACTCGTAATTTTCCTTTCAAATGGTTATATCAGAGTATATATCTACGGATCATTAATCCCAGTTAAAAACCATCCTAATTCTAAATCCATTGAAAAGCAGTTTCTTGCACCGCTAGCTCGAGCTCGATCTCGTAATCAGACAACTCACTCTGACAAGTCCCTCTCTCCTGAATCTTCCGTCGTCCGTTCTAATGCATAAATAACGTGATTTATGAATTCACCCATCCCGTCTCTCCTCTCTCGATCTCCTCCTCCTCATACCCACCAAACCCACCCACAATGTAGCATCTCCGAGGAGCATTGCATCCGAGAGCTTTTTTCATTCGCAAAAAGAAAATGTCTACGACAGCACAAATTTTTGCCGAGTTCCAAACTCCCTCAGTGGATAATATCAGCCATGCAGCAACGTTGCCAAAGGGGTGTTCTGGAGGAGTAGGGAAGGGGGTTTCAATCATTCACGCACCACTATACCCAACTTATCTAGTTCAAACTTTGGCTCAAGCAAAAAAAAAGTGATTATCTATCATTATTAATGTTTAACGACATACCGAAGACAAGCGGACAAACAACGTCAGGACTTACGTTGAACGGGTGACACTAAAATTATAAAAATTATAATATATACAATTTACTTTCAGAGTCTATAAAATGATGTAGGCCTGTAGCCCTGTACGGTATATTTATATTACATGCATTATAAAACGAAAATGTTAGTAATTATAGCTTCCTTGTGAGGTACTGTTCTTGTATCGAATCTAAAATATATTCGCAGCTTAACACAGACACAAAAGAAAGCAAGACGTGTGATACCTTTAAAGATAGATATTGATACTTCGATCACTTCTTACACAGCTAGACAAATAAGAGTATAACTATATTTGAATATCAATCCTCGTGGTAAATGAATAATTTGAAAAATTAATAGTATTCCTTCCTCATTTATATATACACACATATATATATATATATATATATATATATATATATATATATATATATATATACATACATATATATATACATATATACATACATATATATATACATATATACATACATATATATATATACATATATATATATATATATATAAATATATATATATATATATATATATATATATATATATATATATATATATATATATATATATAATATATATATATATATATATATATATATATATATATATATATATATATATATATATATATATGTATGTGTATATACACGTAGAGAGAGAGAGAGAGAGAGAGAGAGAGAGAGAGAGAGAGAGAGAGAGAGAGAGAGAGAGAGTTGAGATAGTGTATTGGGCTAGGTCAGGACCGTTTCGCGACTCTCAAGACGACGAGTGAGGTTTATCTCGCTCTAGAATAGTTACAGCACGATTTGATCCAACATTTTGCCATGATTAGTATAGAATGTATAAAAAGCTCTGACCTTCATACACGAGTTGAAACGACGCTGCAATTCTCGTCCCTATGGTGGATTATTACCGAGGTTAAAATCATGCTAAAATCTACTCAACAGAAATGTACGTAAAGCTACATTTGTATTAAAAGTACTATTAGTTTATATTCGAAAAATGGGATATTTGTGAAAATACTCAATTATCTATTTTATTGAATATTTTATTTCAATCAAAATAAAATAAATATGTATTAGTATTTCCACACTTCTCATTTTTTACCCATGTATACGTGTCATCTATAGGCCTATACACATCAACACGACGAAAACCAACGAAAATGTGTCAATTTTATGTAAATACCATTTGGTAATTATTTCTTTGTAAATATTTTTTATAAAAATGGCTATGGCTTTGTTCAAGAATGTCTGCCATCTCCCTATATATTACCAAAAGTCTCGCTACGATTACCCTATGATGTGCCATGTACCCCTAGTCCATGCCATGTACCTGTACTTATATTCACAAAAGATGAAGGCGTGAACCCCCGTCCGCTGTAGTGGTGTGCAATAAGCGGAGCGGTCGCTCGGAACCTTCATCTTTCGTGTACGAATATATAATACATAATACTTGACATAATACTTCAATTGACGAGTTTTGGCGACTTGTGAAAGTTGAAACTGTCGCTCGCTTTAGCTAATGTATAGGGGCGACGGTCGATCAGGGTCACGAACACTTGTGGAACAAAGTATAGAGCATGTGCAGGTTACTATCAACTAGACAGTCACACATGCACATATTTATCGTTAGGTGAATCACTTCTTATCGCAAAAAACCTTTGTTATCAGAATAAATTTGAGTTTGAAATCGTTAAACCTTTGTTCAATTAACCTGAATTCTGAGGAAAAGCTAGGTTTTGACGAACGTAAGTCCTTCGCTACAATACTCTGTACTCCCAACGTACCGAACCGAGTTTCCATGGCAATATTATCGGTATTTCTACAGAAAGCTAAATACAGATGGAAAATCGTGTAAATACAGTAATTTCCTAATTAGTACGCTCTCCCCCTTCTGGAATCACTCACCATGGCAACAGAATTAGGCTATGCCCTCAAGGTGGTATATTTTTTGATAGGCTTTTTAAAACGTTTCGGCAAGTCGTAATTCCATTACATCACTATCATTCGGATGTTGATTTGTTTCCAGTTCGCATAGCATGAAGGTGTGACAATTTGAGCTGTGGCTTGATATATATATATATATATATATATATATATATATATATATATATATATATATATATATATATATATATATATATATATATATATATATATATATATATACATATATATATATATATATATATATATATATATATATATATATATATATATATATATATATATATATTATATATATATATATATATATATACATATATATATATATATATATATATATATATATATATATATATATATATATATCCGAGTCTACACTAGTAATACAGTCAGTCATATCATCATGTAACATATAACAAAACTAGGTCATTTTAGGCAAACACCTTCCACGCACCTACCTAGCCCAAAAGTAGCGCCTGAAGCCCGTCGAGTAATTATTGCCTACAAAATAAGATCATTTAATTGCAATTCTTCCAATACAATTTCGAGTGGCTCTTGTTTACGATAGGGACCTTCCACCTTCGGCCTACTGATTGTAGCAATAAGGAAGCTCCCTGCGGAGCCCCCGTGCACCAACCAATGATGAAGATTAACGACACATGTCAGGAAAATTGTCATTCGATGGTCCGCCCGGGCAAATGAAAACTCGCTCTCACTCGCGCGCGCACAAGGGGTACAGTGTAGGCTGTGGGAAGGGCGGAAGGGGTGACCTTGACCCTCGCCCACGCAGAGCCCACGGCGCAGGTACTCAACTCACAGCCCTCTTATATATAGAAAGGCAATGTGTTATGGAGGCGATCAATAGCTTGCTTTACCACTGTGCTCTCTCGCTCTGTTTACATCGCCAGAGAAAAGCAACAAACCTGCCGCTCGTGCGATTCGCCGAGGATGTAAAACACGGTGATATGGCAATAATCGATTTATCAGTTCTAGATATACATATTGTACTTGACGTCAGTTTTGACACCGTTCCAGAGAGCGACCCTCCCGTTTATGGGTACATCGACTTGCTTTTAGCAATTACAATAATTACTAACATACTTGGGGCAATGTTCAGACTATAACATTCAGATAATAGAAGCAAGAAGGTCATCGGTGATGCAAGAGGTATTTTTTCGTTCATCTTCACGTAATACACATTTCGTTGAGATGGATCACATTGGAGCAAGTGCAAGGTATCTAGCAGACCAATAGCCACAAGCGACAATATCACACCTTCTAGCGCCCACTCTCGATTACAACAAAGCTATACTGTGTTTAATTGCCGATGCGATTTATGTTTCAAGCCCTAGTGAGCATAATTAAACAAAAACATACAGGATATAACACCTAAATATTCGTACTAATTATTTAAATCTATGAATCACCACAGTTATATCTAAGTAGGTATACCGGTACGCCAACAATAAGTAATAAATTATAAATATTTCAATAATTCGATAATTGAAAATGACGGGGGGGGGGGAAGAGGAATGAAAATATCGATTTCATTTATACATGTAAATCATATATCTGAGCTCAACCATCTAATGATCACGTCATTAAGAACTTTAAAATATTTGGGATAAATTTACACATTTGAAGTAGAATAAACCTGTGGCATATACTTGTTGTTCAATGCCATGTATATTAAAAGAAATAGAAAAAAGCGGAAAACTATACGCTATACATAACATACGCCTATATCCATCGACCACAAGGTCTTCTTACACCACATTATAATGAGATCTGTTCAATTCACACAGGTGGTGTTCTAAGACATTATACAGCTAGTTTCTTTACATACACAGGCTCCAGTGGCGTAGATAACCTATTATTACAGCCCCCGAAATGTTACACGTTGAATTATCAACAAGAATGTACATAGTTTTGCTGTAGTTGACCACTTTCGTTTTCTTGCCCCCTTAACGTATAACAAACCATAACAACCAATCAAGTGGGCTGTTTATTAAGGGGGGGTTTCGAAATCTCCAATTAGGGTATCTCAAAAGTTTCCAGATATCTAGGTGGCTCATTAATAAGCCAAACATATCACTAGTCAATAATTGGAAGTTAGTTAAACATGAATCACAATATATTTTTTTTAAAAAGCTCTACATTTCAGGCTCCTTTGGTCCCGACCCCCTCGCCATTTCATAGAAAAACCACTGTTCACAACCAACAAGCAGAATTACACTTGAATTAAAATATTGGATTTGTGTGGCTAGTTTATCAATAAATAGCCTAGTATATACAATTACACATTTAGCAAACTGATGCATATTTCGTTAATAGCTTGTAAGCATGAGCAGTGCTGATGCATGTAGATGGAGGAATATGAAACAATAACAATGGATGTAATCTAATATCTCCTGACTAATTAAGAATTAGGCCCCAGTTACTAACACGTTGTGTCATTCATCTAATAGTTTCTATTCTACATGCGAGTGAGAGAAGTTAGCACCATCACAACATGAGATAGAAAATAATGTGTGTTTGCGATAACTTGGTTATTATATTTTATATTCAACTACATGCATACTACCGATCTTATCTTGTTGAAAAATTAAAATCGAAAATACATCGCTAACCAAAATAATTTTTAAATAACGATGATGGTGCTTAACGACCCCACCAACAGCCGGGTTATAAAGGGGTACGAATGAGCGGATGACAAAGCGAAGTTATGGTGAAAGAATGTTACTAATCCCATACCTTATGCGAGACTCGAACCCACGTCCGACTCTACTTATTTTTCTAGAGCAGAGCAATAGCTGAATAAGCCACCTGGCATTAGTACAAAAAATGAAATGTGTCATATATGTACGTATTTACGATACATGCACGCATTTTTCATATAAAGCCGATTAAAATCATACTATTAGGTAATTTGGAATACAGCTACACTCTAAATTCACGCTTATTGAATAGCGTCTAATCTATACTACCGGTCAAAATATTTTTAATGATTTCAGTGAAGTGTAATGTTTTCTAACACAGGCCATGAAACCTTCAAACTGTTTTTTCCTGTTCACGCCCGACATAAACCAGCGCAGAATTATCTAAAAGTCGATTCGGTTTAGGCCTATACTGTCGACTGTTGCGTGCACTACAGACACCTATGCATGCCATGCTCTTAATCACGTGGCAACAGAGGAAAATGTTTGATTTATGCTGCAGTAAGAGCGAATTAAATATGCAAGAGATCGTATGATCTACATAGAAGCTAGGTTTATTGTACAGGCCTAGAAGCCATTAGTGCCTACCAACGTTTTCGAGACAATGAATTATAGGTGATATAGCTATAGGAAAATGAGTACATGAAAAACACATTAATTACTTTTACTTCACTATAAAGACAGGCAATGACATGTGTAACATCAAATGAGGTTGCAAAAGAAATGCATTATGTTGTGACTAGACGGTCAATTATTGCTAATATTTCACGTGAAAGATTAGGCACTTTTACTGTTTCAGCTCAAGTAAATTCGAGTAAGATAACCGATAAATAATGAATAAAGTATTAAAAATTGTGCTTATATTGAGTATTGGTAACGATATTTAACAACTATTTTAGTGCAACTCCAAATCGATAATGATATCTTTCAAGATATATCGCTGTAATGATCAACATTACGTAATTATCAACATCAACAGTACGAATTAAATCCAATATCAGAGACTTAAATCCAATATCTGAGAACTGAATTGAAGGAAACCATTCTAAAGCACCTAATATAATACCGCTCATACTGGATATCTCTCTATACAACCAAACGCGCCGATTTAATCACTGTTTTATCGCTTTTGTCTAATATGATTCTATATGGTTGAATTTTAGGGTAGGCCTACGATACAATATCGGCGCTATAAATAAAACAAATATGTTGACAGTGATGTATGAAAGAGCGTTCCAAATTGTATTATGTGAAATAATCAAATACTTTGCCTCGGGAGGTTGCGTGATTCCGTTAGGTAATAAACGTGCTTCCAAATAATTGAAAAGGTACAAAAAATGTATGATGAACACACACACACACACACACATATAAGATACAATATATATATATATATATATATATATATATATATATATATATATATATATATATATATATATATATATATATATATATATGTGTGTGTGTGTGAGTGTGTGTATATTTTATATTTACGCATATGGATACATGACGTGAGCTAATAGTGTTTGATGCTTCACATGAGATTTTACTAGGGACATCATGTCTGGTTCATTCCAGTGTTATTCCTATACATATTCCATCATAATATACGCTATCTATATGTATGATGGGCTATGCTATCGGACACAAGTGTTTACTGATAACGAATACAACATATGCGATATGATAACACTGGGTTCAAACGTCAAAAACACGTTTCACGAGGTTTTTGTCAAACGTTCATGTTTGAATGAACGTTTTTATACTGTATGATGATTATGAAAAGAATACGCCTCGGGATTAGCAGCGATAACTGATTAGACATGTTTACTAATAAGATGTTGTTCCAAGGTCATGCATGTTTCGATGGCAAAAATATTATATTTGTGACAGACTAAGCACCATTAAAAAAATAATAAGTAAGTGATGCCAAGAATGAAAACAATAATAATAATTGGCATGTGTTCTCACAACGACACACGGTCTTTCGTGATGGTTGATTGAGGTGAGAAATTGCGATTTATAATATAATAGAAATCAAAATGTCATGACAAAAAAATTGTAAATACGATTCTCGAATAAAATTATTTTATACAAATATTAAAACTTAATAATATTTATTATTTACTTACATCACAGTTACACTATTATACCAGACTAGCTGTCACCCCGTGTTTGAGAAACACGGGCCTCTCCTTTTCTCCTATTAACGCTACCTCCCTCCCCACTACCCCTCCTCACTCGACTTCTCCTCACCCACCTCCTCCTCCTCTCCATGCCCTCCTGTCATCGATTCCCTCCCCCTCTCCCCTTTCTCTCTCTATCTCTCCCTCTCTCTCTCTCTCTCTCTGTCTTGCTCTTCTTTTTTCACTCTGCATTACACTTCCTCTCTGTCTCCCCCCCTTCCCCCTCACACGATTCGACTGTGTGACGTGTCATTGCCACGACATGGCGTATGAAGCACAACGGTACCAGACAGCGGAGTGTCTGCCATCTAGCGTGTACTTCCGCAACCTTAAGCGTGACCGCAGGAGAGACAGAAAGAAGGACAGACCTGGGTAATTCTATTTATAATATGCTATATATATATATATATATATATATATATATATATATATATATATATATATATAGGCTATATATATATACATATATATTGTAACTTATATGTATGTGTGTGTGTGTTCATCATACATTTTTTGTACCTTTTCAATTTTTTTTTATATATATATATATACTCAGTCAAACCCAGAGAGTAGTCCGATTGCCCTAAATTGAAACTTTTCGCAGTCAAAAACCAATAAATATTCCGAAATAATTCCAATTTCCATCAAAGTATGATGACGAGTGACGGTAAGAAAAAAACGCCCACCAATGTCCAATGTTTTCTACGAAGGATAGTATAGTTCGTCCATCATACGTTCAGCTCCTTTGTAAGGCTGTGGATAAGATGTGAGATGTAGGAAGGGGTACGTTGCCATCCAATCCAGCGCACAACCTTACAGGTGACCCTTTATATTCGGAAGTACCCCGAGGACACAAAATACCAACACACAATTAAAACACATAAAAAAAATACTTTGTAAAAAAGTTATTATTTATAGTCCAAGAGATTTAAAAACGTCAAGCCGGTAGTCATATATTGGGGTCTAGTTAATTAATGGGTACCAATGTGCAGCACGCAATCCATGATGGATGTGTCACTTTCGAAATAGTCTGGTGAACGTCGGGGGCATAGCCCCGTTATAGTTTGCGGATAAGCTCCGATAAGCTATCACGGACCTCCTAACCGTCCTCACACTGCCAATAATCACGTGGTTCCACTATCCAGTTGGTTTGGCACCTGTTTCATGGGGTTGTCATAATATTGGTTCCTATTGGGTTTAACTCCTAATTCATTGTCAGGCCTATTATATATAACATATCCTATACACACACATGTGTGCTAATGTGTTTTCTTTCTCTGACAGCTTATTATAATCATGTTGGAAACATACAACTTCATTTTTAATAAAGCTTGTGGCTTTCAAATCGCGACGAAACTTCGTGACGGAGTTAGCTGGCGATTTTGGTCAATTTGGTCGTCCTCAAATTGCAAGACTGGATATATAATTTAATTTTGCCAAGTATCAATTCCTATCATTACTTTTCTAGTTTTGTACACTTCTAACAAATTTGGACCTCCCTGGAATAACTTAGTTCACATCTGCTCGCTATTCTAGAAGGCGGGCCCTAATCGAAAAAAACGAGATCTATTATGTTGCACTTACACAATAAAGGTTCAAAATAACTCTTCAAGTCCGCATATTTTTTCAACCCCTAATGTTGCTAAATACAAATTAGCAATATAGATTTGAATAAAAGTGGGCTAGACAAGGTCTTGGGTGCACATTAATTTATTTCGTTTCCAGTGTTATGAATGACACTTGGCAACAAAGTTCTGGCCGGCTGTGCAACTCCATTCCCCTCCCAACATCATTCTACCCTCCATACATACACACAACATCTATCACGGTGTATGTGTGTCGTAACCCGTTCGTATAACCACGAAGCGAATGCACAGCATCCCACTATGCGCGTCATCATCCTCACTACATGATGCCATCATTTTTAATATATTCACTTTCACTATGACTGTAGAAAAGTACGCCAAGCAACATCTCACGTCAACTCGCCTAGATACTAGCTAGAGTGGCTAACTTCGGACAAGGTAAAAATAAAACAAGGCGAGCAATGATGTACAAAAAGTCAACGGTTATCCAACAAGATAGCTCGAGGGGCTACGGTTGGATACAAGAGCGATAGAGAATAACATGTAATAAGCTATAGAAAGGTAAATATATAAATATTACCATTTTTTTGTTTTTTCTTTATTTTGGAACAGCTGGTATCTGCTATAAAATCAGCAAGTCCCGCGCAAAGGAAACCGAATTGGAATACGTATATGAGTAAAAAAAATATGCTTAAAAGAAAAAACAAACAACTGCTCACTGTTTGTTGTCATCCAGAATCTAAGTTTGCTCGATCTATAAAGAGAATGCGAAAATAGCCTTGCCCTTGAAGATTGAAAAGCTGTTGGAAACAGACATGGCAGCGTCAAACTCGACTTGATCATGTGACTTACTATGTTGTCACGAATATTTCTAGCAATCACTTGATACATGTTTAAATAGAAAATCTTTTCAAACTTTAGATATTGTAATCAACTTTGTCGTAAAATGTCAAATAAAGTAATAGTCCCAACCATAAAACCGAATAACCTACATGAAATATGGTTGGTTACAACTGAGAGGAGAATATACCGGTATAGAATATTGAAAAATATTGTATATATAATTCATGTAACAGATAATTAGAATATTCGAACATGGGCATGGAAAGTCATCTTTACGTTTCCATAGTGAGATACGTCCATGGTATATTTCAGGGCATTTTTAAAACGCGGGACTGAAAGGGTCTAAAAATCGATATAGAAACAAACCCTTTGTTCGTTGCGCAAAACGGTCTATTTGTGGCTTACATTTCGTGCCAACAAATTAATTGAATATAACTGGGTAAGGGTCAATGAATTATTTATGGAAACAATTCCGTTCATTGCCGCATTAAATTATATTACTAAGAAAACGCACTATATGCATTGAAAGATGAGCGAGATATTTATATAGAATGTACCGTTACTCGAAAATTATATATACAACTTGATTTTCAAATCATTATAGGCCTTCCTTATTCATTCATACCACTTCATTCTCAAAACTCAGTCTTGCAACCTGTAGATTTTCACTGGCAAACTTAATTCAATATCAGCCATTTTTTTTAAATATAATAATTTATTTTCTCGAAAACGACCAATCCAAATCTACTCAAATTTGATGAAATATGTAAATTGAAACAATATCAACATTCTGAGTAAATTTTATGTCAAACGGGTAAAATTGAAAAATTGAAAATTCTACACAGTGCTATTTCCATGGGTATTTTCCAAAAGTTTTAAATTCTCTCCGAGGGCCCCGACCAATTGACTTTGCTAGAAAAAAACAATCCCAGCCTATTCTGCTGAAACAGCAAAAAGTCCAGAAAAAGTTTCACATCGATTGGTTACTTTGCCTGACATGTGTAGAAAATTACAAAAAAAAACATAAAAACGCGATTTTTTCAAAAGTTTTTTCGAAGTTTTGTGGAGTGAAAGTCTCCGCTACGCTCATCTAATAAAACGGATATCTGATATCTGGTCACAATGGGGTATAGCATAATATAAAAAGAGATCTTCCTCAAATCGTTGTTTATATTTCAACCTTGATTAAAGGATTTAGGGGTACGTGTTAGAATGAAAAACATGGCAGTATATTGATCACAATATCACACCTATGATGATATGCTCTTCTAAATGACCTTCAGTATACCTGTACAACCTTATCAGGAATATAATATGCATAGTAACGCTTGGCATAAAACTAGCCAGACGTATAAGAACTAGTGACAGACATAAAATCAATGTCTAAAATGTCCAAATTTCACAGGTTTTTAAAATGAACACCAATTATTAATATTTTTGAAAAACAATTTAATTCACGGAGGCAATTCGAAAATGTGTAATAGATGATTATTCAAATTAATTATTCAATTAATATAATATTATTGTGTGTACACAATGCACCAGGTACGTAGCTATCGTATGCAAGGCAGTACAATACATGTGACACCCATGCCTCCTAAGGTGGCCATTTTGACAACCAATAAAATCGAGAGGAGAATCTTTTGCATATTAATGAAACAAACGTTTCAATATAATCAACTATAAATACGAAAACGATGACCACTTGATTCGAACTGATATTAAAAAATATTGAAAATATACAATTTTTTGGAGACTCACCTATTCTTCTCCAGCTCATTGTGAGTTGTCCTGGAAATGAAAATAGATATTTTTAAACTATAAAATAACAACTCTCCACAAGATTATTCAAATATAATATCAATATAATTACAATTATTATAATATAACAGTACGCGCTGCTATAAGTCAGTCACGGGTCAAAATGAAGCTCGCGAGCTTTCGCCCCCCAACGTTTCAGACAAAGGAAAATTACGTTTCCCTTTTCCGGCATATTCCTATATTTCTGCTACAACCTACAATCGCTTGAATAATCTTTTTTTTTCATTCATTTTTAGAAAAAAGGAAAATAAAATCCAACTATAAATTACAAACAGCCTAATTTTAATAAAATATTCACATAAAAATTATATTCGTTAGGTATAGGCCTAGGTACTAACCTGCTTCCCTGAGATTTTTTTGTCTTTGGCCTTTTTATTACACTCCTGAGATCATCTGGCATTGGCAATGTTGAGGCGTATCCATGTTCAGCCTCTGCAAAAACAGAAAAAAATCAAGTCACTAAAAACAGCTGATAAGAGTGCAACAATAACATTGTCACTGGAGCCATGCCCCATGTTGACGTGGATTCGCCTATAAAACAGCTCTAAAATTCCACTAAAAGCATAGCTTACCTCTCTCGCGTCTTTCCAAGTATTCCGCAGCTTGTAATAGTGCAGCAATACTCATAATTGTTAATAATTATAAAGTAAAATACTAAAAGAAGAGAAATATAATACAAATGTGAAGGACTAACAAACGACACAGGTCCGCGCCCTCAGAACTCACTCCTGCATTTATTGATGTCAAGCAGAGTGCGAGCCCACCAAAGCGGCGTAGAGTCAACTGAGCTCCTATTGGTCGATGGAAACTAAACGTCACAGCTAGCCAATCAGATATGCGCTGCCATGACGGTAAGGAAAACTACCTGGGCAGTCACGTGAGTCTCATGCCTCAAAACAAAACAAACAGATGGGAAAAGATCGAACAATACTGGTAAAAGTACCAGTACAAAAATATTAAGATTATCTTACGAGAACGGAGATCGTGTTAAATGTAAAAGATATACTGAAAATTTTATTGTAATTTAACAATAATAACTAAAAATATGGTTGAATTAAAAGGCGGGAAGTACACACAATTAAAACAAGTTGAAAATTCAGTAAAAATAATAGAATAGTGAACTAAGTCGTTCAACCGAGAATATTTCCCTGGCAATAGAATTTGGTTGAAAATATCAAAACTCACTATCTGGATTCAACTTGGCCAAAAATGCACAACTACTAAAAATCAGAAGACACATCAATCACATCATATTTTCAATTTTTTTCAATCAATATAATAGAACAGAGCGTAAGATAAAATAAAAATATGTAGCACGGCAGTCATATTTTTAGTTTAGCATTTAAAATTCATTCTCAACCTACGGTAACTAAAAAAAGTTAAAAAACAAAAAAACCTTTATGCTTGAAGTTGCATAATTTTAAATACTCCGTGTTAGAATAACTCAGGTGGTAGATGCACCCAATCTAGTGAAGAGTAGGCGTAATAATCAATTGTTGATGTTCAATTTTTAAAAAAGCAATTTAAAATAACAGTATTTACTTCTATTACTGTCACTTTATAAATAGTAGTGGGCATGTATTATATTTCATTCGTTTGAATTAATCCGAATGTATATTAATTTAAATGATCATTGTTTGTGAATTGTAATTAATTAAGCCTGCCCATTTGTACAGCTAAAGCAAATCATAGTGTACCAAACTAAATTAACTATGAGCCTCAGTAACTTGATGAGAGAATAATTTACAGAAAAATATCGGTTTCTGTGAGGTTTCACATGGAATTTAATTTTTAAATAAATTAAGAACCAAATTATCAACAAAAAATAGTTTTATTTTCATTTTTGAAAAATGCTCAAGTTGAATTAATTTTTGAGCATCATGCAAGGAGCACACAAGACCAAATAATCTAATCAGGATAAGAACAAAGACACACACAAGGCAGTTACAATAGAAGGTCTATTATTTATTATCTGTTTTTCAATAGGTATCATCCATTACAAAGAATCAAAAATAGGTACATTTTCTACCAAAACTATTTATTCATACAAAAATATACGTGGTTATTGTTATCATAATAATTGCTCACTTTATTAGTGGAAACATAAAGCAAAATGTGAGCTGAAAACATAAATATCTATATATTCATGTTTAAATACTGAAAAAAAAGGCTGCTAAAAAATATATTCCGCATTCCAACACCCCTAACAGAGATAAAGCCAATAATATACATCACCACATTGCCAATAATGGGGAATTGGCTTCCATTTTGTCACGCAGGGAAGTTTTTGACATTTTGAAGAAATTTGATAAGTTATTTTATAGTTTGATTAAATTTAGGTTGGTACAAGAAATGTTTTTTGGTGATAATTGTTGGGAGTAATTTAGGATAAAATATTGAGAGAACACTTCCTTGTACCATGCGATGGAAACCATCGAGTTTGTAGTATATTATACTACAAAAACGATGCTCGTACTGCATTACGATTTAGGTACAGCCTGGGCCGTCTCTGCGTACTCTGTGAGCACACCTAGGAATATATTATCAACTTGAAAAGATGTAATGAAAATTGGTTCCAAAAACTCTTGCATATAAATTATTATAATATCTTGGAACAGATTTTGATTTTTTTTTTATTACTTATTCCATGTACAGGAAATGAAGACAATCTGTGTGGAGTCACTATTTTTCTATTTCTAATTTATAAACTGGGCAAACGCAGCATAGATGCGTTCCAAGATGAGCGAGATATTTATATGAAATATACTCGAAAATTATACACGCCTCTCTCGACTCATATAAAATATACTCTCTTGATAACTCTACAAACCTCGACTTGGACAATATCAAAGGTGGAAAGTCGTGAATCACAGAGTCATGGTTTTGAATATCTATTATTTAACGTAGAAAATATATTTAATAAACTTTGAAAACGCCATATATGCGTTGTAAGACGAGCGGATAGCAATAGTATTGGTAAAAATGGGTAAAAACTGCTTCGAGTGGTACCAATTTAGTACATTTTATGTTTTTTCTTCAAAATGGCTGACCCGATCAAGCTGAAATTTTTTAGAAATGTGTACCAAAATGTAATTCAACTTCACGCAAAATTTCATTTTTTTGGAAAATAAAAATATTCTCTTTTTTTTCCTGCCATGTTATTCTAATGGGAATTTTTGAAATTTCTTAAATTAAAAAGTTACTCCCCGATAATGCCACAAAACTATACAGATCTAAGTTAGATGAGGAACCATATTGAAAAAAAGTTTAAGGTTTTAGATGTAGCCGTTTGACCTGTGGAGAACCGACAAAAAAACATAAAAACAAACAAACAAAAAAAACAAAAAAACGAACACCATTTTTTTTTCAGTATGTCAAATTGAATCCTTGCTAAAGCTCGTCTAATTATATCTCTCCAAACAGCTAGTTTGACCCAGGCAAAAATTTGTGAGTGTATCCAACATGTGTTATGATTCAGCAAAAATTTGAAGGTTTTTAATAGATTTTATTCCATATTTTCCCGCCTGGCCTAGCCTGATGGTATTATTCCAAATTGCGTTGTTTCATCTCAAAAGTGGTCCAGTCGATTTGGTTCAGAGACTATACTTAAAACTAACACTAAGGTGAACAAAACAAACAACAACAAAAAATGACAGACAAGCTTCATAAAAGTAGCATGGAAGTCTGTGCTATTGCTCATCTATCAAGAGAAATTGTAGGTCCAATGTTTTATAATCACGTTATTTCATTGATACCTACTGTTTACGATGTGTGATTGAAGACAATACATTTATTACAATTTTTTTAATAGTACTGACATCAAAAACTTGCCAGTCCCCAATTAAGGCTAAGGATGACAACGTAGGATCATTACAAGGATGGAGCACCACGATGCAAGGGTGGTCTGAAGAACCCTGAAGAAAATAATTCATTATAATAAAACTGATTTAACAAACTATAAAATTAAATTAACAATAAAATGCAGGATGATAACAAGAAATGATACACAAGTAAAAAAAATGATACAAAAATGATAACGTATAAAACTCTGTGTAGTTTCGACCAACGAATTGCGATTTACGGTAGATAGTTGTACTATTCAATATTCTCACACTGAATTGTTTGTGATTTGTAATATAGTATACAGATTCTTTACTGTACATCAAGTTACATCTGAGACACTGGTACGACGTTGAGTATACGGAGCGCATTATGTAATACTTGCTCAATCGATTGTAATAAATACAAGCGAGCATACATTGTCGGCAAGAGGTGACTACGAGGCTCCTAGAAAATATAATCATAATCAAAAACAATTTCAGTTGCTTTGCAAAGGTGGGAAACAGAAGGAATTTAACATACAGGGATAGATTTTCAATCATAAGATGGTGCCATCAAGCCGATAGAGAAGCTAACAATCAGGGGCGGACTGGCCTGGGCAGCTGGATGGCAATCGCCTCCTGGTCTCCCTCGGTTTCGAACCTCCCCCTCCCCCCCAACTGGGTACTAAGTAAAAGTTGTAATTTTACAGTATGTATTATTGATTAAAATAATACATTTTCACTCGAATACAGAAAATAAGTTTCTATGCATTTCCTTTTTACAAAAAACGTGTAACCTGCGAGGCCTAGATTTCGAGAACACTATGTAAAACGTCAGGAATTTTCAAAATGACAAAGAAAATTATTAGACGACAGGCCTAATTTATGACAGTCTGACGGTTGAGAATTCAGAAAAATTTCGTATTTATTGAAGTCAAACGAATGTTATACTTGAATCGAAATATAATATAATGCATACATCTAGCATACATACATACATAGTCTATTATATTTTTTATAAGCATTGCTTCCCTAAAATAATTGAGTTGACTGTTGTTATTTCATTTTTTCTCTGTGGGCCCCATTTTTAATCGACGTCCGAGTTCTTCCACCCCCGCTACCACTACAATCTCAATGCCCCCGCTAACAATGGTTAAATATCTGATATGATCTACTTTATATTTTGTCATTGCCTGTTATTCAATTTGCACAGTTTGGTGTGATTCTAATAACTTGACTACGGAAATAATGTTTATGTACCTTTATGGCATATAAATTATGGCTTTAGGCCTATAGACATAGAGGATTATTCACAATAGACAGAAAATAATGTTTCTTACCGTCAGTATGCGTACTCTCCTGTAGTACACACTAAAACTGCTGCACATGCCAGTTAGAAAATTGCAGACTAAATCAGGCCTCACGTTCCCTTGTTCGAAATTTTCCACAGACTCTTGAATCATACTAGGATAGACCAGGATATAATTGAATAACAACTGCCACTCTTCCTGCAAAACAGACAGGCACGATTAATGTTAATTATCATTTACATAGCCTGCTTTCATAATTCAGAGTCGAATTAGATTATTGAATGAGCGGCTATGCAAAGCACAGTTAGCCTCCGCTTATCAGTACTACTGAGAGATTCGAACCGCAATTCACGATTTGCCACACATCCCCGATATACAAGAATGAAGAAAAATCCGAAGCAATGTGTAAATTTCGTAAATTATGGGGCTGCCATAGGTAAAAATCACTTTTTTGTGTAAATATTAACTATACACGTAGGGTAGTTCATAAACAATATACTTGTGCAAAACAGATAAAAAAACAATATGATGTCAAATTATCCAACCCCCAAAGAAATTTCGGCCTACCGCCCTTGCCACACCCAAACGGGCAGTTGAGAGTAGAAGACTCATTTCCTTTGTAGAATCAATAATCATCAATTCTTTCTGAATGAGTCAACTTTTCATGCTATTTATTACTAAACCTAGAACAATTCTTTTATTTCTATCTAATCTGATACGCTGTTTGTGCTTCTGGGGATATGACGAAGAGGGTAGATTTGATGAGCCCCCGCCCCCACATGTTCACATCGGACACCCCAACCTCCCGAAACGCCTTTCAATGATACATATTCAGTATTTACCTTCAACTCCAAAAATTAACCAATGACATTCTCGATATATTCTTGAAATAATTGAAACACGGAGAAATATAATTACAAGTACACGTACCTATCAACACTTGCATTGGGTACATTTTTTTATCAATTTTGTGACTCATTTTTCATCATCAATATTATTGAGAGTGAACGCCATTATGCAATTCTAAAGTTAGATTGATGTGTCTAATATTTTTTAAGAACATGTATTTTATAACCTTCCTTTTGAACAGGGCAGTCAAGGGCAGCTGTGCAGATTAAGTGAATATGGGTGAACTGACCTCCTGTGATAGAAGTGAAAAGTCTACTTCCTCCATGGATATCAATGGTGGATAGAATCCACCTGCAACCTTCATTTTAAACTGCTTGAGAATCTCAGAAATTCTAGCACAGTTGTACATTACAAATGCAGCACCTAAAAAATTACAAACATAGGAATTCACACATTTTTGCCACTTGAGAGGCAGGCATTTGAGATGAACGCAATTGTTCACGTAGTCAAGTAATTCAGTAAGTGTGTATTTTATCAAAATTCTGTATTGGCCAAAACTTGACTTATTCTTTCAGTACGATAACGAAATGAAATACAAATCAAACTGTATATATTAAAAATATGGTCGTGAGAATCAATCAACAGCACGAGAGCTTACATTCGAGGTCTTGTAATTCTAACTAAATGCGATCAGACGTTCAAGATTAACTCAATCATTAGCGTGGTCCATCATGCACCGAGTTTATTAGGCCATGTATTTGGTCAAAATTCAGTATTGGCGTAAATCCAGTTTATTATTTGATTTAAAAAAATGGAACACAAACTAAGTTGATAATTTTAAATCTATGGTTGTGAGATTGTGAAAGCTTACATGCCTGCAGACACCTGCAGTCTCTCAAATTTGACAAATTATTATTTATAAAATATTTTGTGGAGGTAAGCTGTTGGTTCTCAATAACATGCATTTCTCTTCTCTGCCTCAATAACACCACATCTATAAAATGATATTAGGAGGCTGGTTTCAGTTGTTTTGAGCACATTAGATGTAACCACTGGCGTCGGAACCGGGGGGGGGCAGGGGGGGCAATGCCCCCCCCAACTTTCGGCCAAGGGGGGGCAAGGGGGGGCAAGAAAAAACTCTTGCAAGACACAATTTGAAAAGACGAGAAATAGAAAAGACAAAAAAAGGAAGGAAGAGAGAAGGAAAGAAAGAAAAAAAAGAAAGAGAAGGAAGGAAAGATGTATATAGATAGATCAAATCGTAAATTGATTCATATTTCACATTGCATAGAAAATCAAATATCAGATGGGCCCTTCAGTTTTAGGAGAAAATTGATTTTTGCATCTAAATCTCATCTGAAACACGTTGAACCATATTGAAAAAGGTGTGTTCGAAGGAATTTGATGTACTGTTTCGAAATGACAGCTCTGGTAAGTAGTTTATGAGTTAGCAGAAATCAACAAATAACCTCATGCTTCTTCCGGATGTAAATTATTCATTACAATTTTTGAAAATTTTGGTGAATCTCCAAAATTCCAACAGTCGTAACAATGACGATAACGTGAAATGGAGAAAGGGAACTTCCAATATGGGTCGTTTCTAGGGGTGGGCAAAGAGCGTGACTGTCAGGGGCGTCAAATTTAAGGGGCGCTATCGGCGCACATTTGTAACATTCTATTCATAATAATATTGCACAAATCATATTCTATTTTACTTAAGCATTATTGGGTGGAGTAAATATTATTATTCGAACAGCATTGTTATCGAATGATATAGAATAATTCAGCCTTTTATTTTCTTGGATCAGTCATTCAGCAAAACTAGCTCTTACCACAGTGAAGAATTCATGAATTCCAGAAATTTCGTGTAGTCCCCAAACCTGTAGAATCGTATTTGAAAAGATACATTTTCGATAATTTCCCTGGGGGGCTTATTTCCTCCCTCACTTGCAATCACTTTCACTATGCGCGTACAGTTTTTGGGGCTCATACTTGAGTCCTTGCCCGTGGCGCCAAAATGAGCCAGAACGACCCCGCGGTTACAATAACTATGATTGGCAAATATCAGTTAAGCACCTCTAGTTCTTCAAAACAATTAATTTTGTCATCTAAATCTTATCTGAAACACGTTAAATCGTGTTAAAAAGGGGTAATTTAAAAAAATTCCCTGCGGGGCCAGAAGGGGTCCTTTCCCCCATTGCCCCCCACGGGTCGCAGGCTTCGCGTTAACTGGCCTTTGCACAACTGTTCTTATATGGAATTTTCTCTTCCAAACTGAGATACCCCTCATCTTGGTATTTTTAGTAATTTTTTCTTCTGTCCTGAAAAATACCCAAATGTTATTGAATATGTGGCACCCCATACTTTCTTCCTCCGCGGGTCGCAATTGTTGAGCTTGCCCCCCCCAACTTTGAAAACGTTCCGACGCCCCTGGATGTAACCACTCAATATCCCACATCAATATTTACATATTAGGATTAATTCCTTGATCATTTCAGTTTTCATTATACCGTAAAATTTTCAATTAATTTTCTTTTTCATTACCTACATGCAATATCTCAATTTTGTATAATAACTACAAGTCCACAATATATAAAGATAAGTCAACGTTTGTAATAATTTGTAATAATATTTGCTAGTGAACTTTATGATAACCACAGTATTGAACGGTATACTTCGGTATACTAGGGTATACACGTGTTATGATCTAGAGGTAGAGGGTCCCGAAATCAAGACAAACACAATCAACTTTTAAAATAATCAGTATATTCTTAAATTATAATTTACACTATAACACACACAGTTCAACGCTCTTGCCTTGACGGCCGCCCGACTAGAAGTGTTGGGCTACAGCAGCCTTCACTTGCATCCCTTTCACACTCGTGCCCAACCCTTACTTCTAGTTCACCCTAATGGCTTCTAACTAACGGTAATACTATACTCTATTCTAAATATATTAACCCTTAATCTACAATACTTTCTTCTACACACTTCTTGCTACTATCTAATATATATATATTACTATTCTAACTAACCTAGTTAGGTGAGGCCTAACATTCTCCCCCCCTTAAATCTACGGCTGGCGTTGACGCAAGTTATAGCGGTGATCTGCCTGTGGAGGAGGTGGCGCTGTCTGCACCCTCGGAGCCGGTGCCGTCGTCGCGTCCCGCGCCCATCCCGGAACTGGCTTGAACTTCAAAAGCTGGTCCGCATTGGCTCGCCCCCTCGGTTGACCGGAATCAGGGGCCACCAAGTCGAATACATTGCGCCCGATGGCGCGGCATATTCGGTAGGGCCCATTCCTCTTCGGTGCCAGGCTGGCGGAGATACCTCGACTGGCATCGCTGAGGACGTGCTGGTCGCGCCACACCAAGTCGCCCACTTGGAATGCTGCGACTTTGCGTGCCTTGTCGTAGCGGACCTTCGCCGTGTTGTGCGCTTCCCTCGCACGCTGAGCAGCGAAGTCTCTCGCTGTTTCAAGTCGGTTCCGTAGATCGGCAGCGAACTCGTGCCTCTCGTATGCTCCGTCCTCTTCTCTACCACGGGTGTAGTCCTCGTTCAGATGCCAAGGGGCCCTTAGCTCGCGACCGTACGTGAGAAAAGCTGGCGAGTACCCTGTTGCTACGGAGGTAGCCGACCGGAGGGCGAAGAGGATCTCCTGGAGACGTCGATCCCAGTCACGGTGTGTTTCACAGTAGGCCATGATAGTTTGTTTTAATGTCGCATTGTGCCTCTCGACTGTCTGGCCACATGGTCGATAGGGAACGGTGTGCCGCTCTACAATGTTTAAGTGTTTCAAAACACCTTGCCATAGTTCGCTCACGAACGGCCTCCCGTTGTCGCTCGATATGCTTCGAGGGAAGCCGTGCCGTGCGAACACTTCCACCATCAGTGGCACTACAGCGTCAGTGGATGCCTGGCGCATTGGAAATACTTCTAAATATCGTGTAAATTTGTCCACTACTACAAGGAGGTATTGGAAGCGGTTTCTTGTCCGTGGTAGTGGCCCTACGAAGTCAATGCTGAGCTCGGCGAATGGGCAGTCTGCAAGCCGGCTGTCCATCTGGCCTGCCGGTTTCTGGCGATTGGGCTTGATGGTTTGGCAAGTCGCACACGAGCGCACAAACTCTGAGATGTCAGACCGCATTCCCATCCAGATGTATGACCTGCGGATTCTTGTCAGCGTTCGTAAGAAACCGCCGTGTCCGCCGAGAGGATGGCAATGCTCCATTGTTAGGACCAGACCACGGAGTGTCCGAGGCAGCCATACCTTCTGGCAAGATGATTCGTCGCTGCCAGGTAGACCTGCGACACGTTTGACTAATAGACCCTCGTCGGTGATGGCACTGGAGGCGGCAGAAGCATGGATCCATGAAGATAGCCTAGGATCGACTGGAAGTCGAGAAGTTTGCAGGTAGAGCTTGAGTGCGGCCAGATCAACGTCGTTATTTTGATGTGTAACGAGCGTCGGGACGTCGGATATTGCAGACACATCGACTGCCGCGCAAGCCGCAACGAAGTCAGTTGACCGCTCGAAATGTACGGTATGTGTTGGTTCGACCAATTCAATAGGCAACAGAGTTTCCGCCACCGAGTGTCTTGGGGCCTCTGAGGCTAGCCCTACTGGAGCGCGACTCAAGGCGTCTGCCGGTAGGTTCGATGTTCCCTTGCGGAATCGCACCGTGCAGTTGTAGCCCTGGAGGCGCAGCACCCATCGACGGACCCTGCTCGATGTCAGTTCTGTTTTAAACATCCACGACAGTGAGGCGTGGTCGCAGAGGAGGTCGAAATGGGAAAATTCCAGGTATGGGCGGAACTTGTCCACAGCCCACACAACTGCCAGACACTCGAGTTCTTGGACGGTGTAGTTTCTCTCGTGCTGCGTTAACTGACGGCTGATGAACTCCACTGGACGAGGAGAACCTTCCGCATCGTCCTGCAGCAAGACTGCCCCAATACCCAACCCACTGGCGTCGGTCTCGACACTAAAAGGTTTGTTGAGGTCCGGGAGGGCTAATGTCGTGGCATCCGTTAAGCTCTGGATGACTGCTCGGAAAGCCGACTCTTCTGCAGCACCCCAGTGCCACGGAACGTTTTTCCGTGTGAGGCGCGTTAGTGGCATAGTAGTGTTTGCCATACCTGGCAAGAACTTCCGGTAATATCCGACTAAACCGAGAAAACCTTGTAGTTCCTTGACTTTTGACGGGCGAGGAAATGACGAGACGGCCATTACCTTCTCTGGGTCGGGGGAACATTCGTTGGGACGTATAATGTGTCCCAAAAACTTGAGGGACGTCTGGAACAGCTGTACTTTAGATGGGTTGATCGTGAGTCCTGCTGCTTCTAACCGGGAGAGCACCGCATTCAGGTCCCGAACATGCTCCGCTGCTGTGTTCGAAAACACGAGGATGTCGTCCAAAAACGGCATTGCGCACTTATACTTTAGGTCACGGAGTACATTGTCCATCAAAGCCTGGAACGTTGCAGGACTGCCGGCTAGCCCGAAAGGCATACGCACGTACTCGAATAGGCCTCGGTGGCAGATAAAAGCCGTCTTCGGGCGATCTTCTGGTGCCACGGGGATTTGGTGGAAGCCTTGTGATAAATCGAGCACGGAAAACCACGCCGCTTGCCCTAGCTGAGCGAACACCCATTCCGTCGATGGCATGGGGTACACTGGCACCTTCGTACGAGTGTTAACGGCTCGATAGTCGACCGCCATTCGATGGCCACCAGACTTTTTAGGGACCATTACTGGAGCTGATGCCCAGTTGCTGCGTGAGGGCTGAATGATACCCTGACATAGAAGGTCATCAATCAGACCATCCAGGACCTCACGCTTCTTCGCGTTGACGGGACGCAATTTGCATTTGTACGGGGAGTGGTCACCCGTGTTGATGCTATGCCTAGCCTGCGATGTAATGCCAGGCGTTGTTGTAAATAGCGCGGAAAACCTCATCAGCAAGTCCCGCATTGGCAGCTGCACGCTCAGTGGACAATGAGATACCGTTGGAGGAGTGACCTGCTCCGGGAGAACGATGGGGCGCGATGAAGTCGAAGACGCAAAAGCTACCTCTGGCAATGTAGCCGGAGTGGAGATGCCACGTGCATCCAGCGTATTTTTCTGGACTGACTTGGTGTGGGAAGCCTGCAAGACCATGTCCAAAGCTGCCAGTACGGACTGGAGTTGCTCGCGACGTGTAGGTAAAGGCGGGTGTTCTGTCACCAGCGGCTCACAGAAGTAGGTTGGCGGTGGTGTTAACTGAGGTGGCACTGATGATGGTAGTGCTGGCACCTCTTGGTGCCCGGATGTGGTTTGAGATCTCTGCAAGACTACTTGTAATGCAGCCAGCACCGAGTGAAGCTGCTCGCTCCGTGTAGGTAGAGGCGGGTGTTGGCCTACTACCGTATCACGGCGGTGCCCCGACAATGGCGTAGATACTGGTGATGGCGGTGGCGGAGATAGCTGCGGCCGTGGTGGTGTTGAACGTGGAGGGATTTGAGGAAGTTGTTGGACGTCGGTGAACAAACGCTCCAACCCGATGCACCCCAAATCCTCCGAGCTGGTGTAATCAAATGGAATTTTTGATGAGCGGACAGCTGATGACGAGAATGGAATGACGCGTTGTGGTGCGGATCCCAGAGTCCAGCCGCCCTCAGCAACGTGAATGGAAATCCCAGTGGCAAACAAAAAATCTGTACCCAATATCGCCTCCGTCGCCAGCTCCGGTAAGTAGAGCATCCTCTGTCGACGTTGGCCACCTGGCCATGATATCGGGACCACAAGCTGAGCTGTCGCCAGCGCTACCCCTGACGCCAACTTCAGTGGGCGGGACACGTTGCATATCTTAGCTCCTGCGGCAACAGCAGCTTGCAGTCCGGCATCTCCGAGGAGGCTGACACACGAGCCTGTGTCGAGCAGCGCGTTGAGGCTTGACGAGCCGACTTGTAATAGTAACATAGGAGGGGTTGACCCTACGTTACTTACCTGCATCACGTGAGCATGAGTGTCCGCAGGCTCGGCACTCACACTCTGGCGTTTCCCGACGACGACGGCGCTCGAGGCGTCGGACATTCGTGAGCCCAGTGCCCCTTTCCTTGGCACCGCCTACACGTGTCTCCAACTTCAGGCTGGCGGCGCGGCGCTGGAAACGTGGTAGCCGGGGTATGTGCGCGATCAGCTGGCTGGAACGCCAAATCCCTCTCTAGGCAGTTGGACGATAAAGGGGGAGGTTGGTACGTTTGTGTCCTCCACACAAACTCCTGAAGTTCCGGACCAGTGTCCTCCATCTCCACCAGTGACGAGAAGGAACGGCCTATCAACAGGTGCCGAGTGAATGGTGTCGCCTGGGCGAGGACGCGCTCAATTTTCTCGTCCTCCGTCACTTCCATTCCAATACGGGCATAGTACGCCCCAATTACTCGTACAAAAGACGCAAAATCCTCGTCCGGATGTTGTGTGCGAGCATCCAGTTCCCTGCGGAGACGACGAATGCGGTCTGGCACTCCGAAGGCTCTTAACAAATCTCGCTGGAACGCATCCCAGAGTACGTAACCTCCACGCGAGACCCACCAACGTTCCGCATCTCCCACTAGGGCCACTGGTACGACGTCCCTCAGGAGCCATTGGTGGTCGTGATGTGAGGCGCGAGCGTATCGCGTCAGTGCGTCCAGAAACGCTTCGGGTGTCCGTGCATCTGTCCGGCCGCAGAACGTCGGTAGTTCCAGCCGTAATGAACGGAGAACTCCATCATCGATTCCCGTGGTCGAACTGCTCAGGTGCTTGGCTGAACCGCGAGGTGGGACCGGTGGTGGCGGTGGGGGTTGTGAGGGCGGGGGTAACGACACACTGTTGCATGCATTTCGGAGAGCCTCGACAAACCCGTCAAAGTTTCCACTCTGGCATTTGCCCAGTGTCATGAGTAGATCTATCGGCAACGCATCTTCGTCGAACATGTTACTATTACTAGATGCCATTTTCTTCCTAACAAAGTTCAGAAAATAAAATAAAATAGTTCATGAAATTCTTCCTTACAAAAGTTCAGAAAACCATTATTGTCTATACTTATCACTAACACACCGAATTGTTTGTACACTCAAATAAATTACACCCGAAAAGAAAACTGAGGGAAGCGCCAATATAAAACACGCAAATACACCCGCAATACACCCGCGCTCGAAGGATTGCCTATACTGCCGGCGTAGGCCTACCAGTTGTACAACTCCCACGCAATTCACTCGATTCCAGAGAATAAATAATTAGGTTTGCTAGGACGAGCCCCCAATCTTGTTATGATCTAGAGGTAGAGGGTCCCGAAATCAAGACAAACACAATCAACTTTTAAAATAATCAGTATATTCTTAAATTATAATTTACACTATAACACACACAGTTCAACGCTCTTGCCTTGACGGCCGCCCGACTAGAAGTGTTGGGCTACAGCAGCCTTCACTTGCATCCCTTTCACACTCGTGCCCAACCCTTACTTCTAGTTCACCCTAATGGCTTCTAACTAACGGTAATACTATACTCTATTCTAAATATATTAACCCTTAATCTACAATACTTTCTTCTACACACTTCTTGCTACTATCTAATATATATATATTACTATTCTAACTAACCTAGTTAGGTGAGGCCTAACACACGGAAGAACCACTTGCAAGCTCGTGGTGTAAGGGAGGATGTTTTATCAGAACCATTTCTTCCGTGGATACAAATATAGCAACAAACAACGAAAAATCGTTACCTATTTGATACTTTTATATCTATTGACAGATTTCAAGGTAAGCTGCTGGCTGAATTGTTCTGTTGAGCGGTGAGACTAAGAATGGATTTCATCAAGTTTTTAAACAATTTTAATTCCTGACTTCAAATAATGTATCATACTTGTAGGCCTACAAAACCATAATGTTACAGATTAATTGCTACACACCATAACAGAGTACAATAATATTGAGTTTAAAAATTGCCCTTCAACATGAGCAATCACGTAGGCCTAATGAAAATAAAAATCATAAGAATACCGGTTCACGTAGGCCTACCGGTTTTAAACTAATTATCAATCCTTCTAATTGTGATCAGAATAAAAACAGGTAATACATCAAACTAAATTAGTAATTTACGATGAAATAGTAACAAACCTTTACTGCTTGACTGACGAATTCTCACATAATTTGGTTCTAGATTAAGAGAAACTATACGGCTAGGTTTTGTACAGAGTAGATCCATTGTGACTGCAGCATCCCGTAAACAGCATAGCAGTTCCTCCCAGCCTGATTCTAGTTTCACTTTATGCCCGTATTTGTGTTCTGATATTATTTTCATATCTTCCATCCTCATTTTTCGGTAATCTGCTGCCATCGTTTTAGATTCTTTCAACCCATCTTTAACGTTAACAACAATAGCGCACGGAAATCTTGTAGCATTTGGAGGTAATGATTCTGCGCTTGTTGAAAGTGAATAGAAGTATAATTCAGATAAGTTCTCGGTTTTAGATGGTCGTATTAGTTCCACATTATAACCCATCAGAACAAGGAAATTACGACACACTTCTTTCTGAAGGCACACTCTCAAATTACTTAAATCCGTGTTTTCAGCTGTTCCACAGCCAGCTGAGAGGTAAACAGACTGAAAGAATATAGTAAGAATGCAGTCAGTATTTTCTTAAATCTGTTGGCCTAGTCTACTTTATTGAACCTTAAAATGAATACAAATAATTATACAGTATGAGCACTAGGGGAAACCATCATGCCACTCTCATCGAGCTTTGTGTGTATGTGTTATAAGATTGATTAGCAACATTTTTTTCAATATTACACGTCATCTCATTTGGAATTGAGTATTGTTTAGAAAATTTTCACCATGTGGTTTTTCAAAAGTATTCTGAAAATACACGGAAAAATAAAATGACGGTCAGAAATTACGAAGAAACGGAATTTTGTCACAATTTAATTTAAAAAATGAAACACGTATTTTGGAAAATGTATAAAAATAGTTTTGACATTTTTTAAATAATAGGCCTACATATAATTTACAACAAATTGTTTCAATAATTCTTTTTCCGTCATTTTTCCATGCATTAGACTCAATTTTTCCATACATGGTCATCTGTCAATGTGGTTCACATACAGCACTTTCTTAGTAAATAGCAAGAATTGAATAATTAACGTTTGTGATTGCTTAAGATGCAATATTATACATGTGGAAAAAAATGTTAATTGAATTGAACACTTCTTTCTTCTTCACAACTAGCAGTCAGGAGTTGAAACTCACAATAACTTTATGCACGTGGATTGTCGATGCTACAGCGTGGTTAACACTAATTTAAAATAAAGGGAACACTTATTGTCAGCCTCAGTATAGTCCGCCTTAGCACATGATGAACTAGTACCTCCAAAAGTCAGCCTCCGTGCTAATACTGTTGGACCTGATATAGTGAGCCTTGTTATATAGTAACCCTTACAACATGCGAAGAGTCAGCTTCAGTATACTGCGTCCTCAATGTTTATGTTTACTATTGTGGCCAGGCCGAGATAACTAAAATCTCAATATATTAAGAAACTCAGTCTCAGTCTGACTTTCTACGCTCCTTAGTCGGATTGTTATCCTCAATACTCTTGACCTGGAGGAAAATCAGCCTGCATGCGCTCCGATACAAACGTTCTGAAGGGCCGAGGTTATTGAGGATGACAATCTAGGCCTGGCTGAAGCTCGTCAAAGTCAGACTGAGGCCGAGTTTCCAAATATTATGAGATTTTAATAAAGACGGCATGATTATCAAAAACATTCAGGATTCAGTATATCAGGGCTGACTAGGCCTATATCAAGGCTCTCCACATAACTACACATATTAAGGTAAAGTACGGTATGGTATCCGCATTTAAAACCGTTCGAGAATAATCAGGGGACATTTTATCGGGCATATTATACTGAGGCTGACTGTAACGAGAGTTGAGGCCCACAATAGGTCTACGTCTACCGTACTAAATTAATAAAATGTAATTATTGAATGATTAATGTAGGTAGGCCTAGGCCTACCTAGATGGGCCTAGTGAGACAATATAAAATATTAATTGCTACCAAAATCAAAAACTCCAGCACTGATTATGTTTTATCAAATAGCTGGGAAAGAGTTTAGCCAAATTAATTGGGTCTGAAACGGTTCAAATGTTTCACATTTATCACGATACCCTGAATTTATTTGGTAAAATCAATTGCAAATCGAAATACGCCAACGGTATTTGTTTATTAACGCTGCCGTGTTTTGGTTAGGATTTACGTTCACGCCCCACCGAACCGTTTTGTTCTGTACGGTAGCAATCTCAATGACGGTAGGGCCTAGGCTATATCACATATTCAAGATACAATTTAAAAGTGCCTAATGCATCGTTATTACTGAAAATCGACACGTTTATCAGCACGTTGCATTGTTTCAGACTGAATCAGCTAAATTGTTCTACGACTTTGTAATAAATATGGGCATCGCATAGCCTAATTGATATAAACACAAAACCAATATTGATAAATATAGATACACATTGAAAATGGGAAATTGGTGCAGTACGGTATAACATCAATCTCGACGCAAGTTTTTAAGGAAAAACAGGAACTGTTTTTTAAAATTCAGCCTCTATATTTATATAATACATATAAAGGTACATATATAGGGCCTACCGGTATATACTATATAGGGTCTATGCAAGGAGTGCACGAACATGGACCTTTTCAAAATTGGTCTCACGGTCTTGGTAAGGGCGTAGGAAAATTGTCATTTACTCAACAGTCCTTGGATATGCTCCCAGAATAAAGATTCAGTATTCGATGCTCATTCAAAGCTCATTCAAAGTATTAGCCACACCATACCTTGTTTTGCGGTGGACGCTGTCCGTAGTTTTGACCACTCACTGATGTAACTCTTAATAACTCTTCAAATGTATGTAGTCTGTCTAAATATATTATCATTTTAACATGGACTCTATTACATTTACTTATATGCAAAGACCAGGCAAGACTTTCATTTAATATTTCTTCCATAACCTAAAAATAAAATTAATTAATTCTTGTTGGCCCAAGTGAGGCAAAATAGATTAGTATTTAGGTCTACAATATATAAGTGGTTAGGTACCATTAATTAGGGCACGAAGAATATCTAGTTTTAACTTACCTTATCGATATTTGTCATTGATAACCCATATGGGCTAAAACTAAAATCGCCCAATTTGGAAAGATTTTCTTTGTGTTTACGCAAGTAATTGGAAACTTTATTTACATCAGAATTTCCTATAAGATAACAGCAACAGCGAAAACTAAAAGACTGTAAAATGTCGGCTGCCATCGTAAAAATGAATAAATTACCTGTTACTGTCAAAATCAAAATTAAAAATAAGAGTAAATACTAAAAGTCAAAGAGCAGCTGACACTTCAGATAGTTCGCCACTGTGAGCACTAAAATCGAGAGCAAGGATTATTTTGTTTTCCTATTGTGGTATCTCTGGTCACTTTTTATTGGCTGCCCGCCTGTGGCCAAAGAATGAGCCCAACTGGCACAGCTGATCAACTCTGGCTCTGCGCGCTTGCGAAAGTCGAAATTTGTATTATTGTAATATTGTAGGCCCAGTCGCCTGACTGGGGGTTTTCATGTGTAGTAGGCCTATACTTTTTAATTTATCGTATATAGTCATCAGATATTCATATTTGTCTTCATTCTTGTATATATATATTAACTAAGTTATGTAAAGAAATCAATTGGCTCCAAGATGTCGAATTTCAACACTGTTGCTAAAGCATGCATGGGCATAGGCATATTAGTTCCAAGGCCCAGTAATCGAATATGTAGGCCTATCCAGCACTGTATCCACACTTCGACAAGCATGCAGCATCCTTATAAAAACATATTTAGTTACCAATTTAAATCCAAAACAATAGAGCATTGTCAAGTTATGGTTCGAAATCTATTGAACTACAAGAGATCGAATATCAAGTATGGTATGGAATTCAGTGAAATGCCTGGTTTTCTTTATACAAGTACTGTGATGCTCCGATATATCCAACAGCGTATTTCGAGAATTCCCCATGTATTAAAACAGCACTCGGTTCACATTGTACGAATGTGCAGTGAGCAGTGTGAATATGTCGTGGCACACAAAATACGAAGAGGAATGCAAATATCAACTTTATACAACAGACTATGGGGTGAAAGAGCATTAAAGCAGCTATTGAAGGCATTCCAACAACAAATCTACAAACGAGGACATGCCTTTCTGTTGAGTGCTGCATGTTTGTCAACATTTGATTGGGAAAAGGAGCGAATAT
Source organism: Brachyptera putata (assembly GCA_907164805.1). Classification (NCBI taxonomy): domain Eukaryota; kingdom Metazoa; phylum Arthropoda; class Insecta; order Plecoptera; family Taeniopterygidae; genus Brachyptera; species Brachyptera putata. The sequence goes on along the minus strand of OU015462.1, from coordinate 19,617,547 downwards.
CGGATGATGACATATTTGGGTATGTATGAGTATGTCTTACGGGTGTGTCTGATTTGGCATAATGGAATATAGTGAACCCAGGTGTGTTACTGTCATGGTTCATATTTTTCCTAATTGAACTAATCTGAACTGAACTCGATTCACCAATTGAAAAATGAAATATTCAACGATTCAACCACATGTTTCTCTGGAGAGTCTGCATTAGAAATTAGCATGAGTTCCAAGATAATCTAAGATACTGATACCGGTACATAGAGCGCTAGATCTAAAGACTGTTACTGCCTTCCTACTACCGTATAGTCATTGAGATTGTAGTGTTGAACACTACAATCTCAATGATATAGTGCTCTAATGGTCAGAAGTCAGTTGGACAGTTGTCAAAAATAATTTTGTCTATTTTTGTTGGTGTTGGAAAATTTGTCCTTGTATTCTAATTTGTTTGTTACTAATGAGTAACCATATTCTCGTTACCGGTATTCTTCGAATTTCGGCATTTACTTTAAAAAGTTATGTTTTTAACTCTATTCCAGATGCATATTCCTCATACATATTAAGATATTATCTAAGGTTTACTAATATAGTAATTTGGCCAAGTATTTGTACTTTAACTAAACAAGGTAATATCAACATTGATGTTTTTCTTTACAGACATTTAAAGGAGATGGACTATATCTACACATTGGTTGAGAATACTATGACATGTGAAGAATGTAGCCAACGCCAAATAGTGAATGTTGCTGCCTCAAATGTTGAGTATTGCAAGTGTAAAAACTCTACCCCTTCATGGAAAAAATCTGTTGATGACTGGTTACCTTTTATTGAGGGTGAAGACTTTTTAATTTGGAAAAAAATTCATAAAGAACAGCGTGGGATGTTTTCCTATAAAGGTAGGCCTACTATGTAGTAGCTCTAAATTATTATTTTGGTACAATTCTATAGGGCTCATAATTCATGAGCAGGCCTAGGGTTCGATCCCTTTCAATATAAAAATCGCAAATTACACCGAAATTGTAATTTTGAAAAATGACCGTAATTTATTCAAATTTTCAACTGAATATTGAAAATAAATGTATTATCGAAAATCGAAATAGGCCTATAGTATATATCATGTACCATAAATTCTTCATTATTGAAAAATAAAGACTGGCTTTAGCATATAGGTTGCTCATTAGACACAGAATAATATAACAATGAACAAATAATTATAGAGATCAATAGATCATTCCAATATGCCTAGTGTTTGATACAAAAAATAATAATAGATACCGTAATTGAGCTATAGGCCTACCGTAGCATTGATGACCATAGTGTAGAAAAGACAATATTGTACCGTAGGCTAGTTGATTTAAAAATAAAAATAAAAAATGCATGTAGCCCTAATGTGAAAAAAATTCGTCTACACACTTGGGCCTAATTGATTCAAACTATATGAATGATTTTTAAAAATCTACATGGATCTCCAAGGATGAAGGAACTAAACAATGAATTACTGGTAAACTATTAAGGTTGAATCTTGAAAACAAAATTCAACAAAGAAGTGAGGAATTGTGCCTCTAGAACCAACTAAGAGTCCAATCACTTCTACGTCTACCAGATTCTATAACGATACAAAATATGGTGCTTGGTATGATTGATTCATGAATTTCTTCTCCGTGTCTACTTCATCCACTTGATTGGCAGTTGTCTCAAAACGGATGGTGGAGTCAAGTATAAATCCTCGTCTCGAGAATCGCGGTTGATGGTAATGATGTCTATACGATGAGAACTACCGTTGACTGCCATACATGCCTCTTCCTCATATACTTCTAAACCGTTCTTTCGAAGTTCGACTGCCAGAGCGGAGCGAACACTGATATTCCATTCTTACTTCATGCTAAAGCCTTGGCTTTCATTTGATTCTAGTCTATGGAAATTATAATGACGTAACGGCAGAAGATTTTCTGCAAGTGCAGATGGACGTGGAAAACCGTAGAGGATGGGATCCAACTGCCGTTGCATTAAACGTGATTGATGAAGATCCAGATACTAACAGCGACGTTGTTTATTGGGAGATGGAGTGGCCTGTAAGTAAGCCTAAATAATACTAAATTCTTATTGCATAAACAAAGCAATAGGTCTGAATAAATATTCATACAAGTATATTTTACTGGTTGCGTAATTGTTGTCAAGTGCATAGTAGATGTACCTTCTTGAACCAATTAGAAAATACTCGGATCAGTTATTGTTGTATGTAGGCCTAGTTTGATGTGTGATAATTTGCAATTAAGAATCACAGTGCTGTTTGTGCAGTTGTGTTTGTTTTTGTCAAATTCATACAATACTGGTAGGCCCTACATAGTACATAGTCTACATACGATACTAGGATTTTTAAATTGTTGAACCAATGTTCAACAATTTTTTTTTCACGCATTTTTTTTTTTTTTGGATTTTGTTTGAATCATAGGCCTACTCTAGAATGATTAAAACTTGCAACAGATAATATTTTATTATACCGGTACAGTATTATTTTAGGATTACTTTTTCGTATCATTCAGATGTAGAACTACAGTCATGTATTTTTACTAGGCCTATCTTTCAATAGTATTCACCTGTGCTACCTAGACATAAATGATGTTATTTCAAATTTTCAATAGTACATAGAGAGTTTACACTAATATAGGGAGGAACGGTTTTGTACCGAGGACAATGAAGGATTGGAACAATCTTGAAGAAAGTGCAAGAAATGCAAAGGAATTAATAGTATTCAAGAAAATAATATAATGATAGAAAGATCTTGCCACTGTCATTGAATACAAATTCAATGCTACCGTGCATCTAGCACATCTGCAAGAGTGTTCAATAATACAAAATAATAATAATAATAGGCCTACAAATAATACTAGATTTTATGATTCTTGTTTTTAGGCCTATTAATTTTATGCTTCACTAATTGTTTTCAGAGATTATTCACCAACAGAGATTATGTTTTTACTCGCCGGTTCATTATTCATGAGGATAAAAAAATCATGCTGATCGTCAGCCAATGCACGACTCATCCTGATTGCCCTGAAAGACCTGAAACTTATCGAGTCAAAGATTATTGGTCATTTATGGTCATTCGTCCCTATACAGACTTCAACCAGGTATGTAATGAGAGCAGTTTAAGCTTGATTAAGAAAAAGTAAAGAGAGATGTTGAATAGAGTTGGTATATTTACACACAATTGTACATAGGACATTTTGGTACTGCAAGGCTGAAACAGTGAGGTGTATTATAACTTGGAAATTTTCCAGGACATATTAATCGCTCTTAATACAATACGCCCTACATAATATATGCCATGGAAAAAATTAACAGAAACAAGATACGGTACTCAGTTTATTCCAATTCAAATTATTTAGCCTAATTTTTTTACCCTGTTAGGCCCTATGTATTCTTGAAACAAATAGTGTGATATGTTTCAAATTTTACAAACTACTATATCATTGTTAAACAGCACTATGGTAGGCGTACGTATTATGTAACTAACTAGGAAAACGCGTTATGTGTTTCCACGTTGATGGATGAGCTAATAAGAATAACATTGAATTCTTTCAAAAAGTTATAATATCAAGTTGATGTTTTGACGGCATTCAAGTTAAAAATCAATCGTTCCATTTGGTTGGTTTATTTCGTATACTATTCTCATGAAGGAAATATTAGATGCAATTTAATATTATATATTTTAATATTAGTCTACTATATGAAACGTGATGACAGCTGTAGGCCCTATACATATATACACCTTGAGGCCCTCCTATTATATTCATTACTCATTCTCAATAATTTCTTCGATAATAAAGAAGGCCTTGTTTTAATTGTTCTCCATTAATTGGTGACACTTGTTGCTTGGATTTAATTGGTTTTCTTAATAGCTTTAAAACGATGTGTAAAAATGTCATTATATAATTTTTTATATCTAAACGACTGATTGGATTTCAGTGAAAGTTTGAAATAATCTGTATCATTATTATATTGAGATTTGGTGAAAATTTATTTATTATATTGAGATTTGGTGAAAATTTGAATTTTTTCGAAAGACATGTTTTGTACGAAAATTCTTCTCTTGCTTTTTTTGTCGTATATAATTTTTCATATCAAAACGACTGATTGGATTTCAGTGAAAGTTCGGAATAATGTGTTATTGAAATTAATAAATAGTATAAATATTATATTGAAATTTGATGAAAATTTGAATTTTTTCGAAGGACATTTTTTTACGAAAATTCTTCTCCAGCTTATTCTTATGGGTAATTTGGAAAATGGAAAATTAGTTTTCTCAGAAGTGGTGCAACCGATTGCGTATAAAAACTAATGAGATTCAATCCAGATGATGACCCATGGGTATGCCAAGTTTCAATCGAATTTGAATTTTCGTCTGACCTGTAGAGCGCGAAAAAAAAAATGTACATTTTTTTCGGGTCAAGTGAAATTGAGTCTTCGCTTCGCTCATCCAATAATAAGTAGAGTAAATGAAAAATCATGAAAACTAAATGTGATTCATGTAGGCGTACATCCTATATTTTTAAAACCAAGTCACTGCAACTAATGCATGTTGACTGTTGGATGCACAATAGCAAAGACATCCATCCCATGTGTGTTTTTTTTTCTGTTTGTTTGTAAGCTCTATACAGTTCGCAGGGTTCGACTGATCAACATGAAACTTACATGCAGACATATCCAACTTGGAACTGTATAGTTTTTGGGTTGAATCGGTAGATCCATTTTTGAGAAATACCATCTCAAAGTTTTCAAAAACCCCATTAGATTAGGCTGGGAAAGAAAATTTGAAAAATAAAATCTCTACAAATAACTTCGAATTTTCACCGAATGTGACCACATAAATGATACACATTATTACAAATTTGTATGCAATTCGGACCAGCCGTTTTGAAGAGAATAATTTTCTAAATGTTTCTTAAATTCATCAAATAGATAGAAATAATAGCAGAAAAATAATGCAAGAGGTGGATTCCCTAGATTCGATAGTAACCGAATGAAGTATATTTTATTTTAGTCAAGATGTGTCGTGTTTTCGACTATACTTCATATAAACATCTCGCTCATCTTACAACATATGTTCTGCGTTTGCCTAGTACCTAATAACATTATGACTGTGTGTGTAACTAATTATAATTGTGGCATGCATACTAAAACGAAAATCTATGTTTTGGGTTTCAGCCTGGCATCGAGTTTGGCTTAACTTATTTTGACAACCCTGGAATTGCCATTCCATCTGCCGTCACTGCCTGGGTGGCTATGAGTGGTAAGTACCACATACTGCACAGCATTAGGCCTATCCACTAGAAAGTTAGTACCGGTCGGTACCATATAGGTAATTAGGTACTTTTAACATAGAGGGTAATTTCAGGCAGTTCATATTGTTGATGACTTGATTAGTAGTTTTCTCTTGAAAGTTGGTTGAACTTATTGTTGTTTTTTTATGTGTGACCTTTATACTGTTGGACAACTGATATTTTGTATTCCCACCATAAAATGATTCTGGAAATATAATGTGGAGTAAAAATGGTGTCAGTTTTCCTGAAGCTCATGAGAAATCACTAAAAGTAAAATGATAGGAAAAACTTGAATTTTCTTGTGATAATGATCAGCCTAGGCCCTATATTAAAAAAGTGCGGGACAGAGCAATGGATATCAAACATACCGTACCGGTACAACTCCAAACTCAATGCCGGTACCAAGTTTAAAATAAAATGTAAAAATATAAACCTACAGTACTTGACGAAATTTTGTATTTGGAAGATAAATAGAGCTACCGTACTTTGGATAAAAATTGAGGTAGTTTCATGTCTGCTAGCCTGCTAGGTCTTTGTTGGTCTGTAGTTCTCAAAAAATGCAATCTCTCCAATCTATCTTACACTTGTTCTGATTAAATCAGTACTTACATACCAATTGGCCAATCCCAAGCATAACAAATTAAAAACATGACGTTGCAAATAGTTTTTAAAGAGCAAATGTTATTCAATTTTTTCAAAATCAAGTTATTTTGATGAAGGTTGCCTAATCATAGGAATACAAAGTAAAAATTGAATTGAAAAAAAATGGTCTGGTATGTAGGACAATGTATATGCATAATTTTCTGAAGTATTTTGTACTGTAAGCCTACCATGTTTTTAATCATTTACCTGTAACATAGGCCCACATATTAATAAATTTCCTTCAATTTGATGATTTTTTTAATAAGTATCAGCGTGAACTTTCTTCAAGCAAGTAGGCTGTAATTATATTCTGGGTGGTCCCTAAGTTTTGTCTAAAACTTTCGTGTAACCTAGAAGTGTTGTCATAATAGACCGGAGTCTTTGCTTATACCCAGTAAATTTTGTATCATTCCAGGCTTACCAAACTTCCTACTAAAGTTACGAGAAGCAGCAAGAGAAGTTGGACTAAAGAGATTGTTAAGTCCAGAATCTGTGGACGAACCTATTGAAGATAGAGGCTCCGACCCTTTACCGGAACATGCGATACCGACCTGTATTCCTCTTCCTACACCCCTGCCAGAGCCACAGAATGTACAACTTTATGCAGGTACAGATGACTCATATTTCCAACAGTTCCGTTTGAACAGACTTTTCATATAACAGTTGAGTAATCAATTTACCAAGTACTGATAGGTTCGATTACTTGGGTTGCCATCGCTAAAAAGTAAAAATATAGGACTGTATAGAATATCATTTAATGTGCTATGACCTACAAATTACCTACAAATATAAGTCTGCATGAATGTGGAAGTTAAATATGGTTAAAACCTCTTTCGGTTTTGTTACTATGTAGTTCTTCAATGTATCGTAGGTACTAATACTGATATGTAGTACCGTATGTACAGAGTACAAAGTCACAAGTAGTTGACAAATTGACAGATACCGCATGCTGCTACTTACCATCTCTTGATTGCCACTTCCATATAAGTCGGCCCAGTATTCGTGTCACCTGTCAAAGACATTCTTTGCTTCCGTGATGCACCTATCGTTAATGTTGAACTACGATGCACTTTCAGGGGAGTGAAAATCTTAATTTGTGTCCGCATAGCTAGGCCTCCGGAAGAATAATTGTGAGATACGTTGTCATGTTCGGGTTTGTCTAGTCATGGTCTATTTAAATGTAAGTTTAATCGTATTATTGTTGCCTACAAGTAGGCCTAATCTTATTTAGCACTGCAATATGATATTTGATTTTTTTCTCCATTTCAAACCCATTCAGTTGGGTCAACAAGAGTTATTGAAATATATATTTTTTAAACTATTTGAAATTGAGCATATTGTAACATTAATTTTATCAATATTTGAAAATTGAGCACCGGTAATATAAAAGTTACACTTGTAGCAAAAGTGATGAAATAGTTAATAGGATAAATGAATCAACGTATTAAATATATACTGTATCACGAAACATGAAGAAAAAAAATTGCTTACTGGTACAGTATCGTTTCTTAATACATTGATACAGTATTTAGATTTTCTAGCGTTTCTAGCATGTAGATGATGCTGAATTTCTAAATCTCTACTGTTTATCTCCAAAGTGTACTTGCATTGTATGCCCTAATGATATGCAGATCTAATTTTATTTTTTAATCTTATCATTTCTAACAATGCTTACCAGTTCTTCATTCTGTTTTTCTTTATAGCCATCAGTACAAATTGAATATACAATTTATTTCAGTATTATCCTCAAGCTTCAAACAATTTAATTTTGAAAGTGAAAATATGTATATCAATTATTAAGCATGTTCTATTCAGTTTGTGAGGAAAGCCAAAACATAATCAACTAGTCATTTCCACATTTAATGTTATTGCATTCTTCAATTTTTATTCTATAATTGACTCCACAGACTTAGACTGCCCAGTGATAAAAAAAATAATACAAGTTGGTTTTGTAGGTGCTTTGCTCTTTTTGACAGATGGAGGGACCCAAATCTTTAGTACCAGACTCGATTAGTAATTGTTGTTTCATGTCGTATAAATAAACTTGAGTACGGTACCTCGGGACCATTTGTGGGTAAATGCTTCCCTAGGCGGGTGAGAGGGAGAGAATGGGAAGCTGTTGAAAAGCAATAGAGTAGAAAAGGGGCAGACTGAAGGGAAGACGGAAAGTACTATACGCTGAAATGCAGCATCAGTGTTTTGATGGTCAATGACTTTGGGAAGCGACATACTCGAGTTGTGCCGTCACTTGGTTTGTGTCATAGTCGCGTAGATAGAATGTTATATGCTCGTTTGTTAGGTGTGCAAGTTTACTAGTCCATATTGTATAGTAATAGCTGTGGTTGTTTATTTCATTATGTTAAGGTAGACACTACATACGTCTTACTTAGCCCAAGAAATGTACCCTTTACAAATGCAGCAACCATTCTGAGATCCTAAAATTCTTAAATAAATATTTCTTTTGTTTTATTGTTTACAAAATAGATGTAAAAGAGTTCGATTTTTAAGATTTGTCTTAGTGGTTGGTCTTGACGTTGGAAATAGATCAACAATGTATTCAAGTGAAATGTTTAACTTTTTATAAATTGATAGGTAAATGAAGAGACAAATGTATAAGCATAGGACCACCATTCATTTAAAACTACTATATTAAAGTATGTAACCAGACAAATAACTGTTGGAAAGGTAAATCTCAAATATTCCCAACATTTTATAATTTTACCATTAAGTTCCATCCAATCAAGTTTTGAAATAATATTGTGTTGATTGCTATTGATAATATTGATAGTTGATACTGATAACAGGTTTCTACATCAAACCCTATAAAAAAAGTTTCAAGTTTTCTGTCTGAATTAACTAGTTAAGAAGTTTTTTTTTGTGATGGGTGTGAATTTGTGAGATTTAAGACTAGATAACTTCATATAGACTATTTCAAACTGTTGAATCAGTAGATACTGAAACTAGAATTTATATAATACTGTATATATGTACCACTGTAGCAGTAGCGTTAACAATAAACACTAGGGCATGTTATTTATTAATATGTTAAGCCAAGTACGTGATCGTCAACACTTCTTTGTTGAACTATAGTATTTTTTGTTTGAGTTTCTTCATTTGTCAGCTGTAGGTTGGGGCTATGTACAATATTGTGTTACGGTAATTAATCTGTAGATAATCTATAGCGTCCAGCTCAATCATAGCTCAGACGAGCTCCCAAAATTCTGTATTGACGTAATCCTAGCTTATTTCTTTGGTTACAAAATGAACAAAAATCAAATAGATATTTTGAAAAATGTGGTATTGAGACTTCACTGCATGATAGCATGTATTCCCACGCTTTCATACTCAAGTGATATCAAATCGATCAAAATTCTGTATTGGCGTAAACCTAAGTATTTTTTTTCAGAAATAAAATTAAAAACTGATAGGCCTATTTTAAAAATGAGTGTAGGCCCTACTGGTAATTATGTACGTATAAGGATGTGCAGATGCATGCGGTCTCTCAAGTTTGACAAACAGTCATAATAAAAATCATTATTTGTAAAAGCTAATCACTGCTGGAACTAGGGTTATTGTGAAAATGTATTCAAACCAGGGAATAAAATCAAAGTTTGCAACACAATTGCTCCAACTTGTTAAACTTCTCAATATTTATGTCTTGTTATGAAGAAACGAGTTGTATCTGTGTTAGAGTAATGAAAAATGTTATATTTGTGTTGCAATATAAGTGTTTTGACCAAGGTTTAATCCTATCACAAAATGATTTCTGGAAACCTCGGCAGTGTTTATGTCTGGTCCGCTCCACTGAAAAACGACTTTGATAATACACCCCGTTTCCCACTTTCCTTTTCAACCTATTGTGGGAAAATAAAAAAATGTACATTTGTTCTGAAGTTCCAACTGCGATCTATAATATCCTAAATATATGCCATTCAAAATTTGATTCACAAATTTGATCCACAAAATCAGTCCTTCCCCAGTTCAAACTACACCCTACTGTTGTTTTTTAATATTGATTATACAATACCACTACGTGAGAGTTTACCGCAATGTTGATATTACTATAAATATTTATATATTTGGCCTATATCAATCTATCCAACAAATGGTCGATGTTGAGCCTAGATGAACTTCTAATATCTGTATGGATAGGATGAAATTCATCAATCCAAGATATTATTTATATATCTAGTACTGTATCTACATCTAATGTACCTTGTTCAAACTTATTCATTTTAATCGTTCACTGTATCTCAAATGAGTAGGCCCTATCTGTCAAATTTCTTGAGTATTTTCTTTAATTAATTTATAGGGGTGTGTGAATCCATGTTTTTTTTAATCGAATCTGAATCCACTTTCAGATTCGGATTCGGTCTAACATAAAAGATTCAAAAAATTGGAATCTTGTATTTTTAAGAGTCGGTTGTACCAGGTGATGATTAGTGAATTAAGGAAAAATGAGCAAATTAACTTGTTATTCCCCCTGGATACATCTGCTATTTTTGTACCTTAAGTAATGATCAACTAATCAATATTTAATTATCAGTTGGTAGGCCCTACAATCGGCTCTAAGTATTTTTATTTTTTAATGTATTTTTAAGTTTGAAGAACAATTGCTGTAATGCTGACTTGTGCTGCATAAAATGTTTTATTCAGGGGTAGGCCCTAATTATGAGACTGCTGAGTCAAGATTTTCACTTGTATCGTTTGTCCCATTATTACGCTTCACAATGCATGTTGAAAGATTCGGGTTCGTATTCAGTAATTTTGATGAAGATTCGGTTCGAAATGAAAAACGTTGATTCGCACACCCCTAGTAATTTGTATTCATCATTAAGAATAAATAGTGTTGCTTCCAAATGAGAGATTAAAAAAAAGTTATTAGTTATAATGTCATGAACAATGTCACAATGTCAATGAATGAAATGTTTCAATGAATGTGTTACGATTTACCTAAAATGTTTCAGTTTTAATGTGTGTAGGCCCAGTAAATACATATTGATTTGGAAATCCATTCAAGTTTTAATACAGTGTTTTATTTATTAAAATGTGTGGTTAAATTAATGGTATTTCTTTTGAATTCAGTATGCAGTATATTATCGTTTCTGGATCCGTCTTTTTTCCTGCTCTAATCGTTTATGTTGTCCTACCCTACTCCCATATAACCAATGATGAATTGTCGTGGATGAATTGTATTTCCACCGGCACATGGAGCGCAGTGGTTAACGCGCTCGCTTCATGTGATCCGGGATGCTAGCAGAATTTCGAACCCAGTTAGGTCCCCGCCGCCGACCATCTTCACAGGGTTTTTCATGGTTTCCCTCTGTAGTCTAGGCTAATGCCGGGATGGTTTCTACAATAAGTCGGCCACGACCGTTTGCTTCCCACAATATTTCCCATTACCCAAGAACCTTCATCTCATATCATCTCATTAATCATCCATCCGATGCCATTATATCTGCGCTATCATAACAGTCCGTCGTTAAACCCAAAATGAAAATAATGAAGATGTATTCCTATTTGAATGTTTTCTCCTGGTTCCTTGTAAAACGATAGATGTTCACTGTATTTTTACACCAGCATCCAAAAAAAAAAAAGAATCAAAAGTAATGGGCCATATCTGTGACATCAATGTCAACATGTCGACATTTCAATAAGGGATTAAGTAGTCATTAACTTAGTAAGTACTGGTAGTTTGAGTATTGTGAACTATACTTACTCTACATAATTATGGACTTGACAAATTTTATCTAGAAAAAAAAAGGTTCTGATGGTAACATTTTTTCTAATGTTATTTTTGGAATTCATATTTGACAAATGAGATGAGTAGGAAACACCCAGATATTTGAAAGTGATCAAATAAAATTATATACTGTACTTTTGCCAATAGTTAGGGCTGAATATACTTTCAATTTGACTATAGCAGCAATTATTCTTTTTCTTGATTTTATATCCATTCTCAGTGCATGAACCACTGATTTTACTTGAGAGGGGCCTAGCCATATTTACAAAAATCAATTTCATGAATGAATAATGATATTGTTTTTTTTGGGCTACATTACAAAAATTATTTGCTGTGATTTTGATCGCAGAAATCTTTGGATGGTCCTACACAAAACAATTATTCGAAATATCTGCATTTATATATTTTGACTTTTTATGCGTGCCGGTATTTTGTCTCGATCAGCATAGAAATAGCCAACGTTATGTAACATTGGTAATCGGCTTGGATACATGTTATTTTATTTCTGCAACTTTGTACTTCTATATCTAAGCTATTCCATATGTGATTAAACTGCCTCCAAGTGCCATAACTAGCAACTTGAGAGTATTTGTAACTGGAAGTTGAATCTAGTAATCACCATGCTTACCAATGCTATTTAGTTTCACTTACTTGCGGAATAAAGCGTGATTCATATCAACATGGTTGCTCGTTTTACCGATTCAGGTTAGTACATTTTTGTAATGTTTCTGACTAGCTCACTGACGGAAAACTTGTTACTGGTACCTGGACGAAAAAGACCGTGCAACTATGGATCAATCTTTAGGTTAACTGGACTTGATAATACCGGGCCCAAGTCGGTTACTGTGTTTTAACTTGATCCTTATTTAATATTCTTTCGTATCTGAATACTCTTACTATGTACGTGTAGGCTGCACTTTTGGACATTATATTTATTCATTTATTTATTTAATAACAGCTTGGGAATCACTTGAGTAAGTCATAATTCCAGTGGCCGCTAGTCAGTAATGTTATGATAGTTATACAGCAATAATATAATCATATTATAGTTCAAGTTAAGTTAAGTTGAGGTAATTCATCAGTTAAGTTATAAAATGTTTTAGTTGTAACTAGTGATGCCTTCGGAACCGGGTACCCGCCAAAATTACCCGGGTATTACCCGGGTAATATTTAAAAAACTAAATAAAAATAAAAACTATATGACTATATATGCTTCTCAGTTTTCGGTAAAGAATAGTATTTGGCAAGGCAACTAAATAGCGGGTGTCGGGAGAGGAATTCAGTACACTGCACGTGTGACCACAGATAACGGTAGGTGGTGCGACTAGATTTGACGAGCGCATTATGACAAGTTGAGGGAGGTCTGGGAAGGTAGGTGAAAAAACTTATGTAGAATGCGAAGTTGAATTTCTCTTGGTAGCTTGAGTGATTTATAAAAGTTATTCTCTATATTATAGGTACTGGTTAGCACAATTACCCGGAACCTAGACGGGTACCCGGGTAACAGAATATTACCTGGGTAATGCATTACCCGTACCCAACCCGGGTACCCGAAGGCATCACTAGTTGTAACCTTATATTGTGCAGGAATTAGAAATCATTGTAAACACTTGTATCATACACTTCAATTTTATTCATTTGACCAATAAACTATACACGGTCATTTTTGTGAAGTTTATTATACAAAGTTTTAAATTTTTACTGATATGCTAACAACATGGAAGCCCCTTTAGATGATCAATTAATTGATGCAGAGTGAAGTACGGTTCACACAATTCTCGTAGATCCTACAAATGCCCACTGTTATGTTGACATTAGTATCCAAGTAAAAATATGTTCAACTTCTGAGCAATTTTCCAAACAGTCGGGCCAATAGCTGAGTACCTAAATACCTGTACAACGATTGTTACGTACTTTTGCACCCAGTGAAATGAACGTTCTGGCCGCGAGACCTATCGAGACTGAAATTGGAAGTATCGGTGAATTACCGTACAGTTCATAGATACAAATCCGACAATAGATGACACTAATGTATTCAAAATTTCGTAACGCGTGAAAATATTTTTGATATTGCTATTACTAGCAACAAAAATTGATCATCTATCAGAGCTTTAAGGTAGATTAAAGATAGTGTCCATCTTACAAACCATCTTACCGGTATTTGTCGATTAAAGATAGAGTCTATCTTATTATCTACCTTATTTGTCGACCACTAATTATTCAGGTTTATTATATCAAAGTAGGCCTACTCTTAAATTACAAGTTATCTAGGCCCTAATCTTATGAATTTATGACATTTCTAAAATTTGTGCTTGTACTATTTATTTCATTTCAACATTTTTAAACTGACATATGAAAATCAATAGGCATTATATTGAACATACCAACTATATGATCAATTCTTCATCAAAAACAGTATTATATTAAAATATTATTGAACATAAATTGAGAAATAATAAGAATAACAATAACTAATAAAAGAGCATAAAAATTTCTGATGGGTGACTATTCTAATATATATTTACTATATTTTAACTAATCGAATACATTTTTAATAACAAAATAGGTAAACCAGTCCTTCGAAAACAATTTCCAAACGAAAAATGCTCCGTAAATATCTCTCAATTCTCCTACTTCACACCTCATTTGTTCTTAAAACAGCACTCATGTCCGATGTCCTTGTAGACTAATAATATGGTATAATAAAACAAATCTAACAACTAATCTATAAACTAGATATTGAAGATAAATAATAAAATGAAAATAAAGTTCTATACCAGTCCTAAAAAAACAATTTCTATGAAAAAACTGTCCCTTTAAAATATATACAAATATATACCGGTAATAATATACTTATACTCCTTCATACATGTACATACATCATTCATTTGAAACAAGTCTGTTCTTTTTGACTGAAAGCCAGTGACTATAATTAAACTTCACTGAATAACTCTAGATGCATTCACAACACTTCCACACTTCTTGGCATCAGCTAGCACGATACAACACCATGAACAAACAATTGTCTCGATGTTCAATGACACGATGAAATGTAACCACTATAGGAACCCAATATCTTCTAGTATACATAGAACCGCTTATACAAGTAAATCGTTACCCACATATTTTCTTGCAACAGAAAAATCTGCATCTACCAGGCCTATTCTTTCACAATGGGAAAAAAAGGCTACTCGTTATATTTCTATGTTCTTAGAACATTTTCCTATGCTATTCATGTTTGATACAAAATAATTTTACAACAAACATTCTTATTGTCTTGTGGAATCTGTCTCATCATGATTTTGCTTCTTTGTCTTGAATGCTAGATGTGTGATAGGTGATGATTTACTTGTCGAGCGTTCGTCGACTTATTTAGCTAATATCAACAGTAATCTGTGCTGTTTATTTAGGAGTTTTCACCGATCACGGCAGGCCACTGCGGCTACCAACGCTGCTCCTCGACCGCTGCCATCTTCAGATAGCATAATGTCAAACTGCAAACATAAAAAATTGATATTTCATAGTTGCAATCTATTTGAATAATGATGAAATGAATACAAAAGTTTAATTTAATAATTCACAAATTTTCCTTCGGCCCTATAAGCAACGAAGGACCTATGAAGAGTGCATGGGAGGCGATTTAGCAAAATATCAGTTTTTTGGTGATAAATTTTGAATACCGGTATCAAAATTTCAATATGCCTATTCGGTATTTTTGGTATTTGGTTCGACATTTGTAATACCTTCAAACTGATGTGAAATGAAATGGAATTATTAACCTTGGATTCGAACATTTTCAAAAGTATACAGCTGAAACACTTTTTTCAGCTGTATTCCTGTGGAAATTATGTGATATAAGTTCAACAGTTTTTATTAATACCATTTTGAAGGTGTACCAAGGTATTGAAAATATTTGTGTTTCCCTCATATTAGAGTTTTGATATCACATAACGTTCAAAGTTATCACACAAAAATGATATTATGCTAAATTGACTCACATACACTCTCAAGAACAAGGATTATTAATAATGAGGACATTATTAAGGATGTACAGTGAAACCTCAATGCATCCTTCCAGGATCCATCATTTTCCCACTTATGTCATTTATTTTGTCCCATCCTACTCTCATTTGGCAAAATTTTCTTGCATGGATCATTTTTCTGTTCCTTTGGTAAACGATAAATAGAGGTTTCACTGTATGTTTGAATCGTTTCTATCAGAGATAGGATAGCTGCACGCATAAGGATAATGGCATGGTGTTGATCAGGATATCAATACTTTTAGGACAGAAGTATACTTATATATAATAATATATTGCTATATAGACCATATAATAAAAAGCATAATACATCACTAGCCAAAATAGATGGCATCCTCAACATAAAACTTGAAAGGGTAGGTCAAGGTGGGAAAAATAACTCTTCTCATTTATAGCTCAACGGTATTTGGCACCAATTTGAATGGTTCAGTAGATGCTTGAGCATGATGAGATAGGGAAGGTTATAAATCATCAATAATTACAGATGTTTATTTAATGTAAGCATTTAATTATTTATAATGTATAAATATTGTTTGAATTGGTTGAAGCTCACATTAATAACCTTGCATCCTAAAATTGAAACAGGGTTACACTTGAATATAATTTTTTCATCTGTCCATCTGTGGAAATTTGAGATATATAAGTTGGGTAACCTGTCCTTATAACTATCATCTTGAAAACATCTGCTTTCTGTAGTACTAAAATTTCAAATCTTATATTGTTCAAGAGCAATCACCAAAAAAGTGATATTTTGCTAAATTGACTAGGGTGTACTAAAATTCCCTTTAAAATTAAGCTCACCTTAATATTGGGGCGGACAAGCTGTGAGATCCTCTTCATCATAAGATCATGGAAGTGTGGGTGAAATCTGTAAACGGATCCATCAATTCCGACGGTGACGCTTTCTTGACCCATTTTGTTGATCAGTGTCGCGACACCAGCCGATGAGAGATCAGCTGCCCGCCTTGAAACACACTCGCATACATATCGAACGTTGGCACAGTCTTGATCGGTAGCATGGTTTAAGCCCAACTCTTCTAGAACTTGTCTGCAGTTGGAGTAGCTACCTTTCTTATCACTGTAACAAAAAATTCAATATGACATTTTTCATGTTGTAAGGAAAATATAATAACATGTGCAGCTTGTAGTATTTTTTCTTTACATTTATTATACAGTAATACTGTAGGGCCTACATGACAATGCAATCAATTGATTATTAATTAATTAATAATTGGGTGAAGAGAATGAATGATAAATAATACAAAATTACTAATAGGGCCTATTATCATTTCATAATAATAACTTGATAACATATTGAAAACAGGGTCTAATCATTAAATTTTCAATTATGTGTGGTATATTAACAATATTGGTAAACCTTTATTTCTTACGTTTTCTCAAGTAAAAAATATGTGTGTTCACACCAACTATTTTTTTGTATACAGGCATCAAGAACTAATAGTTTATGTAATACTGTATGCCTAATACAGTAATACCAGTATATCAAAATTGAAAAGCAGTATTTTAAAAAAATATAGAAAAATCGCCCTAATGGTTACCTTTCAATTTCAGAAACGAATTTCGTATAGAAGTTTCCTCTCGTGAAGAGTGTATCCGATCCTTTGCCTCCGAACATCTGGTTGTTTTTGGTGAACTTGACAAGTACTAATCGTACGAGCTCTCCCATGTACATGCCGGATATCATTTTCTCAAGCAATTGTTTTCCGGGGTTAATACTGAACTGGTCAATCTCTCGGTCGTACTCCGTTCGGCACATATCCAGCCGTCCACCCTCGCCAAATGCACCCCACTCGGTATTTATCAACACGTACGGCTTAGTTTTATCTCCGTCAAACATTTCTGCGTTTTCCACTTTTTCAACATAGCACGCATTACTGCCCGTACCTTGAGAAAAGAAAACTCATGTCAGTTTTCGAGCTCATATACTATAAATATACACTATATATTTATAATTATAATTGTGAATTAGAGCAAAATTGAAAGTAAAATGAAAGTCAAGTATAAAACTAAACAATAGATGATGGTTAAATTTTGGGAAAAATGATATGTGGCAGAGCAAAATAAGTCAACATTTATAGAAGGATGAAATATATGATACAATACATTTAGCACATATTCATAACTGTATTTTCATTCCATGGCCAAAGATAAAATCTAAGCTCAAAACGTAACTAGTTTTCTTTGGATATTTTCCAAGAAAGTGATAATTTGCTTAATATCATTGCCAAGTATTCGATATTTACCATTTTGAAACAGTGATATTATGTTACCAAAACTATTTGACTGGTGTACCTTGTTCATTCGCTTCGAACATATTATCGTTATTGAAAATTGAGGTAAGCTGCTGGTCTAAATATAGAAACTTGTAAATAGTATAGCTGCATTGCTGAATGGAATAGGTTCAAGTATTGAAATACACGGTCATTAACTGATACACACTCCACACACAAACACATGCAAAGAGAATAAAGTCAACAAAAGGAAGAAACAAAAGCAACAAAATAAGAATGAAATGGTAAATAAATACAAGATACTCCAACCACCAGCTAGAAGTATGAAGAAACTAACTGTAATTCTACTCAGAATAAGTATTTGCTAGTTCCGAGAAGAATATTTAAAACTAGTGTCATCATGTGAAGAAAGAAAAGCACTGGTATGCAGATGTAATAGTGTGCTAGTAAAGGAGCTACCACGAAGAAGTAAAACACAATCAACAAAACATTGTCAAAAAATGAAAACACAAGCAAAACCAGCAAACAAGAGATAAATATTACTTCAAGCATTGATTTGCAGACATATTTTTGAAACCATTATATTTGTATACAAATTGATCTACTGCAATAACCTATCTTTTCATTTTTCTTTATAAATTGAATGTCTTGTATTTAAGAAATATGTAGCAATCTGAAATGGTAATGGCTAATTTGACAGATTTCACCAAGAAATGCTGATCAATGTTAAGCATTATATATGTGACATTTTCCTGGTGTAAATTCTATAAATTATAGTTCCTATTAGATAAATTACCTATGAACCATAAATATTCTACCATTATTATGTAAGTGGTTGAAATAGTATGTATTGTTCCCATGTATTCATATTATAGTCATGAAAAATATGGGAGTTCTTCTACACAATGTTTGTCAAACTAGACTAACAGACATTTTCTACTTTAAGTTTTATTCTGTTTATTGTATTTATCAAGCTATATTTTATTCCTTTCGTGTTATGATTGTGTTCACATATGGTCTCTTATATTACTCTCTTATATCTGTGCAATGGACTTTTTTCAATTTCATCATGTTCTCTCTTATGTTTGTTTTCATAATTAATATATGCACCAGTTAAACATTAACCCCATGTCATTCTCTTGGCATTGTTATTGCCTCCTGTGTAGACTGCACAATGACCATATTACTTGTGAAACGTCGTAAATGCAAAAAAAAACTCCAACTAGTAAGAGACTGATATCATCACTACTCTACCTCCTAATTATAGTTCCTATTAGATAAATTACCTAGGAACCTTAAATATTCTACCATTATTATGTAAGTGGTTGAAATAGTATGTATTGTTGCCATGTATTCATATTATAGTCATGAAAAATATGGGAGTTCTTCTACACAATGTTTGTCAAACTAGACTAACAGACATTTTCTACTTTAAGTTTTATTCTGTTTATTGTATTTATCAAGCTATATTTTATTCCTTTCGTGTTATGTTTGTGTTCACATATGGTTAGGTGGAAGAACGGTCACCAGACCGAATCCTCGCCTTTTTTTAAATTGTATTCTGTACATTATAAAATAAAGACATTCTATCTATCTATCTATCTATAAACTAACTTGATTCAATTCAAAGAAACTCGAAAATAGTTTCAGTACTTTCAACATGTTTACTCATATTGGAACAGGTATGTACTATGCCAATGCTTGAAGTAATAAGAAAGAAAACAATACTACAGGCTCAGCTCAAGTATGAGTACATATTAGCTTTCATTTTATATTTAATTAATCATCCAAATTATTTTCAACTATTTGTGCTCATACTTTTACTTCAAGCATACAAATCAACAAATTAATAGAACAAAGAAAATGCAACATAAAGAAGAAGAATAAGAAATATCTAGAAGAACAGCTACCACCTGAAGAAAATAGTCAAAGTAAAAGAACAAGAGGCAAGCAACGTTAATTAAACGAGACGCTATGTTGTTCGTACCGACAATAAGTCCGATCCTACAATTGTGATTCTTCCAAGCACACGACATTAGCGTTCCCGTAGTGTCGTTGAGAATCGCGCAGATGTCGATCATTACATCCTAGAATCCAATAAAACATCTCTACATTATTTCACCACTCCTTAGACAAAACTGTATCACATGAGGTGTTGATTTTGTCAGCGTAGCGGAACCTCTGTAAAAAAATCTCGGGTGTTATAATGCCATCATTTGTACAACAATCATTCATCAAACAGAATTGTTTCACTTACCAATAATTAAACCTATTCGACAATCATGATTTTTGAATGCACAAGACATTAAGGTGCCAACTGAATCATTCATTATAGCTGTTACATCTATAAGAGTATCCTGGAAAAACATGGATTATTTTAGTTCATGTGGGAGTGAATTGTTTTCTTGTGCCGATGCTTCAACATGAAATATTTTAGACTTTTTAATGTCTCAATACCGACAAGGGCTTAGGCTTCTATTTGTAGCTTGAAAACGATTTAAGTTTATTCAAATTACCAACAATAAGCATTTATGAAAGATACGTAGGCATATGTATCAAAATAAATATATAATCATGATAAGTCATATTATAATAAACAATGGGTTCGTAAAAATATCTACATTTGAAATAAAAGAACAAATCCTGGCAAAAATTCAAACAAATATTTTGAAAATTATCAACAGTTTTTATTTATTCAACACACATCATTAATTGTGAAAAGTGTTGAGAAAATGCTAGTCCGACTCTGGTTCTGAAAAGGTTAATACCTGCACCAGGGATGGAATTATAACTATTTCCTTATTTTCTAAAACAAACAAAAAACTTACATCTGGAAACTGTACTTTTTCAAAAAAATAGTTTTGGAATGTGAATTTAATTGTTCTAATACATGGCAGTTTCTTGGTTTCAAAAAATCTGTGTTTCCACTAGATTAGAATTTTGAATCTCATACCTTTCAAAAGTTATAATTTAACAACTGGTATTTTGCTAAATCAACTCCAATTTGTTCTTTAGTATTTCGAGTACAAGGCAGGCACAAAACTTACGCTTCTCCGTGCTAGAGCATCCCTGAGTAGTTGTACCACATCTTCCCCAATGACACCACTGCAGTCAAAACCCTTGGTCCAGCGTTCAAGGATTCCTTTCGTTAGCCCTTTCTGAGTCAACGGGAAGCTGAACGTGAAGCCCAAGGGCAGACGTTCATCGTTCACTTCGTGCTCGCGCATGAAGTTGGCAAGACACTCGGCTATGTGGTCAAACAGCTAGAAGCAATCACACATTTTTAGAATTTGATCTAAATTTAGTCTTAAGAAATTTATATTTTATTGAAGATTTGAAATACCACTAATTTTGTATAGCAATTTTCAGAATATTATCTAAATCAAGTTTGAACAATTTTATTGAAATACCACTAATTTTTGTATACTCTCCTGACTGATGATAATAAATACAACAAAATAATAAACTTGTACGTAAAAATTGAAACTAAGCATAGGTATTTAATCTACTAGCCTCCAGTCTCTTGCAGAAAAGGAACTATAACAGTTGGCCTTTGTTTTAATCGCTGTCACCACTCAGGAGTTTAACCTGAGACTAATATTAAGGAACTGGTTTGAGAGAGGGTTCGTTTGCTGTGAAGCGGTTGGTTGAACAATAGGAATACACAGAGAACATTAAAATTAACCTTATTTTATTTGAATTTAAACCTCAACTTAAAACATAACCTAATAATAAGAATAACAAAAACACTTACAATTACTTTGGCTACATCGTGGAGGATGCGTGTAGACACTTGTAGAAATAAATAATAACTTCCTTGGTGAGCTTGAAGAGCACGCTTATTTATAAACTATTCTAAGGGGGGTGGTTAAAGACTACAAACATAAACAAGTGAAAAAAAGAAGGGTTGTGATTCGCGGGTAGAAGACCCGCGAAATCTTGACTATGCATGTAAGAAGGGAGGACTCTAGGCTGAAGGCGATCAGTGACCTACTTGCAAAGAGGTATGATTTTGACAAAAGGCAAAGCTAAGGGAACATGAAATATGAGAAATGCAGAATAAGAGTGAAACTAACAAATAATTGAATGAATATACATACTATGATAATTATAATTATACAAACAGTTGGTGACTGTTACATCACGATGGCTAAATTCAGCATACCTACTGTGGGCTTTTCGTAAATCACATGATCATGAATTCAATTTTAATTTTTGCGATATCATTACATTCCTTATTCAAGTTACTTCCTTAGTTCTGAATAAAATTATCAACTTCCAGATATACTGTACGTGTATCCATGAAATATGTAGGAGTAGGAGTTTGCGAGTCTACCTAATTTCGAGTCCGAGTCTCCGCTAGAATCGGACTCGTAGAAGTAATTTTAGATTCAATTTCCGAGAATTTTAATCTGCCGCCGATTCCAAAATTTGAATTCTCGATTCTTTAGTTTTAATCCACACAAAACGAATATGTTCAATAGATTCAATAATATGGCAACAAAGTTATTGGGAAATCACCATGGTTTTGAAATGGCATCGAAAATACTCGAGTATGTATTCACTATGTTTAATAGGGCCCAATTTTAACATTTAAGTAACAACAACTTTAAGTAAATTTAACATTTAAGTAACAACAACTTCAAGTAAATTCAACATAAAGTAAATGAATATATATAAATCAAGACTAAACATGCCCCCTTATAATTTTTTATTCATTCCTTCCCTTTATTGATGATATATAGCACATTATAATTACTTGAAGTTGAAGTAGTGCCTGAAATTGTCTAAACATTAATTTATATCTTTGAAAAAAGACTCGAGACTCGGATCGTACTTGATAATTTTGTGAAGATAACTTTATGAAGAATCGGACTCCAGTTTGGAAACCTGGACTCGCACACCCCTAGAAATATGAAGGCAGAAACCACCTGTGTGCTAGTAGTGTAGAGGACAGCAGGGGACCGTCGCTTGGTACCTTCTTCTTTAATGGATACTAGCACGGCAATATTGATGTTAACGATTGTTGATATTCCAAACACAAAATTCCTCTACATTATCTTACTAGTTTAATAGCTTCCAAACTTGATTACCCCGCAGATATTCATATAAGTACCGGTTTTCAATATATTGCAGGAATCGGGATTATTTATAGACGAAGGTTAAATGAAGGTGATAGTGTATCAGTTTAGAGAATACCTAATGGGAACTTGATAGATTTGTGCTTTACCTGTTGTCCCGAACCCAGCATGATTGATTGAGGAATCGCATAAATCTTGGATTTCATGTCAAAATGCTTCTCCCCGAGCTGAATAAGCAGCACTCGGAAGTTTGTGCCTCCAAGATCGAGCGCCAAAAATTTGCCACGCTCTGTTGACAAACAATGTACATGTTATTATAATCATGTTGGGATACATTTTGAATAACAGACTACCATGATTTAGTTATTTGTTATTCTTAGTTATTGTTCCCTAAGGGGATAATTAAATATTAATCGTATGATTTGGCATTCTTTTAAGAATTGACAAACAAGGAAACTGATAGAAGGGAAAACCAATCAACTACTTCAAATGTGGTATAATTAATACCTACGCAAGAGAATTGAATCAAGTTTCATTCTTGATAGGCCTAGTGCAAGCTGTAAGGTTAGAAATAACAATCTTCAAAAAACAAAAACAATCTTTGGAAAAAATTCTCCACGAGTTTTACATGTAACTTTACATGTAGCAGTGTTTTTTAATTCAAAGTACATTGAGATAAAGCTCGCAAGAATAATAAAAATGAATATTTGGTAAAATTACCAGTACATTATTGAATTGCTTATAAATCGGCCTTTTTTATTTTAGTTGCAATATTTTAGTAAAATTAATAATTTTTAAAATTTCTATTACATTATTAAATTGCCTATAAATCATAAAGTCTGTGTCTTTTTTTATTTTAGTTCGAAAGTATATTCAAAAGTTGTCTTGAGACTAGTCATATGTTAAAAAAATCACATACTATCAAACTTAACTGGGGCAAGCTTATTTGAAAATCACTCAAGAAATACCAAATAAATCCGGTCTTCATTACGATTTTGTCATATGAGTGTTTCAATAACCCATTTTTTCAAATGCAAAGTTTTTGTGACCAACCAAAAATAATGATCCAAATTTCGAAATCAAACTACACATTGATCGACACTCTACATAATGTTTTTTGTCAACATAGAAACTTGATCAATGCAAAATCACCGTTAGGATGTAATGTAATGTAAGTCTTTATTTGGTCAATTTTTGTATGATATGTGTATGTATTTTGTATGATATATAAGTAGGATCGTTCGGACGATCTTATCACCCCACATAATGTTCCCAAAATAGTCGTATGACAATGTTTTCTTCCTTACCATTGCCATTGGGCAGATCTTGGACATAAGTGGTGAAACACTTGACGATCGCTGTGGCATGAGTGTCTTTACCCAAGCCCAGGTTGATGTCCTGCAGCAAGCGGTCCATCATCTCGTGAAGCTGTTCGTCGGAGAGCAGAAGCTCTTTGCATTGTTCACGTATCTGATAAATCAAAAACAAATACGAGATATAGAATACAAGCTCTTCGGAACAGTTTTTTTACATGGTGTTATGACAACCCAACTTTGTTCACTAATTTTTCGCATAACTAGTCAAAGAAAAAAACAAATGAATAAATAAACAAATACATAAATACAAGCTCTTTGGAATTGTGTCATCCGGTATCTGCACTTTCATGTGGTGAACTTATACGAGATGAGCTTAAAGATGACAGTTCATAACTCATAAGATGACAAATGACTTATTCATATTACAATATTTGTATATAATGTATATATAGGATCCTTATTCCTTTTTTTTTCATCGTAAATCAAAATAGTTGTATTGTATTTTATTGAATCAAAATAAGAAAATGTAATGTGATACTGTATATGGTAGGGTATAGGAATAATAATAATAATAATATCACGCGTATGTTCACCTTGAAATTAAAAGAAACATTGTAGCTTATAAGTGATGGTATTTATGTTGCTTTGATTCTACTGAATCCCTCGGTGTAGATTTTGCAATAAGTTATAGGGCCTACCTTTCCGTGCTTTCAACACCTAAGTATAGAGATATATTTTATGAATGCAATTACTAACATCATTGATAGAATCCTCACATATTTCATAACTTTCAAGTGAACAAACTTGACGTTCGATAATCACTTTGATGTTTATTATTAGGAACACTTGAACCGTCCATTTTTGACAAGTGTAAGTTGAATTATTATTTGAAAAAAGGGTGCTGCGCTTAGAAATCCATACAACCAACAGCAAAAGTATGCACTACGATACAATTCTTGGTAAGAAGAATTAAATAAGTTGGATATAATAGAAAGAATGGAAGAAGAAGTTCGTTTACAAACAAACTATAATTGTAAAAACTTCGCGTTTTTTTCAAGTTGAAATATAGACGTCCCTTTCATGGACACAAGTATCTTCCGTGTAGTCGCTACATAGGCTACATATATTAACTAAAATGATTACCAACTCTTGGCTTCATAAATCATTTGTTTAGTACTATTCACATTTAGTCCTAATTGTTACCCATTAGCTTTGAATGACACGACAAGTTGGCGTTCACGTAATTATTATACTTTACTACGTATCGGTAAATTGATAGATAATTTGAATATATTATTGTTTTTCCCCGAATACCAAAATAGCACTTTGCCAGGCTAATTGGGTAGTGTAGGTCGTGCGTTATCGTCGTTTTACTATTAAACTTCAGTGCTGTCATTATCATGGTGAAATGACTAAGGCAAGTAAAACTTGTCACTTGATCGTTCTCTTGACATTTGAGAACTCAATTCGAGTCTAAAACTCTCAAAGAAGCGTGTAATTTTATTTCTTTACACAGTGAACAAGTGATTGAGGTAAATAGGGGCCTACTCCAAAAAATCATAGATGACAGAATTATCTTGAATTAACCTTGAAACTCTGCAGAATCGAACCCCGATCTCTCAATAAAAATAACGTCGTCTTACCACTGCCCTACGCTGCCGCAGTCATGAAATACGTGCATCTACCAGGAAAGCAAATCGCCAAGTAAAATGACGTATAAACGAACCAACTTCTATAACGTAACCAAGACAAGCTGTGGCATTTCGAGGGTCTATGATTTCTCACGACGAGATTTACTATTAGATACACAACTGCATCGCTCAAAATCGTTGAATATATTTAAAACTATAGGCCTACATTGAGTTTCTTTACGATTGTTGAAGTTCTTACAATTATTTAGTCGATGGACGACCTTCTTTCGTGGATAAATGTGGACGCTCATGCTATAACCACACATGGCCACACATGCGGTGCCGGTTTTAAGGGATAGGTGGGGTGGAGAGTGGGGGGGGGGGATTTACTATTATTTCCAACACATCTGTTGTTATACATCCTGCTTCTTCCCCGCTCCCCTCACACTTCACGTAAAAACCTCAGTCATTCGACTCAATTATGCGACTTGGTATTTTGTGATAACGCGTGATAACGATAATGAATGTCCTAAGGCCGTACGTCAAATACTTTTCACCAATCACCATTATTGTGTACTTGAACTACGTATTTCATGATCGGTTAAAATAACATTCTAGGAATTCATTTTGTGACATAATTCTGTAAACATTTGACACTAAATCAATATCAAATTATGTCAATTCGATGTTTTTCTTTTTGAAAGTGTCTATATATATAAAAGATGACTTCAGCCACGCAAGACCTATTCACACGCGATCAATACTCCAAACCGGCGTTGTAATCTACTATTCTTACTGAAATAACTTACCGCGTTGTTGATGTTATGAGTCCTCATACCCATTTCATACACGTTTTATTCAATATAAACAAGGTTTCACAACAACTTACTACACAACTTTCCGATACCTAGTAGTAGGTATATTAGTTACACAACACTCGTGTTCCGACTGTCATGAATGAGGACAAGAACGTACTGCACGAACGAGGTGAAGTGTGCGAGAGAGAGAGATAACCTATACTGGTCGAGCCTCTCGTTACATGCAATCGGATTGGCTGTGAGTGGAAGGCTCGCCTTGCTATTCGCTAGAACGTTTTTCTCTTCCAATATATATATATATATATATATATATATATATATATATATATATATATATATATATATATATATATATATATATATATATAAAATGATGACGTAACTTTGCGATATCTCACTTTTTCTCTGTGAATTGCGTTTCGTGTATTGAGAACACATTATTATGAACATAGATGTAGTGGTAGACATAGCTTGACCTTTCTTGTTTGCAAGGACTCGAGCCTTCCTGTATTATTTGTCGATATATATATATATAGAGATAAGCTAGAATGCATTTCCAATGCAGTGCTGTACTTTCAAATGAAATTGTGCAATTTATACATACGTGACGACCTTCAATTACCGGTATTATTCTTTGTAAAAGGACCTATTTTCTATCTTGCCAATTACAAATCCTGATCAATCTGTTATTGATACAATTAATTCAATAACTTTTTTTGTTCCTGTGAATTTGCGTTATTCTATCATTTATTCATTACAAAACTCATCTTCTCTACTTTTGTATTGCCTTTTTGTACTCTTCCGTAGAATAAATTACCTTTTCACGAAGAATAATGCACAACAAAACGACAAAACCATTATTTATTGCTTCATCACGATAAACGCGACGTTGTATTTATCAGCAAAGACTATAGTTAATTATCAATGCAAATTCGAATAGTTGATAGTTCTCTGCTGATGCCATAATCTGTCAGTAGTCTTACGTCATCGATTCACTTGCTACACGTGCCAGGCTATGCACAGTGCAATAAGTGTGCATATCGCACCATTCCTAGTATACTGTGTCATAAATTGCATTCGGTGCAAAACAAAGTATAAGATTCAAACGTATGAGCTATGAAAGTTATAGACTATAGAACCATTTACATTTTTTACACTCACATAGCCAATAGAATAAAATTATCACGTAATGTAGGCCTATTTGGAAATAGTATTAACTCTCATACATACATTGACATATTTCACACATTGACAAAACAAAGTGACGTGAATAGACATTAATACACACAAGTTCATTATTGTTGCATTAATGTTATGACACTGTTTAAACTGAAACTTATAGGACCACAGATCTTGGATATAATTTATTTAAATTTTAATAATTTGAAGACAAATTTCACAATCTCATTGACATCAATGTGGTATATGGCCTTATACTATAAGTAATCTGAATGTTTACGGTTGTAGATAAAGATGTATGTATATGCAGATGATATAGGCTAGTAGAATATATAATTATACAACGCTATCTTACAGTAACAATCGTTTAATCTTGATTATGGTGTAAAAATATTCAGTCTATCCATTCCATGTCCAGTCGTATGTATAATTATGATGGCTATATTCATCGTAGTCCTGTGCAATACGCTGAGAAAAATCCTCTTAATATTATCTCGCTAATATTATGGCTCGTTCTAAGAGGCAGGCTTACCAACTGGTAATCGAGTATAATTTAGTTGTTCATTACTTCGAGTGCAAAAATAAAATACTTACCAAAAAGAATGACAAATTCGCCAATTATTGCCTAATTCACTGATTATCAGTGGGTAAAACCGGCTCCAAATAAAATATTTTTGGTCATTATATTTATTGGATACGCAATTACACTGTTCTGTTCTGGTGTTCTGAGTAAGGCAAGGATTAAAACGTTTATAAGTGCAATATAACAATAACCAGAAGATAAGAACGCATAAAACAGTCAAACGATATCAATACAGGAAATAACTATAGGCCTATATCTACAGTTTTTGAAATATCGCTTCAAAAATATTGATGCAATACTTCCTCTAATTATGATATGCTCTAATTATCTAATGTGTTGCGAATTCACTCTCGTTAGTCGTTTGTAAATAGCTTTAATTAAATAGATAAAGTGCAATATATTGTATACAAATCTCGATCAGCAATTCGTGTAATTTGAAAGACGTACATGGGATGTGCGTCTACTGACGTTGGTTAAACTGGTTACATCCAGTTAATTACAAAATATACAACGAATTCGCGATATATTGTACCGTTAAACCGTACAGTTATGCTTATCCTAATTTGAACTATATAGTATTTGGAGTTATCGATCGTACTACTTTAGAAAAAGTAGTTTTTTGAATATGTTGCGAAGAATTGCGAAGTAATGCACTCTACATGACGAATGATTTCCTTCATCAACTTGAAACTCTTTGTGGAAACGCAGACTCATAAAACTCGGATCTGCCTTGTTTTGGGTCCTAATCGGTTTGGCCAATCTGCAGATTTTGTTTTCATCATGCAAATGATAATGTTACTTACATTTACATAACTAGATATAGATTGGCATATTGTATTGAGATATTGTATAGAAAATGGATCACGATACTATTTTCACCACCTATGAAAAAACTATGTGATACTGATTTTTCCAGCAAATTTTCAACGCTAGCCTAGGTAACATCATAGACAATGGTGACACCAACGTTCAAGTATTTTTTGAGATTTTGTTTGATTTTACACTTCCACACAACTTTATGTTGAAAAATATGATATTTCATCACTTTTGGCCACATGATAAGGAACTGTCTAATTTTTTAACAAGAAAAGGATAAATGAAATGTCAGTGATGAGCGGTGATGAGCTTAGTGAAAATATTCGCATATTCTATTTTGAACCCCTGTGGAAATATTGGTGCTACTTTTTCCAGCTCATCCTCCAAGGCTAGGAAAACGAGCAGCGTTTCCCTGGTTGATGTAATAAAATTATTATGAAACAGTGTAAGGAAATCGAAATACTTGTATGTTCTTTAAGCTGCAACAGCAACATTTTGAAAGTATATGAGATAGTGAAATGGTATGAGGCTATCATGCAATACTACTTATGCACTGTATGTAACGGTATAAGCTACCAATCAATAAAACCTGTTTTCTAAAACCATTCGTTGAAAATCAACTTCTGAGTTTATTCTATATTTAGATACCAGGCGTCCTTCAAATTCGGATCCTTTGCTGATACTTTTTTTTATCAACATCGAAAAGTTGATATCTTTTTTCATTGTTCCACAACTTGAGCTAAGGACGACATGACGTACCGTTAGGACGGTGCACCACAATTATTATCTTATATACACCCCCCCTCCATAATTTTGATTGATTGGTAGATCAATTGATTGAGTATTCATTGCTTAACACCCCACCAACAGCTGAATTATTTGGAGAGATGAATGAGCAGGTAAAACATTCAAGTCATTGTGCGAGACGACTCGAACCTACATCCGACTAGATTCAGTGACTTAGAGTCTGAGCTAGTCGGGCGACTTCCCATAGCTCGAATAGAAGTAGTTATCATTCATCTGATCATTTCAACGTGTAGGATTTTAAAGATATGTGTTTCAGTAATTCATATAGTTACAAAATAAATTATAAGTCTATTGGTTAGTGTTAGGGTTTGAAGGCGAGTCGACAGCGATGTCATTTTGTCATCATCACAAAGAGAAACAATCTAAGCCATGCAACATGAACTTATATGAAATAAAGGAAATCAATACCAATACAAAGCAGGAGGCAGTGTATGGAAACAATTAATTACGCGTAGAAAAAAACGCATATCACATAATAAAATCATATTCTTTATAAGTTCTCTTAGTTGGTATTCATTGAATGATTTAGACATATTTTATATGCTATATTCATCCGGACATCAGAATCAAGCCCACATTCTCATTAAATCAACATAACTTACAGGTAAGCATGTACAGTAATAATTGTTCTAAGGTCGTCTTAATTACATCTCGATAATCAAGGTGCGGTTGAATCTTGAATGCAAATGTATTAGTCCTTGAAAACCTTCAAACTGATATCTTGTAGAATATAAAAGATTTACCGTGCAGACAAAACAATTGAGAAAAGTTCCGCAAACGAGCTTTGTGTATCGTTTAATACATTTACTGGGGACAATTATAAATTTCGCAAATGTATTATCACGAGAACCTGTACCTGTACCTGTTATCACCAAAACTTGGTGGAAATATGACAATGACAGTAATTCTAGTATAGAGTCGAAATGTGTAGAAATTTACCTCAAAAACATAGTTTCTGCAGGTGCATATACACATTACTGTATTCGTGGTAATTTGATTTCAAAGCAGACGTCTGGAGAAGCAATAACACTGAACCTGGCACCTCCTTCGGAACTTACACTTTTCATGGTATAGCTGGTCATATGCTTTCGTGTACCACGTGTCACTCAATCTGAGCAAACAATACTCATTTTCACTTATTGGATTTTACATCATGCATACACGTTCTGTCGATACTAATTTGAAATTATTAACCTATATATTGTATTATAATTTTTTTCCATAATTTCTCAATGAGATTTATCCTAACCCTGAATTACTACAGATAGTATTGCCAATACTCTATACTACGTGCCATGACCTCAGGTGATGACTGACCTCTCAAAGGTCATTCGTTTACCTTGGAATCTTGAGATCGGATCTCTTATAGGTGTATATATAATTAGAGCAAATCTGTATCAAATCAAATTCTCCCTCGAGTGACCTTCGCGTTTACTATGATGTAAACTAAAATTATTGAAACAATGACTTTCATTTTCAATGTAGGTGTGTAATATTATAGCGTTGGAGGTTGCACTCTTTTTCATTGATACACTTACAACCAGGAAGAGGTATAGCTATGCACGTCTGTTTTGAAGTTCAATCTTTGAAAATTTAATTGATCATTTATGCCTATGTGTCATTGATTTCCACCCTTTCCGGTTTTTTCATATGAGTCAAACGTCAATTGAGCATGTACATTAACATTATAAAATTACATTTTGGCATATAATTGAGATAATTCAAGTCACCGGAACTTGTAACCAAGAAGGTCTTATATAATTGTAAATTATTTATATTTCTTCTGTGGATTCAAGTGAATTAAATGCAGCCTCCAAAGAAGCCAGTAATAGCATGGGTTCGACCGTTCGAGTCCCGCACAAGGTAGAAAAGCCCGTCACTTACATTTCATATAGTTCATGCACTCGATTCTTTTATAGGCCTATATAATCCACATATATAAGAGTAAGACATTCATTGAAACTATATTTAGTAAGGTTTGAAACCACGAGATTTTAATCTATCAAGAGCCGGTTTCACCAATTAAGTCGTCGTCAAGTATATTAATCGGCTGATAGTGCTGACTATTAGTTAAGTTACGAAAATAGCATACGTAACCAAGGGGGAGAATAAGCAGTGGTGGATACAGTTGGGAGGTGATATGGGTGATCGCCCCTCCCATGAATTAGAAGGGACAAATAAATGTATAGAAAGAAAGAAAATAGGGAGAGAAGGTTATTCTACAAATTCATATTTTACATAATTGCATTGAAAATAAATTTGACTAACTTTTTCAAAATGTCAGATTCAGTAGCAAGTTTAGTAGGTAAAAATTAACAAACAACACTTAGCTTTTTTAACTGAAAATTATAAATCAACCTATACGAATTTTGTAAATTTACTAAATTTACAAAACAAACAATAGTCTAACAGTCGATGGCAATTAAGTTGAATGGAGAAAGGGAACTAACCTACAATGAGAGTCGTTACTAGGGGTGAGCGGGCGGCTGCCCGGAGCGCCAAATTTAAAGGACGCTATCGGCACCTATTTGTGACATTCTATTAATAACAGGCCTACTCTATAAATTAAATTATATTTTATTTACATTATCGGATGAAGGAAATATTCTTATTCAAATATTATTGTTATATTGAATGATGAGATTAATTTAGCGTTTTTTATTAGCGAATTAATTTAAATTGCAATTTTCTTTTGCAAACTGGTATCCTGAATAGAAACGTGAATATTTTTGACCTGGATCCTTCCCTGAGAACAAGTTAATCCGCTATCAGTTCGTAAAGCCCGCCCCAACAGCATCAATTCTATCCACAGGGAACTGTGGCCTAGTCCTATAGCGCCTCGGTGTACATGAAACATGGTAATGATATTGATGACTTATCGAATTAATTTACTTACATCGTCTCTTCTTAGATCCATTGTGTGCCTCATTGTATACGAAAAAGCAACTATTTCGTCCAGTCGATTAGACTAGGTTTTTATTGTATTCAATCAATATAATCACTCGACTAGTTTATAACAAAGTGCTTGATTAGTAATATCATTATTGAAGGTTGATATGCGTATCGGGTGAGGTCATGATGGAAAAGTTGTGTTAGTCTAGACAGCGGCTGCACCACGACTAAACACGATGTTTCCGTCACCTCTGAATGGACATGCTCCAGCAGTGCATGTTCAGGCGCCGGCGTCAGCTTAGCTCTGGACTTCTTATTTTGGGATGGAATTTCACAATTACTCCAATTGTTGCGTATACATTTTTTTTATCGTATTTTTTCTTTTAATTTAGTCGGACGGAATAATTTAATAATAGAAAACGGCTCTGTACTACAGTGATGATGTAATTTTATGAATGATTTGGATCATTGTTTGCTTAACGACCCCACCAACAGATAGGTTATACGGGGGTAAGAATGGCAGGTGATAATGAAACCATGGAGTGATAATAAATGAAAAGACGATTATAAAAAACAAAGGCCTTATGCTGGATTCGAACTCACGCCCTACGGTGTAATAATTTCATGTTCACCTAAGTAAATCCAAGTATGTCATTCATAACGTAAATAGAGTAGGCTTATAATCATTTTCCCTTCATTCTGGTATAATAGTTGATAGCATATAATTCTTCACTTTTTTTTTGTGTTCATTATTCACAAATATTAAATAAGTTCGTTTATTTCCGTATTATTTGAATACTTTCAAATACTTCACATTGAAGAGAATAATTGTTCAATTTAATTTGAGAAAAGGTTTATTTGGAAATTTAATTTTGTCATCTTGGAAAATTATGATATTTATTTACAACTGATTATCACACAAAAGCACTGGCTCTTATTCGAACTTTTTATTCTTTTTTCATGCAAACTGTTCATTTTTTTTTAGTAACAGCACACCTCATTATTTCTTGTTGCAGAATATAATTATGAATATGAATACGATTGAGAATAAAATTCATGATGTTATTTTTGTATGCGAGCAATAGCAGATCCAACACTTTCCGTCTTGCTCGATTTGTTCGAGAAATTGATCGATAGCTATATTAGGTGACATTATTACTAATTCAACAAAAATTTATGAATTGCTTGTTTCAGTTTAGAGAGATTATTCAAAGGAATTATGTTTCATAATTAAACACTTTTTTGATTGATAAGATTCAAAATTTGAATGTATTTTGACATATCTTTATAGAGGCTTTATTTTTGACACTATTGGATCGATCGTTCATAAATTTAATACCTAATTCATTTATGAATGAAGTTTAATTAGGGTATTGACACTTCTGTAAGATATTCATCAAATTGCGAATCACAAGATTGTAAAAATGAATGTGGATTAAAAATGATAATCTCTTGAGCCTATACATCCGCTCAGTTGATTAGATCTATTGATATTTTTTATCAGAACGATGATAAGAACGAAATATAATGGATGACGATTTAAATCTGTCAATAACGTATGATAAGAATAAACCCATATGTATAATACATATAGACCCTATTTTAACCATGACCTCTAAGACTTCGTTAAATTATTGTCCATAAAAAACTAATAGATTCTTATTATATTCAAAGATGGTATTACGTCTTGCAGATTCACCATAAGCAAACAATAGGGTATAATAATGATACGCGTCATCAGAGTCGATGAGGTAGCGATTCAAGTTTCAAAATTATTTAATGATATGAATGACGTAAGCAAGCTCATCCATTACTTTGTTCATAATTAATCACATTTCTACAACTAGTTTCAGACTTTTTTTTCTCAAGTCTTGTTGAGACGAACCAAGAAAAGTGGGTAAAGATATATTTTATAAATTATGTTATGCGTCTCAGAAATTTCGTTTATTCTTAATTCAATATTTTGGTTTGTTAAGAGAAAACATTATATAGAAAACATCAAGTACAAATACAACCCGATCCTTTCAACAGTTACACAATTGATTTATTACTAGTTTTATTCATTAATCTGTGAAATTATAAGCAATTACAAGTACAGGAGTTCAAGATAAATTTATTTCATAAAGGTCACCTTGAAGTTTCAATAATTCGCGTCTGCGCATCGTGTACACACTCGCTGAAACACACCTTTATTCTGTTCAATACGACGCTGTCGTGCGTCACAGTGACGTCACAGACGAGCCATGAAAATCAATTTCCTAAAGTGCGCGCGCACACCATGTGCACCAGCCCTCTCGCCATGACGTCACAGATTTAGCTTTCTCTCGAGAATAGGGTCACGACCATCGCAATGTCGTGGGGGTGTGTTTTAGATGTGAATGATCTTATAAAATCAACAATAAATTACATCACAAGATTAGGTATACCGCTTTATATAGTAAATCATTATT
This sequence comes from Brachyptera putata, assembly GCA_907164805.1. Lineage (NCBI taxonomy): Eukaryota > Metazoa > Arthropoda > Insecta > Plecoptera > Taeniopterygidae > Brachyptera > Brachyptera putata. The sequence continues at coordinate 19,581,982 of OU015462.1, read as the reverse complement.
TGACAATTTAAAGTGTGTTACATACAGGATTTAGCCTTATGCACTTTTGAAATAGATCATTCATTGATACTTTCAAAGTAGGCTCCCTTCCGCCATTTCACCTCATTGTCAGTTATATCCTTGGATATAATGGTAATTAATAATTATACGACCAACAGCAGGCCTATTAGAATCCATCTAATGTATTCAAGACTACATTCAATTCTACGAAAGTAATTCACGTGACATGTTATATGTGCGTTAGATTAACCACATCCCGGTAAGGTTTATTCTGAAAAACAGAATAATGTCTATACTTCATGTTGATCAAGGAAGTAATGACAGAAATATTAATAATAATGATGACGAACACTGAGCAGATTGGAGTTACTCATTTGTAGTGTCCAAAGGGATGAAATGTGATGCTGCAACTATATGCAATTACAATGAAAAGTTACATCTCCGGGGATGAAACGACGGAACACTTTACACATGATGCAATACTGATGCTGGATTGAATTGGGGTTTCCTCGATAGAGAAATTGCTATCCGAATTTCATCACGTCTTCCTTCTCTTTTGTGACAATTAGTATTTGGTATTTCGGAAAGACATACGACACTAGTCTATCAGTAGGTAGCAGTAGGCCTACATATGCAATGCTAGGATACAACCTATCAATATTATATTATAATAATGAACAAATATAGTCTATAGATTAATTACGTTCTGATTTGAAGATGATGAGCAAAAATGTACTTCAGACTTGCAATCGAGCCAACGATCATGAATTGTGTCAGTGATTAGATTATAGGTAGACATCTAGAAGATTTCCTATTCTATGGGTTTATATATAATATATAATGAGTCAATTAGGCGTAAAAGACTTATCTCTCCCATCTGTATAGTATCATTTTAGAATTATCCTTAGATATGTTAAATGCATGTTGATCTATTGTAAATATATTATTCATCACTATCATCTGTCGAAGTCGAAGTCTTTTTTCCAATACATGCACCTATTTCCTTATAAAGTTGTACTGTATTTCGCCAATTATAAAATACAAGGAAGGCGAGAAATAAAATATTAGTGGACGACCTCTAGACAGGTGTTATACAGGATATAACCATAGTTGCAAAATGTAACATTAGACACTACCACATATTTTATGCAAATCTGAATCAGAATGAAGGTTGGGTGAACGACTTCTGTTTAGGCCATTTATTCAAAACTGAGACGGTAGCCGATTGGTTAATACACTGAACCGTCATTCAGGAGACCGGGGTTCGATTCCTGCCTTGGTCGATCATCCTGACAAGGTTTTTCAATACTGGGATGGTTCCCTAACAACAGGCCACGACCAACTTCTTCCCACTATCCAAAAACACCTAATAATATAACCTTTTATTTCATCATCCCATCATATTATATATCATTAATCGACGCCAATAGATCGTAGTCATCAGTAGAGTGCGTCGTTAAGCCCATAATATAAATAAATAAAACATTTATTTAACTATAGAATCCATTCTCATTCATATCACTCGTATTATGTTACACTCTGTACACTTTCGAAGTCCAAAACGAAACTACCAACCGTCAATGTCAAAGGATAGGCAAAACAGCGAAAGAGAAGACAGTCGTTTGGAACTATTCATTTCACAGCTTTAGGCCTACTATAACCATTCCAGTCCAGTACCGTTTTTGTGAAAAATTGCACGTAATATTTATTTGTGTGATGCTATCGTTCATGACGATAATTTGTCTTTACTCTTTTATTACTAACATTAATAATTCATTAGTCTTTAATTCATTTGGGTCATTTCAGTACTCTGAATTTGTTCATTATCAGAATAAGTTATCAACTATGCCCGAAATATCATAAATTAAGATTTTGATATACTGTTATATTATTTCAGTGTAATTTTAGTTAATTCTAAATATAATATAATATGGTTCATTCACTAAATGATATAGATAACTCGTGTTTCATCGGTTTTCTGGATATAAAGAGTCAATGAAGATTTTCATCTCTCTTTCGTACATTTTGGACTTGGCTCCGCGTGCCATGTATATGGACTATAGACTCTTATAGGCCTATACTGAGGTAACGTAATCTCTGACAAAAAAAGCAATTCCAATTAACATTAGGTGAATATTATATATATAAAAAAACATTATCGAGTGCTATGTAATGCTCATATCAATTAATTTCAATTTCGATTGATTCAATTAATATTAATATTGTAGGCCCTATATTTAAAAAAAACATTATAGAGTGTAATGTAATGCTCATGTGAAATGATTTTTGTTTGAACTTGGCGGCATGTTTCTTAGTGCAGAAAAAGAGTTTCAAACGACTAGGGCTACCGTGTCTTCCACTGTTGTGCCTAAACTTTTACATTGACAATTGGGAGTCTCACTGTGGAACTCTTGAAGAGATTCGAGTGTATCTTCTGGTCCCCCCCCCCCCCCCCCAGCAGGTGGCATTGAGAAGGCCTTCAGCAAGGTCGCAGATAGTTACATAGCAGCTCTCGTTTGGTCGGGGTGTGGTCTCTGTAAGCCTATATACCACTTTTGTGAATATCTTATTATATTTTATTAAATTCCGAGTTGCTGATTGTAGGCCTACTAAATCAATAATATTATTTGAAAATACCGAAGAAAAGAGTGAAAACAATTGACACTTTATTCAAATTATTTACATTCACCTGCATATATATAGTCTAATAAATGTTTATAACTTCATAAAAATATATAATACCGTTATTGTAATTTTTAATATTATAATTACGATATAAGTGCTTGCTGATATACTTCTGTAAATATCATGTATTTAAAAATTGTACCAATGTAGAAACTTCCTGTTGATCTGTCAAATCCACACATCAGCTATAAGCTCATAATTAGTTCTTTGAAATACAGATGAGCGTAATGATTTCATTCCCCTGAGCTACGCTATAGGGTCTCAAGTTATGGGTTTGAAACCTAGACGTTTGTATCGGAACTAGTGCACAGTCTAATTATCTAATGTAGGCCCTATATAGTCTACAGACAATAGATCATTATTTTTATATCTTAGACTAAACTAGATTTATTTCATAGAAACAAGCTAGCAAATTCCTGCGAGCCACACCTTCAAGGTTCCGTTACGTGTAACGTGGCGTTTTCTTGGCACTCTGATCCATTTATAAAGTTGCATGGGCAGCCAAGGAGGTGGGGGGGGGGGGGGCTCCCCCATCCTCTTCTCGTGCCATGCCGTTTGATCTATACAAGCCGGTATTAAACGAGCAACTATTTTATTTTTTACGAATCACTCTTGAGTAGTTACGGAGAAATGCTATTTCTAGAACAGATTTTTGTTAAGATCCAGCATCGCCGGCAAATGTGTGGTATGCAGCTATTTGTTTCGAACTTTGAATAATTGTAAATCGATTTGTGTATTTCAAGAGAAAGTTCGCGAGGAGCTTTCTGTCACGTAGTATACAACTATTCAAACAGGTGAAATAAATTATAACTAATTAGTAGTGAGAAATTATACGGAAAAAAGATAGGTGGACCAGTGGCTAGCATGATGAACGTCCATTCGGCAGACCGGAGTTCGATTACCGCCATCTGAAAGAAGATTTCCCCTGGGATTCCTACGTTTCTCGTCCTATTATTCAAAACACCTGATACGATAACCTTTCATCTCATCTTCCCATTATCTCATCCATCATTCACCGACGCCAAGTAGATCCAATTGTCATTATAGTGTTGCGTTAAAATCAGCGTATAAATATATATATGCATATAAATTGGACAGAAAATTATAATAATAAAGAAGCTTGTGAACCTATATCAGGACTATAATTATTTTAAACACGAAAATTATTAGAAGAACTATTGGAATGTTCTGATAGTTTTCATGTTTTAAATTATACCAAGAATTATTCTGTACCTACGTGCCTGGAGCTATAACTATCACAAACTCCGTTTATAATTTTTTTAATAGAAAAAATATCCAATATAACGTTAGTTTCTTTATGACAATATTCAATATAAGACACACCTATACAAGGTCGTTGATAATTATTACGTAACCAAACAATTGGCGTTCTTCCAAATGAAACTAAACTTGACATACCATTTAAATGTACGAATATTCAAACATACTAATGATTACGACAAACTGTCTGTGCAAATCCTTGACGTGTGTTCAGTTGCGGTAATTGAATAGTTCAGAGTGAGCTCTTTTGTTCCATGATCTTGCAGACAGGTTATTTTATCATTCCAACGACTTTGGACAGTAATCAGTTTATTGAGTTCATCAACCGAAGTCTACAATTTACATGCCATTGCAAATAAAATATTCCATCTCATGTTATCTTTCAGTCTCGACTATTATCGTTAATATAATAAGATGACAATTTATAAGTGAAAATATTTGATTTTCGTTCATACGTAATCATTACATTAACAGACTTGTCGAATTTCGTTCTATTTATAAATAATTTATACATAACTGAAGGCAAAAAGTTTCACATGATATCAACATTGGTTCAATTCCAGTAATTGTTTTCTTTTTTGAAGTTATTCATACGTTTTTAGAACGTTTCAAGAATTACGTACCCCCTTGCGCAATATTAATTGATTTTCTGGGTATCTAAATTAATTCCTTAACCAATTGGATATTCTTTAATGAATCTTTCACACGTAATGTAATATACAAATGTCAATAAACAATTAATTATATACAATTAATTAGGCCTAAATGAAAAATATAGCATTTCAAATTAGCACATGGTATGACCATGTTCTGCAGTATGTTTAATATTTATTATTATTTATTATCACATTTTGTATGTTTGCGTTACCGAAACGCCAAAACACTGACCCATATAATTTAATATTTAGAAAGCGAAGTAGATTTAAAAATATATAGTTGTAAAATTAGGTGTACTGTGTACTGTACATTTCATATAGGTCTACTTTCCTCGCTTAACTCTAGTCTCACCTCCTCCACCTTTATCGAGTATATCATTTCCCAGTTTAAACGAAAATATTTAAATACAATTTACGCACCTCGTGACAAACTTCCGGATGGAAGTGACAGGTCACAGCTGGGTCATCTCCCGCTTCGAAATCGAAATTTTGACTACCGTGACAAGCGCAAAGCGAGTTGAAGATTGAGTTTTTTGGGCGCATGATGGCGTTTAAAAATCTAGACTTTTGTACGCTAGTTGACTCTTCAGCGATTAGCACTCAACTGAACACTTGCATACGACAGTATATAGACTATAAGCCAGGCAGTCCACACACTTCTCCACTCTACCTTCTATCCAGCCATCCCCACCGTCTATGCAATTACAATTGACGTGATACACAACACGGCATCGAAAATTGTACATTTACAGAAAAGTTATCGGCAACTTATTAAGACACTGTCTCTAGAGGATTAATTCTTCTTTCGCATACAGTAATACACATTTTTCTTATATAATTACTTGTCTTATAATCAAGACATTTCATGTATAGTTCGTGTTAGTAAGACTCCTTTTTATGTGGCGTATCAGTTATTTGCTGGTTTTCTCCTTCGCCCCTCCAAAGCTAAGAGGTGTGTTTCCACGTCGAGACCTCCAAACTCCTATAGCAAGTATCGAATATAGCAGATAGCTGATCTACTTGGGTGAAAAAAATGTTTTTATTTTTTTGCAATGAATCATAATATTTCATGGGATATTGCAGTGGAGCACTGGGAAATGGAATGAGTGTTACCTTGATAATTCCGTTTGAATTTATCTCTTTATACTTTATAAAACGCCCCACTAATTTTATATACCAGTAGTAAATAGGCCTAAGTAGGTATATGAAAAAAAGCTATGATGAAAATTTGGAAAAAATCAAAATTCATGGTAAACAAAAATCAATTTTATGAAGATACTCGTTGTATTTCGTTTTTTTTTCTATGTGTATAAGTTTACTTAAATTATGCACATCTGTACAGCTTTAACATGCTCAAGCTACAGACAGACAACATCATTTGACATTGACAAAAAAGCTGAAGATATTTTTAATATATTTCAATGGTGCTAGAACATATAATAAGAAATAGTAGGATAATCTGAATCTATAAGATCTATAATCTAACCATTAGATTATAATAGATATCTTAGAGAGCATAGGCCTACACTGAAAGTTGAAACAAACACCTCCTTAAACAAAAATCTCATAAAATAAATAATTATATATTGAGCCTCTTATGGAACCTCTTAGATAGAACTTGTTTTATAATTATCTATCTATAGAAAAGCTATATTTTTTTTTCTAATAATGAATATTAAAATATACATAAAGATGCATGCTTTTGTTGGCTTTCGTAAATGAAAAGTGAAATGACTTCGATCATCATATAGAGGGGCGGTTTCATTGGTAATATTATGAGAGTAAAGCAATTGACATATTTTATGTCGTACGTCAGAAAGTACGTCAATTTATAACAAAAATCTATGTTTTCTCTGACCAGATTATTGTATTGGATGGTAACAGTAGGTCTAGTATTAAAATTTAAACATGTTTAAACATGCATAAATGGAACATTGATAGCGTTTTACGTCTGATTTGCCTATCTCATATATTCGTTCATAAGTGTGCAGAATATAGGCTACGACGTTGTATAAATGAAACTTCACGAATAAATACACAAATCAAATTCACCAACATGAAATATCATTTCAACTTCACCAACTTTATAACGACAATATACTGTAATCCCGCTAATCCGTATACTTACTTTAATCTATTTATGATTACCGGTAGGCCTATATGTTAATGTTATTAAAGATGTGTTTATAAGTGAAGTGACTCAACAAATTTAATTATATAATAAGTGAGTTTGGAGTCATAGCACAGCGTTAATCCTGAGATTAACTTGACATAATTTTAAAACAATACATGATGATACCATTTTTTATTGGGAAATACCGTCCGTACCGATCTACACGTTACAAATTAGATAGAGGAAATAGATAAATATAGAACAGAAAAAGTAATTTAATTGATTTATGAGTGTATAATGACAGTGTGTGGTGTCTTCATTGGATGAGGGAAGCGAATACTGTATTTTTTTTGCTCGCGCTCCACAGGTCAAGCGAAAGAAAATATTTTGATTAAACTTGGCATACACATGTGTCATAATCTAATTCGATACTGTATAGTTTTGAGGAGCATTCGGTTGTACCGGGGAGTAATAAAATCGAAATTTGAAAACCCATATGAGGATAACACAGAGAGAAAAATATGGAAAAAACATTTACTCCGACTAAAATTTCTACGGAATTCACGCACATATGAACGATACACATCATTCTAAAGTTTTACATTAATCGAATGAGCCGATTTTGAAGATATTGATCAATATGTAGGCCTATCATTTTTTCTACATCAATTAAATAGCTATATCAAGAAAGCTATTAGAAGATGATTCAAAATCGAGGTGGTACACCTTTCCATTTTTTCGAGTACATTTCATATATACAATCTCATCCTAGCTCATTCTAGAAGTGGAACGCATATGTTGCGTTTTCCTGTTGATAAATAATCAATACGCTTATTGGCGTATGGTTCACTGGATTTATATTCAATTTTATTTTCTAATGCAGGTCTACTAATAGTCTACATATACTCTTCGATCACTCATTCACCAATTTGTCTGTAATTTTCATCAACGAGTTCCATCTGAAGAATAATACCCAATAAGGGTGAAGTCATCTATTTACTCTTCCAAATAATTTGCTCTTTAAAATATCCTAAAAACTTATTGGTGTAGGACCAATAACTAATCAGTCAATTATTACTGACTAGCATTCAATCAATCATCTTCCAGATACACATGATGTGCTATCTCATTAATTGATGCAATCGATCAGAGACAAATGATGTGGCAGACATACAGAGTCCTGGGATTATTATAGAGGATTGATAAAAATGACAGCATAAGCCACCTTGCTCTACGTTTGAACTGTAGTAAAGCCGGCTGTGAGTTCGAGTCCAGCGAAGGAATGTTTTTTTGTAAACATATTCATGTATCATCCGCTTATGCATACCCCAAATAACCTACTCTATACTAGCAATTGGTGGGGTTGTTGAACAAACAATAATCGACAGGTCATAATTCTTCGGTGGGCCTATATAGGCCTACTAGAGCAACGAAAAATACGCAATTTTACCAATATTGTATAAAATTAGTTCTGTGAATTATCTGCCATTATCGTGGACTGGTTTCCTTTTTTTCCGTTACCATCCACCGGATGAGCACGTAGATGGATAGTTTTGTCAATAATTAATCGTTGAAAAAATCCCTCTGTTATAAGCATAATTGAATAGACCTACTTCATGCATTCATAACCAATTATAGTCAAACAACATCTAATAACTCACCCCCACCCATCCCCCCTCCCTTCCTCTCACACATACATATAACTATATTTTCATGCGACAGTGTTCAACTTTTCAATGAAGCACAAGAAAGGAAACCCAACAAATAATGAAAAAATTCATTAAAATTTATTTTCTATGACAAATCAGAAAATGCATTTGGATTTGTTTTTCCTAATAATAGACACATCTTGTAATTACAGTCTGCTCTGGAGAATATCATTTTGTTCTCAGTCACTACTATTCAATAAACGTCATCCTAAACCGATGAAAATAAAATCACGATTTTCATAAAATAAATAAGGTATCACATAGAAATATATAGCTACAAAATGTATTTGTGCAACTTCAGAGTAACTAAATTAATTTGCTCTATTATTTATTTTTGTATTAAAACTTGAAAAATACATTCTCAAGTGGTCAAAATGGGTATCAAATCAAAGCTAGCTATCAATCAAAGCAGAATCCGAAACTTCATATTCACAAATTTGCTCAACTTTCGGAGTAATCGAATTAATTGAGTCAAATTATACAATTTTCATTGAAACTGCAGGACAAAAATATGGAGTGGTCAGTATGGAAACAGAAAGTGATATATTTTTCAGAATCCAAAATAAATCGAATGTTCGTAATTTTCGGAGTAATTCAATCAATTTGGTCAATTGATCATTTTTTTATTGAACATTACAATAACTGACTTTGTGGCTGGCCATAAAGATTGAATGTACTAAAACGCGAGCTTTCATTTGATATACGGTACTTATCTTGATCATTTCAGAATGTTTTTTTACTATAGTTTCATTGCACAATTGATTAATTAACCTAAATAATTCTATTACTTCGAATGTTACATAGTACATATTGTGACAGTAAAGTTTTAGATTCTGCGGAATATTAGCTTTTACTTGAAACCCATCTTGACTATCTCGGACATTTTTCTAGTTTCAATGCATACAATTGATTAAAAACGTATTCCCTTAATTACTTCTAACGTTACAAAAATTCATTTTGTGACCGTTAAGTTTCGGATTCTGTGAATTATTACTTTTTATTCGATAGACAGAACTTTTTATTTACTTTTTACATTACTCAATACCCTCGTGGTATATTTTCTGCAGTATTTATATTTTTAATTACAATTCAATTGATTGATCTAATTAATTAAATTTCTCTGAAAATGACAAAAACTTGGCTCGTGACAACAAAAATTTAAATTTCCCATCATTCAGCTTAAATTTGACACAAACCTTGACCATCTCGTATATAATATACACTTAAAATTACAATTATTTGAACATTTATTTGATAAAATATAAAGTTAAAAGGAGTTCAGCTTGTGTGCTAAATTTTTTGATTTCTTGTGGTGTTATTACTAAAGTAAGCAGTTTCGTGCTATTGTCAGGATTTGCATAATTGTAAGAAAAATAGGTGCTTACTGAACCAATATAGGCCTATTATGTAAGCGTACTTCATGTAACGTTGTGTAGTGTATAACGTTATGCAGTTGGAACAACAACAACATTACAAACGTGGGGTGTTCTCGCATTGACCTTTCCAGTGAGATAAAGTACTGATAAACGTTGAGAAAAAATTGACTTCGTTCGAATCAAATTCATTTTTGTTATATAATTCAGAAATATATAATGAAAAATATTTTTTTCTCAGCCTTGACCTTTTGTTGTTCGAAAGAATGTGTGCTGAGTATTCTTTTAACCACTATAACATTCTTTTTCAATGTACTTCTTTGATTATTATAAAATAATAAAGGAAGAGTTATTAATAAGTTTTTTTGGTAAACTTTTGATATATCTATGTCAACTGAGAATTCTAATTTCCAACAGTAACTTACTTTTTCAAACACTTGCACAAAGGGTTTGTAGCTACTAATGAACTTCTCAAATGTTCGCGTAATTTTTTGAATTACTTGAACAAATTGCTCAAATTTTTCACTCTATACCATTTTAACTTCCTATCACATATTCACGTTATCATGTTATCATCACAGACGTCCACAGATTAATCATTTAAATGAAAGGCATATAGTTGTACTGTCTTGTTTAGCCAACAATGGTGGGCTGTAATAAAAGGTTAATGAAAGAGAAATGAATGTATTATTGTATAACGATGCACATTAAGCTCTTACATTTCAAGTCCATACAATTTTTCTGAATACGAATTCTTTGACGTTTCATATTCAAGTGATATAATACTCAAGTATTATATCAAGTATTCAAGTAATATTCAAATATATTCAAGTAATATTCAAGTATATTCAAGTAATATAATAATTATACGGTTTCGTTCAATTCCATCCACAAGTCTTTTTATACAGAGCAGTTTGGAGTCTAGACTGTAGACTGTATAGACTAGCACGTCCAGTAGCGTTTTCCCAGTTTATAAGACATGACATGCATATTATTCAATATTGATTTACGATCAAAATACAATTCCCTTGAAATAATATAGTAAATCAAAGAAAATGAATAAAATAAACAAAGTTTCTACTTTTACGTATGGATATATCAAGTCCAAATTGCTCATCGCATCACAGTGTAATCACGGACTTACAGTAACCATTCTACTGTCTTCATTCTGAGGTTTATGAAAATTTCTGCTCAACAAAACTTATGATAATCAAGTTATGTACTTCAGAAAATATTCTGTCGGTTGTGAGGAAACTGTGCTTTTGTGCCTTCCAGAACGACCGAGAACGTGATTGGACGTGCAGGCCGATGAATATAAAGGCCTATCTATTAGAGATTATACCAACCTGTAGGAGGCGAACCTTCGAAATATTGTTGTTTCAATTTATTTACATTTTTTGCATATTTGATGATCGCCAACGGAATTGTTATTGATATATATATATATATATATAAATATATATATATATATATAAATATATATATATATATATATATATATATATATATATATATATATATATATATATATACATATATATATATATATATATATATATATATATATATATATATATATATATATATATATATGTAAGTTTTATAGTTAATATGTATATTATACTTCTAACGCATAATCAATGGCATTATGCATTAATCAATGGCACAATGGCATATTTGGCCCTTGGTTACCAATGTTATTTTTGTACTGCAATTGATTAATTAGCTTAATTAACACATTTTTATTATTGGTAATATGGGCCCTAAGCGATAGATGGATTAAGTGGATTAAGCGATAGTGGATTAAGCGATAGTTTGATGATTAACTTGTGTTATGTTAGTTTTTTCACTTTATAACCAATAGTTGAACAACGCATATACCTAACCTCGTAAAACCATGAGGTAAGACATAGCATCACACATAGTAATAACATGTGACGTATAAATTGTATTGCATTATGATTCTAGGGGGTCTATCCCAATTAAACATATCGTATCTACCACAAGATTAATAACAATAACTTCATGGTGGTACGACGTCTTTTCCTTCAAGGTTTTAACTTTTAAAAATTTGTTCGTTTGATCGTTTTGATGCAAGGACATTATTGCCTGTACGCTACTTTTTGTACGTGCAAATAGGTATAGGGATTTCCTGGTTAATCCATAATACAATATGGAGCACATTCTAAAATAATTTACGGCCAACACGTTTCTTATAAAATATTATGAAACTAAATAGAATAGTTAATAATATAATATACATAAAAGTTATATAGGCCTATATGTGTATTAATATATATATATATATATATATATATATATATATATATATATATATATATATATATATATATATATATATATATATATATATGATGTCTGAAGTTATGAAACATGGTATAGGCCTATGATCACACTGAAATGTTGGATTAATTTGTTTTTAATAAACTATATGATATTTACTTCATATACTGGAATTTTCGATTCATATAATATATATATATATATATATATATATATATATATATATATATATATATATATATATAATTCATTCAAAAGTTATTTTTTATGTAGGCCCTAAAACGTTCTTATCCATGCACAGTTTAAGTATATACAAATGATAATAAGTATTAAGAAATGTGCAACATGTATCTTCAAGCATTGCTTTCTGTAAGGTTACAGTTATATTATTGAATTATGAAACAACCTTGATGCATTTTTTAGCTCGCACCTGCAGCACGACCGAAAAATATATTTGCCTCTGCAATATGTTGTGAATTCTGAGGAAATTTGAAAGACTTATTTTTATTGCTCATTTAAAAAACACGTTTTTGTAATTTCTAATGTATTTCTCATTTTATATGACGTAATTTAAATAATTTTTCATGAATATAGTAAAAAATTACAAGACGAAAATGATAAAAGGTTAATAATGTTAGATCAAATAATTTAGGCCCTGAGAATTTTTGAGAAACTTGGAGGAAAAATTCAAAGAGAGATAAAAGGAAAAGTTCACTTGTGGCATCCCGCACGCGACTTTTTTTTTTTTAGCAAACAGCTAAAATCAATTGTATTGATAAACTAAAAGACCAAAATGATACAAACGATAATTAGAAAATAAAATAATGATAATGATAAAAAATATGATAATTAGAATTTGATAATTAGAATGACTTGGGTCCTAAGGGTATAAGCTGGAAAAATGTTTTTTTCAAATAAAAATTGAAAGTTCAAGTGGTGTTTTGCGCGCGAACTAACGATCATGCTGAAAGTATGATAATTATAAGTAGGCGCAACAATTTAGTATTTAATCATGTAGATGGTTGATGTTTTTATATTAGACTACATAAATCAAACGATCTGTATAAGATCTAGTCTATTTCTTGATATTCATTATCGAAATATAAAATCCCCTCTACCGTTTAGTTTATAAATATCGCTATGTTTCCGCACTCTTTTTTTTTTTTAATCTGTCTTTTCCATAACTGTATATTTGCATGGGACCATTTGAATACTAAATAGGCCTTCTCCATTTACATTTTCATTTCAGCATATACTATTTTTTTTGGAAATCGCTTTCCGCATGGAATTGAAGTTTGAAGTCCACTTGCACCTACCAATCCTGTGGATGCACATTGCTCCACGATATTATTACTGATCTATCTCACCTGTCTACTCATTGTCCTGCTTCGAGTGAATCAAAAGTGATAAGCCTATTCCACAAGAATGAATGTAGTATAGGTCGTAATAGAATAATAAAAAGATACGCACAAACATCTACGAGTTTTGTAGATGATTTTTATCTTTATGACTGACTTATACTGGGGGGATTATGTTGTCGTTCTATGTTGACTCAAGACAATAATGCGACTGGATTATACTCTTAACGGTTTTTAACTGAAGATAGATGGAGTTGGCAAACCTTTTTTTTTGTAAATTAGCTTAAGAGATTGAAATTTATTTGCTAAAATAGACTTATAATTATTATATTGAAGTCGACAAAACAATTAGGTGAACACGAGGTTATAATCTTTGGCAGTTGAATGATTCTTACGAACGTATTCTATAAGTAGAAGCTGGCAAATACAGAACTGCCTGCTACTTGACTATAATAGTAGTCTAGATGATGAAGAAAAACTGCAAAATATTACTTATTCAGTGTATGGTATCATTTAATTGATGTACCCAACCCGTTTGGTATCTGTTGTATGTATATATATATTGTTATTATTGTATATCTCTATAAATGACAATTCGTAAAACCACAGATAATAGGAGTCATTTGTCTGCTTGAATGAGATGACTGCTATGGGACATAAAGTAGAGGAACTTTTCTCATTAAGTTATATGACTTTAAAGGTCACAAAACTACTTCTATGGTTTCTTAGCTATTGAATTGATTGGTTGGATGCGATTTTTTTTGTATGTGAATTGGAGAGAGTAATAAAATCGATACTTAAAATCGATGAAAACATTGTATAAAATATATTGAAATATTGTACGTATTGTAGGAGCATCTGTATAGTTTGTATATTTTTATTTTTTACTAATTATTATTAAATTTTATTACATCAAGTGCCAGAATTACTAATGTGGGAGTAGCTCTAACTGGCAGTTTAACGTTGTTATCACCATGGTTACCCATGTTATTTGTTTTCACCAACTCTCAGATAAGGCTTACTGGACTTGGTAATACCGGGCCTTTATTAAGTGTATATAATCACAATACAATTTTTTTTCAATTTTGAAATGTTTAATAAAGATGAATGAGTATAATCATTGATAATTACATTGGTTTTCGTACACTTACCTCAACAGGGATATTGTTATCGTCTGTATCACCCATTATTATCACGCACTTGGAGGTTGTAAGAAACTATTCTAGTGACTGACTTGAGTTGCGTTCAAACGGCGCGTCTTTAGTGTTCAGAGCGTCGAGGTCGTATGCCAGATCCCAATTTGCTACATTAGCTTATTTTTAGTTGATTTTAAATTATCTCTCACTTGATTCCACACTATCTAGTAGTGTGATTGAGAACTGTTTTAGAGATTTTGTTTGCTTCTATCAGCTACAAGAAGTACTAGATACAGCTGATAACGAATAGCAATCATAAATAAAATGTGTACAATGCTAGGTGCGTGCTTATAAAGCAGGAAAACCAAAATTTAATACTTCCATATCATATAGGCCTACGAACATAAGAAGTAAGTTATATATATATATATATATATATATATATATATATATATATATATATATATATATAGGTATCACGCTATTTAACAGTATACAGAAAATCTGTGATCGTACAATAAGATTGGTAAGCGGTTACCATTTTTTATTAACCTCAATATGGTCTATTAATCCAAATGTCTCTCGAATGATCCGGACATACTGTCGTGCTGTAGGGGCTTGCATGGCCCGTGATCTCCAAAGCAATTTGTTTGCTCCCAAAAGGGTCACCCATGGTCTTAAGTGAGGATCCATACCAAGTTCGGACCGTCTCGGTCGAATGGTGCCTTCTGGTGACCGGACTATATGGAGGGAGTACCATGCGCTTGTTTTTCATTTCATTTCATTTTCTTCACACTTCTCTCCTCATCTAAACTTTGGAGTACAAAGACATGGGCGCAAAATGACCTCGCTGTCGACGCGCCGATTCCCTAACAGTGACTAAATAATATAGCCATCCACATACCAAATTGAATATGACTTGACTTACAATGTAGTTTATCGCGTACATGTTAATTTTATGTACGAAATTTGAGCGGAAATCCTATTTTTGAGTATTCATTTAATCTATGGAAAGCTATGTACATACCTTGATTTTGAAACTATTATGTCACTGCATTCATGTTTCATTTGTTGCTCATTTTAATCGTTTTGCGTTTTATGATATACATTGTAATTGGCTTAACCTATTACTTATATTAATAGCATTAGAAAACTTAAAATTGATGTTATAAAAATTACATTATAATTTTTTACCTCCAACACGGCTGATCCGATTTATGTGCAGAAGTTTAGAATAATGTGTATCATTACCAATGTGTAGGGCCTACATCATAAATGTGAATTCATTCGAAGAAAATATTTTCTCAACATTTTCTTTTCTGGTTTTATTCTCATGACTGAGGTTCTCAAACATTTCAAAATGTTTTTTTTCAAAAGTTATGAAACCGGTTGAGCCTCAGAATTAAACAGTAGCGAATTGGATGATACCACAATGTGTATGCCAAGTTTCAACCATTGACTATGTTTCAACCACGAGAGCCCCAACAAGAATAATAAAAAACATTTTTGTTTTTTCGAGTAGGCCTACGGTAAAATTGAGTCTTCGCAAAATATTGCAAATCAAATAGTAGCGCGTCATGTCCTTATCATAGATCGATTACCTCGGCAAGCAGTAAGCGCTTGCGCATTGAATTCTTGAAATGATCTATTCGAAATCGTTTTTACCTCAGAGAGTTTGAGTAAGATATTATTTAGAGAAGGCTGTATATAGTGCAATGGCGACTAATTTATATGTCACTATTACTGGCCCAGCATTATCATTATTAATGTATGAGAATGTGATTAGTGTTGGTAATCAGGTATGCTCTTAGTACTAGTATAATAATTTAAAAATTAGGCTCTGGCCAAGGCAAAGAATTTATAGGCCTAGTGAGGGATTTATGACATCGCACCCATCTGGCCATCGATGTGCCAAGTGCCATTGAGTTTGCAAGTGCTTAGGTCTCTCCAGTAATAATCTTGCGGACGATTAGGCCCACTACGAAGTAGTATATAGTAATATCTTTGATTAGGCCTGTGCTAGGCATAGACCTATTTCGCAGTTAAGATGGGCTCCACAAATACCACAATATTAGCCTAGGGCCCAGCCTAACATTGACGCATTGACCATAGCCCCCTTCTATCTAACATTGACCACAGCCATTGAGTTTGTAGTTATAACTACAAACTCAATGCCATAGCCCCATTCTATCAGTGTCAGTCACTGATTCTGGTGGGATAAAGTTATGTTTGAAACTTTTTGTGAGGTGGCAAAGTTATAGGCCTAGGCCTAATTTACCTGTTTTAGGGTAGGCTACCTAGTCCTACATTCCCCGTCCCTCAAAAAAGTGAGTAGTATGCCCTAGCGTAGGTCTAGATGGTAAATATTATATGCCTACACCAAAGCGTCATTGGTAGGTATAGTGGTGACTGGGGATCAGACGCAAGCCTGGCCGTAAACCGATCAAAGTGGCCATAAACAAAAGCAATTTATGATGTTTGTAGCTAGTCATTATTATTTAATTTCTGAAAGCACCCACATTAAATTTGACAAGTAATATTATGACGTCAATATCTCCTTTAGCTACGAATACACCCCATCAAAGTCGTACCGGTAAGCTAAACAGCTGTTACAATAAATTCTTGAGTTGCAAGAAGTGCTAGAGCGGTTGGAAACCGGGGCGCTGACCCTACTTATGGATAGTTACATGTGCCAATGAAATCCTTTACACAGTAAATTAGGCCTACCTCTTTTATCAAAAATGCTTTTAGCGATTCCTAGTTCTGTGTGAACTTGTAGTATAGACAACATCGCGCCAATTTCTTTAACTTTAATTTGGTGTCTTCTGAAATGTCTTGATTATATCTAAAATGCATGAAGCTGCTGTGCACTAAGGATTGATTATTTAATTGTTTAAAACTCATAAGTTTGAATACTGGTATGATGAATTACCCATAAAGCACTGCCATTTTGGTGACAGTGCACCAAAACAATCTCAATATGGGTCACTCTAAAAAATCAACTTCATCCATAACCTGCGACCAAAAGCCTTGACATAATAGAATAATGCAAAAAAGTACGGGTGTGCGGTGTGCCGCATATTGTGACCTAATTACCAGGTCAGGTAATGACCCAAAAGAAGTGACCAGGTTTGAAAGGTTTGAACTGTAAAATTAGTTTAGTTGTACATCTGACAAAAGTCTTGAATATTCTTGGTACAGTATTTTTCTTTCTAATTGTGTGACGTACTGACGTGCCTTGAAGTGTATCTATTGTCTACATGATGGTAGCACAAATCTCAGTTTTATTATAGTGTCGATAATTGATCCGTCTATATAACTTCGATCAATTAACTCGGTCGAGACTTTCACGTGGCATATTTCAACTGGTGGTAAAAGTCGGGTATGGTAGGCCTACTGGTAGTGAGATTCAAAGAAAACAATTAATTTTTGTGGACCAAATTTGCATTCCAAAGTTTAAATTATGTCACATTTTGAAAATTTTGCATTGCCGTTTGAATTTCGATAAGATTATCCCCTCTCATTTATTTGCTAACAGTTAAAATGGTTGTTTTCATTGTGAGTGATAAATGTGAATACTTACATATTACATAGTAGTTGGACATGCAAATTTATTTTTTGTTTCCATTTGATCCTGCATAACATATTCATTAATGAATTGGTAATTCGGTAGGCCTACACTAATAAATTAAATATTTGTATCGGCATAGACATTGTATTATATAGACATATCGATCACTTGTGATGACAATACTGAACTATTTTACCTTTTCAGTTTATGTTTCCATACCATACCTATAAGCCTACTGTAGTAATTTCTAAAGCCGCCCCGGTGGCTAGTCAATTATCGCTAGCGGTAGTAACTGAAGTCACCGTTGGGTGTGGGTTCGAGTCCTGCATAAGGCATGGGTTTTTGTAAGCGTCCTTTCACCTATCATCACTGCATCGTTTCATTATCACCCGCTCATTTGTACCCCCGTATAACCTAGCTGTTGGTGGGGTCGTTGAGCAACATAAAAAAAAAAAAAAAAAAAGTAATTTCTAAGACAAGTTTTATTTACAGCGAGGATTTCTGCTGGGTGAAGTTAATCACAATGTAATAAATTCGATAAGTGATTCGGATATTCAAGATCAAAAAACAGAAATAAGTATATGTAAGTATAAATCGTCAAAGTCTAGCCTGTCTTGAGACCGATCATCAAATCTAAGTAAGGTCGATCACAACAGCTTCAACGATTGTTTTAGTCTCCGTTTTGGTCTCCGTTTCAAACTCGCTTGAAACGAGGATTGAGTCAAAACTGCTTGAAGGGGTGCATAAGTGCCAATCTTAATATTTATCTTGGTATGTCCTTACTCATTGGTTCTTTTCTTTTCATTTTGTCTTTTTTTTTTTATTCAGTTCATTCTTAGTTCTCATTTGCATGTAATAAAACGTAAACCTGCCTTGACTGATAATGGACATTAAAAAAGCGGTAACCATGTTTTTGCCCAAAAAAGTCACTGTATCCTGTATGGCTCTCTTACTAAAAATAATTATTATTCAGTAACATGGCACGGTGATTCACGGCTTTCTAAGATACTTATGAAATATATTTTATACAAGTCAAGGTACGTGGTGTTTTGGAGTAATATTTTGCCCATCTTAGAACGCACTTGCTGCGTTTGCCTAGTAAAGATATATGCTGTAAGTGTGAATGCCCTCATAATGAAATATTTATGATCTAAATTACAGGTGTCACTTCAAGTATTCCAATTCCAGACTCCGAGAAACTTTGCAGTGCTTCTGGAAAAGTGGATGTAGTAAAGCTTAAATACTATTTGAACGACAAACTAAAGGTATCGCGCTCTTATCGCTCTTATAGCTCGTATCGCGCTATTACTGTAAGATCTCTATTACCTGTACCTGCAGAACAGCTATAGACCCTAAATTATACCACGTTTTACCGTGACAAGTCATTTTTTATTCTATATGAATAGATATTTGTAGGGGTGTGTGAGTCCAGGTTTTTAAACTCGAGTCCGATTGGTCCTGATTCTTCATACAATTTTCGAGTCCGAGCCGAGTCTCAAGTCTTTTTTCAAACATGTAAATAATTATTGAGATGATTACAGGCACTATCAATCAGTATAAAACGTCAACTTCAAGTTTGCTAGTTGATGTAGAATCAATGAAGAAAGGAATAGCAACCATCTAGTCATGCAACCATCTAGTCTTGAGAGAAAATGTTCATCATTTTCTTACCAATAACCAGCCACTTTGATTAGTCCACATGTTGTAATTATTGGCACTATTGAACGATGGAAATAATCGAATTACCACTACTCTCTTGCTCATAAAAACTGCGTTTTTAACCATAAATATTGACAGTAATGATGGCGTCCGCTGACGTCACAGCCAATATGGCGGTGCACACGAATGAGTGTGTATAATCAATCGTATAATCGTATGAATCGTTTGTAAGTGTACAATTCTTCAATGTTTAAACACTCTTTTTTTCAGGAAATTGTTGGGTGGTATAGCTTTAAACGCAACCTTGGTCTGCATCCTCACTTGCTAGATAGGCTGTTCCATAAAGCATTGTGCAATGTGACGAAGAATCATATAACTCCAGATTTGTTGACGATGTGCTTACTAAACACAACTGTAAATAATATAGGATCAACACATATTTTCAATCACAAGTTTATGAGATATACTAACAAGTGAGTCAAGTATATTATACAGTACAACCTCGATAGTACGACGCTCGATACAACGACGATCGCGATAGAACGTCGTTTTGAGATAGTCCTGGCCAATCCCCATAAGACTCAATGTTATTTTATTTTGATAGTACGACGCTCATTATAACGACGATCGCGATAATACGACGATTAAAATGGTCCTCACAGTATCAAAAATGCAATTACTACGACGAATTAATTGCAAAACTTCCAACATAAGTACTGTATTATAATAATATGTACACTTCGTTGCAAAGATGCAGTCAAGCTCAAGCTCACGACTCGCCTCACGCGCTCTCCTCTCTCCAGCTGGTAGGAAAACTCCTACCCGCCGACAAACCTAATACATAATAATAATTATTGTTAAATTTAAAACTGTACTGCATAAATGTCGATTGTTGACGACAATACAGTATCTTATTGTAATTGATTTTCCTAAATCCTTCATCTTCCTATAATTAAATAAAAAGGGATAAATTTCATTTATAACGACGATCGCGATAATACGACGATTTAACTGTCGCCCCTGAACGTCGTACTATCAAGGTTGTACTGTAATATGGTACTGTATTGATTTTAAATGCATAGTGTTTATTCATTTATATTGGGGCTTAACAACACACTGCAATGATAACTCGACAACTCGGACACCAAGAGGATCTATTGGCATTGGGTGAATTATTAATAAATAATAAGATGAAGGTTTCTAATATAGTGGGAAGGAAGCGGTTGTAGCCTGCGTTGTGGGAACCATCCTCATTCCAACATTCACCTAGGCTACAGAGGTAAACTACGAAAAATGTCTGTAAAGATGCACACGAATGGAATCGAACCTAGGTACCGGCACATGCAGCGTAGTGGTTAGCGCGCTCGCTTCATGTGATCCGGCAGGCGAGGGGAATTCCGAACCCAGTTCGATCCCTGCCGCCGACCATCTTTACAGAGGTTTTTCATGGTTTCCCTTTGTAGTCTAGGCTGATGCCGGGATGGTTCCTACAATGAGTCGGCCATGACCGCTTCCTTCCCACTATCCTTCCCATTATACCCAAGAACCTTCATCTCATCATCCCATCATCTCATTAATCATCCATCCAATGCCATTAGATCTCATCTTATCATAACAGTGCGTCGTTAAACCCAATATAAAAAAAATGAAAAATCGGACCTAGGTGCGACCTATACCTTCATCTCAAAGAGAATACGGTACCTAAAAATAATCGAATGCATAGTCTATAGAAAATATAAATATAGTAGGCCCTATATAGGCTTACTCAATTATAGCATGCTTATAATATGCAGGTGCAATTTTTTCATCACCTAGAAATATCTTCTCAGGTTTTTGAAAGATATGACAATTTAGATTATGTCGAAGCATGTATTTACAATTAACATACTCAAATGAAAAAGTAACTGAAAGTTACTAAAATGATGAAAGATTCCGATGCGAAGTAAGCGTTACTCTAATTACGTTACTGTTACTTCCCAACACCAGTCGTAGCTATTATGTGCCCATATTAATTTGGCCGAGTTGCTGAACCTACATTAATCCCTACTCTTTGGGCAGTCTCTCTATTTTGGAGTCATTCTCAACATAGAAAATTAGAAATACTGTGATTACCATAAATAAGTAATTATGCACCTCTTCCCACATGTCAATATGTTCTTACAATAATCTTCTCAAACATTCATGCAAATCCATCGCGGATAGCTTCAGTCCTAGATTGAACTATTTGTCCCTGCATTTTCAGTCAATTCGAAGCACTTCCAATGCGAGTACATAACCTGGGTGAAACTCAAAACTCGGAATACAGAACCACTCCTAGTGCGGTGACATTAACAAAGACGTTCAAGCATATTGTCGAGTCTACTTTACAGTAAGTTATGTACAAATATAATAGCAGTTTTGAATATATATATATACAAAGTGAAATCTCCATTCAAGAAAAGTGTGAACGTCCTTCATTTTTGTTCTTGTTCTACTGGTCAAACAGATTAACTACTGTATCAACATGACAAAAAACCACAGTCATCGCAGATAACTTACTAAAAAGTCGATAGTTTTCTAAAAGAGTGTGAAGTGTGTGTCCAGGACAGACATTTAAATTGGCTTGATTTGTTTTTAATAATCAGCACTGATTTTAAAGATTTTTCTTCAAAATTATAGAGCGTAAGCTACCATAATCAGTAATTATAGTAGGCTATACTTGATGTTGTGTTTCAGGAAAAAAGATAGAAAGACTGATATTGATTTGGTGAGTCAAGTACACCATAATCTGCAGAAACATCTCCAGTCACTAATTGATGACATAGCTATTTCTGAAATGCATATAGCCGAGCTAGAAGCAGCAAACAATGAGCTACGAAACCTTTCGGGGCCAATATCAAATGGTAGGTAGGATACTTGAGGTCAACTTGAGGTTACTTTGCAATCAACTTGCAATTTGTAGTCCGTTCTAGTTGAAATGAAAATAGCTAGGGTGTTTTTATTCACTTTTTGTTGCAAAAATTTCCCCATTTTAACTGTTGTCGTAACTTAGCAAAAATCAGCCCTTTGAAGGATGGGCATTGATTTATGTAGTGATGCTAGTAGCGTAGTAAGTCTTCCAGATAAGTCTTCCATTGTTATATGAAGTTTCAATTTTCTGCTTATATCCCGTTCTGATTTACTGGACTAAATATGGCCAGGACTCAATTTGTACAAACTGCCCAACTGGAGTACCTGCACTAAAATATGAAGATCACTGTCTAATTGAGAAATGTAATTTTAATTCCCTAATGATATTTCAGAAGTTCTCCTACCTCAGTTACTACAAGAAAATGCTACCACTTCTACATCTATTAGTAGTAGAAAAACTCTTATGCCAAAACAATCAGGAGATAGCCAGGAAGTTTACCATGATGAGCGTAATTCAAATAACGTAGATGTAACTCCGAAGAAAGAACTTTTTGGAAACAAAACTCCAGCAAGTGTTGATCCATTTGAGAAAAATTTGAATCCCGAAATAAAAACAGCGATGGCTGCACAGCTACGTAAGCATCACAACGATACTCCCCAAGTGTTGCAACCTAATAAGGGCCGTAGAAATCAACAGCCAGGATATCGCAATTTTCAACAGTCAAACTCAGCGCAGCAAATGCACCATGATCCACTCGAATCTTCTCCTCCTGCATCAACTCTTGTATTGACTCCTGTATTGACGCGAATTGATTACTCGCAAGCTGTGAAGAAACCAGGCAACGTGCCAGTCAATCAGGACACGTCTCATCCTTAAGGCTCCAAGAATAGCCTACGGCATTATGTTTTGGACAGTGTGTAACCTTTCCTTGTGGATATAATGTACAAGCTAGGCCTACATCTGTAAGCCTAGGTCATTCTAATATCAGTTTAATATGGGCCTTCATAAGCCTGTAGGGTACTGGTAGCAAATATTTTTCGAACCAAGACTTCGAAACATACAGTGAAACCACTTGCAGAGTGCGACGTGCACAATTGTTTATTCAGTAATGTTGCTTTTAAATAATGTCATTTAGTTACGGTAGGCTCAGGTTTGATTTCCTGTACTGGTTTATGAAAAAGTATTCCAAAAACCTTATTGACCAAATACCAATTTAAAATGTTGATGCATACTAAATTCAATTTTCAAAAAAGTAGCAGCAATAACATTTGAACCGCAACCCTTAGCCTCACGAGGCCAGTTCTCCAACCCCACAGCTATTATGCCATATTTATGTTAGCTTATGGTGAAGTGGTTTTATTGTTTGTTTCTAAAATGTACTGGTTGGAAAATATACTTGAGCAATGCTAATTCTGATGGAGATACTAAAGAGAAATTCTATCTGTGTTAGATAGCAGTGACTTGTTTTCAACAACCTAATCATAATGTTTTTACAGGTTCCTCAATCTTATTATCTGCCTTATATGTGCCAAATGCCGGATGGTTAAAATCTTAAACTGAACTGTTTCATATTCAACTATACTTGGCTGCAGATTTTTGTAAAGTAATGAATAAATAATGAAAATATAATCATTTTTGTGGCAAAATTGCTCTCTATTGCTTCTCTTTTATCCAACCGTTTTGAGATATGGAAAATAAATACATTGTTGCGTAATTCTAATAACTACCGGTAATAAAACTACGTACATCAGTGAACAATGATAACATTTCACCAAACTCGAATGATGTTGGCTAAATGAGATTTTTATAAGTGTGAAATAACAAAGAACCGTTTACGTAAAACTATATATTGTTTGCAGAAACTAAGATGAACTAAAGTCGATTGCATAAGAGAATTCATAGGCTGATTCAGCCCGTATTTTTATACAGTAAGGTAAAAGTAAGATTGTATTCACTCTGGAATATTGTATAGAAATCATTTATTGAAACAGATACAGGACAAGTATGGTATGTTTCTAATACTTTTGTTTCGATATGAATGCTGCTAAAAACTAAGCTAATTAATTCTAAATTACAAGAATACTTGTTTGTTTTGTGGAATTATTAGTAATAAATTAATGATATATTTTCTCTCCAAATCTAGAAATTATTGCCACATCTCCATTTGTTCCTGAACAAGTGAACATACATAAAGGGCATATCAACATCATCATTTGTGTAGCGTCTCGTGTCCTTATAAAGATAACAGTACCGGTAACTGTTCTTTCACGACAAATTGTACAATTTTTTCAAGCGCCACGTATTCATGTAACCACGCATTCAAGTCGAACTATAGGGAACTTGTGGAATTATGTTGACATGAGATGAGCATACTAAATTTGATTTCACTTGAATGAATAATTGATTAAACAAATCAACTATCCGTATATAGTATATTTAGTTAATACTTGCTAAATACATACATAATGGAATGTTAAGAATGAATGAAAAATGGAATAATTCTTTGAAATCCTATGCCTGTTACTTTAAAATTACATCATTAAAACATTAAATGTATAAGGAAATGACATATATAATTATTCAACATTTAACAAATCAAAGTAATGAACGTGTAGGTCTCGTCCAGTGGTTAATTTGTAAAGAAAAAGGTGAGTAAGCCCTTCTAAACAATAGTCTATTTTATTTTTGGCGCAACTACGCTGTTTTCAATGGGGGGTCTGGGGGGAGGGGCTCATACGGGTCCGGGGCGCATAGCCCTGGAAAAAATGATAATTGGGGGTTAGATTTGTAGCATTTTACGCGTTTTGGAGAACCTTTTTCTGTAAGAAGTCACCTCTTGTGTGTGAGGACCAAAAATATGTGTGTTTTGAAAATATTTCAATTTTACTTTGTTAAAAATGGATCCCACATTACACCAGAACTAGAAATAGATGAGTAAGCCCTGCTTACTCTCTAAAAAAGGTGGATAAGCCGGGCCTACGTGGGCTTGGCCACAAATAACCACAGGTCTCGTCAACATATTTATTGATGCTAAATTTGTAATTCATATATTAGATGCTAGCAGCCCATATTAGTTTGGTAAGGAAGACTAACTTATAAGTACAGTTGGGACACAGTATTACTAAAGCTATGATATACAATTCGAATTGTTGATAGAATGATGGATTATCGCTTGAAAAAACATGAGATGTAGGGACAAAACAGGTGATTAGTAATTTAGTATACAACCATGAGTCTAAGATTTGCATTGAATCATTAAATACCACTGAGACTAGTGTCTGGGGGCTAGCATACTGAACCAATATTCAGGAGACCGAGGTTCGATTTCCGTCATGTTAGACCATCCTATTGGGTTTTTCGTAGTTTCCCTCTCTTGTTCAGGTCAATGCTGGGATAGTTCCATAACAATAGGCCAAGATTGACTCATTGCCACTTTATAAGAACACCTAATATATAACCTTTTATCTTATCATCTCGTATACCATTCACCGGCGTCACTATCGAAATCATCAGCACAGTGCGATGGATTAACATGGTTTACTGGTATCCTTACTGGTATCTCAATGTAAGATGAACTAATATTGAATTTTATTTATATTGCCCGTTAACGAAGCATCCTACTAATGAGATTTATTGGCATCGGTGAATGATATATGAGATGAAAGGTTATTTTATTGGGTGTTTTTGGATCATGTCTGTTGTGGGTCGTGGCCTGTTGTTATCACCCCAATATTGATCTCGCCAATAGAGGGAAACCACGAACAACCAGGATAGTCTACCATGCCGAGAATCGAACCCTGGTCTCCTGAATGGCGGTTCAGTGTGCTAGCCACTCGATCACTCGTCTCAGTCTTATTGTATTAATTAGTAAAATTACAAAACTATACGCCCTCGTGGCATTGGCACATTAAATGGCTCTAATCTTTGCAAGATTAGTTGAAAATCAAGATGTGGGATATCTAAAATCATCTACAAATGTTTATAGAACGGCCATTCTGACAGATATTTCAATTAGTACTAATGCATGTGAACCAAGCTACCCAGAACATGCAATTTTTCATTTAAAGCAGATCTATTGGATTATTTGGAATGCCTGTGACTTCCCATATGGTTGCTGCCAATCTTCTCGAGTGTTCTAGTACACATGAACTTGTTGCTAGTCCAAGATGGATGCAAAACAGCTCATAGCAGTGTACTTTATGAGGCGACGTCTTTGGAAAACATATCTCGACAAGTTTTCTGAAATGCACAGTGTTTCACTATTATTATTATTGAACAATGGAACATACTTTTACATTTTAATGTGCACCAATCACATAAACCATTGAACCCTCACTAGCGGCAGGATGGCTACAATGTGTTCCTAGACAAAAGTAGGCCACATCGCACGGCTTCTTGCGCATTAAATTCAAATAACAATTATCATACAAATTTCATCATTATTTCTAGGTAAACAGATAATACAATAAATTAATTTGAATGATTTCAAGTTCATGACATACAGATTGCAATTACATTTAGATGTACAACCAATTGCAGTGTTTATAGCCATAGGACTGAAAATATTGCCCTTAGATATTCTCACTCCTATGAAATCAATTTTTGGAGGTGCAAATTCAGAAATGGAGTTTTAAAATATATCTACTCAATGCATAGTCAACTTATAAAAGGAATGAAGCAGCTTTTACGTTAGTTGCCAGTAACACTCACTTATAAAAGTCACCACATAATATTCCTGGAATTGGCAAGTTCTTCAAAGCTGCAGTAGGGAACACTTTTGTTTTCAGCGGGGAGCCCTGAAACAGCAATAGGATGATTACATTTTTAGTTTAAAATCAAACAATGTGGTTACTTGAGAATGAAATGTTATTTTACCGATGCATCTTCAAACCACAAGAAATATGCATAGTTGAATGTTGTGTCCTTCCACATGATAGCCAAATGACCTTCTTGCAAGTGTGCTCTACTGAAAGCCACCATTGTCCAGATTTTCTTTTTCGTCAATGAATTTGTTTCTTCTGAATTGAAATCCAGACTAGGAGCAGTTATCCGATGATTTGTGCGATCAACGTACAGAAAGTGAACCAGACCTGGGAATTCTTCCAAATACTTATTGATGGTTAGGGAAGCTCTCGTATTACTGCATTAAGGATGATAACGAGTAGTGCAAAGACAAAACACAAAAGCCATAGAAACCAATGTTTTATTCAACACTAATTGACTGTCACTAAACTTCAACCAAAATCTGAGCTTCATCCTATTCAAGCTGTCTGTCACTGACAGTTGAGTTAATTTATATAGTTTGTAATATTTTATGAACAATTAAATATGCTCATCAGCATCAGAAGTATGTGCACCGATTGCTAAGCGTCTTTAGTTGTACACTCTGTAAAATTAAACAAATCTTTTGAAGAATTGAACAGTTACCTGAATTATATCTGTTTTCTCAAGTTTCTAGAGTAGCAAGTAATAGAAATACACACTAAATTATATGTTTCAAATTTAAAAAAGGATATGATCCAAGAGTGAAGTTTCTCAAAGCTTTGACCTTGAGGAAGTCGCTGAAATCTGCAAGTCGTGCCTTGACAGCCGCAATAACCAACAGAATAACTTCTTGACCATGAGTTAATACCTCCATCTCAAGGCAAGTCAAACTGAATAAGTCTTTCAATGTGTTTATGAATCCTGTTGTACTCGACTCGATTCGTACAATACAATCCAACTCAAGAGTTTTCATATACTCAATATATTTCTTTCGTATAAAATCCCACTTGCTCTGCAGTTTCTTGAAATTGTTGTCAACTTCTAGCTTCAAGGAAGAACTGCAATTTTTCTTGAAACCTTCAATCACTTTTTTTATGCCACTATCTAGGTTTTCAAACGCATGTTTTACTCCTTCTTGGTCTCGTTGTAACTGAACATTTTGAATAGTATTGAGGGCATCAAGTGACTCATATAAACTAGAACATATAGAACCATAACCTGTCTGCAACAAATAAAAGTAAAATATAATTAAATTCAGTAAGCAAACAATTACTATAGTTTCTATTTAAATTGTTGACAAATGATTAATGACAGTGGCGGCTCGTGTGTAAGTACTGCAGAATGGCAGCACTCCCTACGGTTTGCCGGATGCTTTGCTATTTTTTGATCAATTTACATTGAATACATCATTTCTTCCATTTCGTAGTATGTTTTATATAAAGCCATCATTGTTGACAAAATACAGTTTTCAAAAAATATATTTGCAAAACAAAAACGTTATTATTCATGGTTAAACGTCCGCGGCTTCGAACGCATCATGAAAACCACGCGCCACTGAACGCCTGCAGCAGCAACGCTAGGCAATGTTTCGTACATCCTACGTACTGCATGTTTGGTTGCGCGAAGCAAATCGTAGTAGGATGGCCAAGGGAGAGCGCGGTGAAGGAAGAATTGCGAGAGTTAAAGCCTAAATGTGTGCTGCATTGCTCGTATCTCTGGCAAGCTCGAACTTGCCCGACCACTGCCGAGTACCGAATTTGAAATACTCGGAACACCGCACACTCACGACTCCCGGCTCTCGATAGAGTTTCGCACTCATTTACTATACTAACGGAGGGGTGTTTCGAGCCACTCGGTCACTCGGCAAATGTATTATATATATGCAATATATTATATTATGATTATATGTATTATTATATGTTGACTTCTGTCTTAGATGTCATAAACTATGCCCCCATTCATTCCTGGACGTTCATATTATCGTATCATTTCACTTGTTTCGGCTGTCGCAAAATACGAAAGCTCCTAATTTATAAGATCATTTTCCATTTTGCTCATGGAAGATTATTTCAATTTGTATGTCACAATCGAATGACACTATCCTAAGTCATAACTACTTATGCAAACGCAATAAAATACATTCTAATAGACCATGTAATATATGTTTATTACAGTCGATTTGATTCTGCTAATAAATACTTCATACCATTTGCGTGAATACATTATTAAATTTCAGATAGTATTGTTCATACGATCTACGCTGACAAGCCAAACGGATGGTACTTGAGTTATTATAATATGAATGAATATTCGGATCTAAATGTGGACGTAAAACGAGGAAATTTGCGTTTTTGTAGGAGACGTAGAAAATTTCACCCTTCAAGTCTCTACACCCATTGTTCTGTGGCTTCGTAGTTTTGTGTATGATATCTTTTATCTAACTGCAGCACCCCCCATTGTTCAAGTCACCGGCCGCCACTGATTAATGACTAAAACTATGACTAAAACTAAAAATTGAGACAAATGTCTATCAATACTCCACAGTAAACCCTCATTAGTCCAAACTCGGTTAATCCGAAATTTGACATTTGTGAACTAGAAGTCAGTCCCCAGCTGAAGGTATAGGCATTAAAATATTAATTAATATGGTCACCCAATTTCAGTCAAACCATAATTTGTATTAATATATCGATAATTCAATTGCTTCAACATTGTTTTGAGATTGGATAATTTGAAATAGTTCGAGTGAATTCCTTGAAATAATCTTCCCTGCTAGGCTATGTATTTGATGCATTAGAATAGACTTAGGCCTATCATATTGCATTGTTCGCTGCTTTGTATACGTCATCCGACTGAGTGTGGTCTAATCTTGACAAGCACGAGACCCTATTGAGCTCGAAACAATCGTTTGTCAAGTCAGTCTCAGGGCGGCCGAGCATCAATAGAAACAAGCCATACGACGACCACGGATTGTCAGCGAGCTATGTACACACCACCTCTCACGGTTCATAGTTTCGGCCCATGGCATAGCTTTCTCTCGTGCACAATACGAAATTGACTCAATTATCGGGGCGAGTGGTGTTTTCGTGGAAAAGGAGTTTTTTGGTTGATCCGAATTTTTATAAATTCAATTCATTTTTTTGGGGTACCTTCCATTTTGAATTAATGAGGGTTTACTGTATTATCATTTTATATATCAGGACTGAGTATATAATATACAATTTGGATAAGAATTCTTTATGCTGGGCACAAAAGTATCAAAATCCTATTCTATATAGTAGTGATGAAACTATAGCTACACGTTCATTTACAGGTACATTTACTGCAATTTTCTGAAAATGTATGATGAATTTGATATTGTACCTCAAGTATAAGCAGTAAGAAAACTCCGTCTTCTAGAGTTGCAATATGCACAGCGTGTGGGTTGTACGTTGGATCACTGCCCATAAGCAATATCACTTGACTGTAAATACCATCGACACCAAGCTTCTCTAGGTCTCGGGTCAGAGGACCAACGTTAACATCTTCTTTTCTACTCTGTTTAGGGCTGCCAAGTGGTGAGTTTTGAGGACTATAAAACTCTTCACTGGATTCACCAGTAGCTTCGCTCTTCAAACCGTCTGAACTAGTTGTGTCCCGAGAACTCTCACATAGGAGGCTGAGAAACGTTATGTCACCCGGTGACAAGTCTTGAGCGTTACGACTAGAACATCATTAGACCAGGTGAAGGAAATTCAATTTATAAGAGGTTTTATGGTGACTGTTGAATAGCTCTCATAGCTAAAAAAAAATTACAACACAACAAAACCCTTTTAGTACGATTTACGTGAGACCAGGCCAGAGTGAAAAATCCTACCAAGAAACTATTTCACCATGAGAGCATATCTTAAAACGAAAATGAAACTTTCCAAGGGTAGTAGGCCCTATATGTACTAAAGAGAAACTTACTAAACAGGTTCTACTGCATTAACAAGTGGAGGTAATTTATCTTATTTTAACTACCGGTACCTGGAATATAGAGAAAGAAATTTGTTCTCCACAAGAACTAAAGCATGGACATGAGAGAAATCAGTCTGCGACTTAAGTTTCTCGGTAGCTTCTTGAAGAGCTCTCACGCACGATGAGCTGAGATCGGCATTCACCATCAGTTGTTCGACAGCTTCTACAAGAACAGCTTGATCCGAATCTTGTAGTCGATACCATGTGTCTAGCAGACGAGTTAAGAGAATATGCTTGGTTTTGTTAGTCTTCAATCTGGATTCAGATAGAGAAAGAGTATTTAGAATTGTTTTGAAACATTCTACATATAGATTAGAACCTTGGCATTTATTATAAGTAACACCAATACAGTAACGATAGCAGAACAACGAGATTTTGACAATGTCCCATTCGAACACCCTTTACAACCGTGTTACGAACCTGTGTAAAATTCAAACTATCCAGGATGCATCAAGTATGGTTCCCATCTGATTTTTTTTCTCACTGACCACCTTGTTATCAAACTGTTATTGGTGAGATAAATGCAGGCCTAGGCCTACTAGAACTTTTCCAAACCCCTCCTTTAAACGTGGACAAATTAATATTTAATAACTTTGAGTATACTCGGTATTCTTCAAGCCTGAAGTTTTCTTCATATCTGAAGAAAATTTATGTGCCATGCTGCAAACCTTGTTGTTAATACTTAAAATAGTGGCAAAGTAACGTCTTGCTCTTTGTCAGGTCGTTACATGACCGACAAGACTTTAAGTTTGCTGAACTCCTCTGATGAAAAAACGGAAACAAGATTTCGATTTTCTGTCGGTTGTGTTCTCACGTGAGATAAGAATTGAAAGCCAAACTCTGTCGATGGCCATTGAGAAAAAACGGCATCAGAACCACATTGCAACTAGTTGCCACTGAATATTAATACGTAGTCAATTGATATTAAATACTTACAGAGAAACATCTGGTCCACACACGTGCTTGACGATCATTATGCAAATTCCAAGCATGCGTTTCAGCCATGTGACTGTCTCCACGCCAATGTGGACAAATAAGTATCCCATGTGCTATATAAATATAAATACATAATGAATAAATGGCTTCAATTGATTTGTATTGCCAATTTGCAATGAGCACACTCAAATAAATTGTTTCTAGTTGCTACTAATATTACCTCGTCAAAAACCATGTTTGTTCCATCTTGACACTGCACAGATGTGTATGAATTACCAAACTGGCAACTCATAATCCTCTGAGATGTGACAATGGGAGAAAAAAGTTGTATGATCACGTTTGGGCTGATTTCATCATCGTGCTAGAATATGAAAGTGGATGGACTAAGTAAACATAAACGCAGCTGACTAGTCAATCTCACTAGAATAGTGCACTACCGTAATGTAATTTGGATTACCGGTAATCAAATTTAGAAATTCTCAAAAACGTCAAAATTTCGGCCTAGAACTGCACTAATGGGTGTCGTCTGCTCTTGAAACGACTTCGGTATTAGCTACCGGTACCATTAAGTATACCGGTACCGGTACGTTATTTTAACAAATGAATACATTTTAATAAATGAAAAGAAATGTATCAGAGCTGAGAAATCTTCTGATCACAATTCTGCAGAAAATACAAACCTACAAGCATACAAACTGCTAAGCTACGGGAGCTGTGGCAATTTATGTAGGCCTAGTTATTTCTACTACAATACTATTTTAAGGCGAAAAACTATATCGTAAATTAATTGCTATATATTTAAATGAGATCGACACCGGCAATTAAACACTACAAATAATTACGGTAATAATCAGGTACCGGTATTTAATATAAACAAGCAGAACCTCTTGTCTATCTTGTTTTAATTATTTTCATTAGGCCTACAGTATTTCACATTCCTGACTCCCGAGCCCGCTCTAGGCGATCAAATGGACTACGTGCGACAGGGGAGTGTGGATCAAAAGCTGTTTTGTGGGAATAGAAATGGTCGCACGGCTCTGCTATTGCCACGACCTTTCACTTCTGACGGTGGACTACTTATTTTGAACGAAATACGTACATATCAGACACTCTGGTCACTATTCACGTTGCAGTATGTATACAATTTATCGGAATGCAAATGAAACCCTAGAGCACTACGAAGTAGTATATAGTAACATCTTTGCCCTAGAGTCTATAGGTGAAGCTAAATTACTCTTTGCTTGACCTGCTGCTTTCAAGGGAAAATGAAGGAAAATACGGAAAAACCACACGTTTCATAACTACAAATGGACATGGTTTTCAGATGTGTTATGAATTACAGTACGCCTACATCGATAACTGACGGAACGAATAATTGAAGGAAACTAAAAACATTGAGACAGTCGATTTTTACAATTAGTAAGCGGGCCGCAATGAATAGCATAGCGGGCCACATGTTGCCCATGAGCCGCGGGTTGTGCACCACTGATATAGGCCTAGCACATAAGAACTCAAAATTGTATTGGAGTATAATGGAAAACCAGCTAACCTTATTCTCAGGAATTAAGCCCTGAGCATGACCCAGCTTTCTCACATGTTTTAGGAATTTTCTGTTATACTTCGAATACAAAATGTCATTTAGTTGATCGAACACCAGAATACATTTCATTGTTATAAGAATATTTATAACAATAAGTACGCCTATAACAAAATATAGTAAGCTTAATTTCCTCTTCTTCACATCACAAACTTGCGATTTTTGTAATTTATCTCACACGCAGATTGGCAAGTCGAAACTGCCAAGCTACAGTGTAATTTGATGAAGGAGACGGTTAATCGAGCTCGCCCCATTGGTTGAGTTGAGGCGATTCACTGACAGCCAGTTCATCCAACATTGTATACAAAAAATAAATTGTAACTACAGTGTAATTTTCATAATTTTCTATGATATAATGTGTACATAAGTTGGTACTGCAACTTGCCGTAGCGATTACAAGGTTAGCGCACGCGAATTTAGTCTTTCATGAAGGAATAATTTCATGTTTGAGTTCAATTTGCTGTTCTATTATGAATGCGTTTACAACCATTCGTTTAGGATTAAGGTAAGTCATATTTATAATATTTGTATCAACTGTTTCATAAGTAAGATCTTTTGATGATCATGTATTTTTGTTCTTGAGACTTCTGTTGTGGGCCCCTAGGCCTAGTTTGCCAAAAATGCATTCTAACCTCACTTTACATTGGTAGGGCCATTGAATTTGTAGAGTACTCCAAATTCAATGGTAGGGCCACTGAGCATTAAGTATAACCATAACGGTATAACCATTAAGTATATGGTATAACCTATATACTTAATGGTAGGGCAATTGAGATTGCAGTGTTCTCAATGATAGGGCCAGGCCATTGAGTTTGTAGTTATATAACTACAAACTCAATGGCCAGGCCTAGGCCTAGCCATTATGTATAGAGGCCTAGTTGTTGGCCTAGCCATTGAGTATATATTTTAATGGCCTAGCCCTATCAGTGGGCACAGGAAAATCAATGGCACAGGCCCTGCAATGGGCTCTGTGTCATTGAGTCAATAGTGTATAAACTCGATGCCTGTGCATAAATGCATAAATACATAAATATCAGGACTATGCGTGCTCAAGACCTTCTGACGTGGTGAAACGTTATTTTATCATGCATCGGGGCATACAATCTCAATGATCGGGGTCTAGAACAGTTAAATCTATAGTAGATCTGGCCATTGAGTTTGGCCTGGCCTAGGCCCAAGTCGTGCCATTGAACGGCTTACTATAGATACTACAACTACTATACTACCTAGGCCTTTGTAGTATGAAACTTGATGGTATGGTCATTGACTTTATAATAACTCTTGATAGACTCTTGGGTAATGGCATAGAGGAGGGTAATGGGAAGGATAGTGGGAAAGAAGTGGTCATGACCGACTTATTGTAGGAACCATCCCGGCATTAGCCCAGAGTACAGAGGGAAACCATGAAAAACCCCTGTAAAGATGGTCGGCGGCGGAGATCGACCTGGGTTTGAAATTCCCCTCGCCTCCCAGATTACATGAAGCGAGCGCGCTAACCACTGCGCTGCATGTGCCAGTGTGATGATAGGTGAAAGGACGTTTATAAAAACCCATGTGTTATGCGGGATTCAAACCCACGCCCAACGGTGACTTCAGTTTCTACCGCTATCGATAGTTGACTTGGCCACTGGGGTGGCACTATACAACTATTATTGTGTAAATGTACTCTTTTGTTTTAGAAACCACAATTCAAAGGCTTCATCTTCTATAGTTACGCTTCTTAAATCCCAGTCTCTATATACTGGAAGTTGTACTTGCCAAAGTAAAAGTGATGAGATTGTCATTCCGAAGCGGATTCATAGGGGTCCAACTGATATCTTACGGGTAAGTGTTATTTTTACTCGTGCTTAACAGACGGGAATTTTATGTACGATACCGGTAGGCCTGAGACGGGAATTTTATGTACGATACCGGTAGGCCTATTGGTATTTGTAATGGTCTCAATTTCAAAGAGATGATAATCAATATATTGCACGAAGTATGTGAGATGTCAAGAGACCAATACAGTATAAACACATATTTTTTCTCCAAAGTGGTTCAACAGATTGCGCCTCAAAACTGTATAGTATCACTATCAACACAGTATCAACTGTGCATATGTAGGCCTACATGCCAAGTTTCATCAAAACTTTTTCATTCTTTTTTGACATGAAGCGCGGAATAAATCACCTTCGTTTTTATCAAGTACTGGTAGGGCCATTCGCTTTGCTCATCCTACAAAATGTACAGTGCCAGCATAGGAAGTTTTCCTACTTCAACATTTCCATTTGATGATGAGGATGTGTGAAATGCCTTAACAGATAATAATTGCTACTGGAGATAGTTTCAAGATGCTGAGACAAAGAGATTTAGCACCTTTCAATTTTTAAGACTGCAGATTTGAGAGCACAGGTTTTTCATTTTTCTTATTGCCTTATGCATGCCCATTGCCCACAGAATGAAGGCTAGGGTGTGAATTATTACATATCAGGTGAGGTATAATATTGTACGTATCTGCTTCCTAAAATAGGTATTGTCAAGTACAATCAAACGTGATACCACGGCTCCACATTACAAGTACCATGATGATCCGTTTCTGATACCCATGTCAAACATCGGGAAGCGGACATTTGCAATGGCCAAGGAGTCTGGACGTAAAGCAGCCCAGTGGATTCGGCAAGAACATCCTAAATTGTTTCAGCACAAAAATGCAGAACCACCAATAGCTGCATTCCTACCACACCCGAATTATGACGAAAGTTCCGAAGTAGATGAACAGACATTAAAACAGGTTCTCAAAACTGTTTCGGTTGCCGATGCAGTGACAGTATATGAACTTCTGGAGAAGAAGGGTGTATGTGAGTCATCATTTCATTTTATAGGCTCTTTATGGTAGGGCCGTAAAGCTACAGTGAAACCTCTATGAGTCTATGCATCATTTTTCAAGGGACCATGAAAATAAAACCATCCATGCAGGAAAATGATCCTTCCAGGAAAATTTAGCATTGATTATATGGGAGCGGGGTTAGAAAAAATGAATGATACAAGTAGGAAAACGATGAATCCGGGAACGAGGCATAGAGGTTTCACTGTATTGGCTATTAGGCGTCCTACTTTCATTTGAGAAAGATTAAACTGTTATCAACTTGAATCAATTAATTGATTTTTAAACGCTCCAAAAATATTTCCATGACTGTATACAAAGTTACAAACGTACACTTCAAACATTGGCTATTTGCATAGCCAGATAATATGGTTCGTAGGTTGAACAATCAAATTTAAGACAATTCCACGTGTCATGGCAATGTACCTGATTGCGGACTGTGTTACATTTGTAGTAGGCCTATCTCATTAAAATAATTACTCAGCAATAATGCAATAATTGTATAAGAAGCAATAATTGTCAGCAATTAAAGAATTTGTAATGACCTTAAAATACTACTTATATTATTAAAATGATATACCAGTAGCCGCCCCAGTGGCTGAGTCACATATCGCTAGCAGTAGAAACTGAAGTCACCGTTGGGCGTGGGTGCGAGTCCCGCATAAAGCATGGATTTTTGCAAACGTCCTTTCACCTATCATCACTACATCGTTTCATTATCACCCGCTCATTCGTACCCCCGTCGTTAAGCACCATTGGTAAAAAACAAAAAAACAGTAGGCTTACTGATTTTATTTACTACCGGTACATGCATTTAATTAATAATTCACTTTTCAACAGATATCTTGTTATTTGAGTATAATTTAGTCATTAGGTAAGTAATCACACCATATGTAAGATGAGTATATTCACGACATGTAGGCCTACTCAAATGTAATGTACACACCTTGATTTTAAAATTATTAAGCCGTGCTGCGTCTGTTATACCGTAACTCTAATTCACGGTAGGCTGGGTCTTATCATAATAGATTTAGGCCTAATTGATCTAAGAAGAATACCGTGCATTTCAACATTTTTCCTGCATGATGACTGATCGATTGATATAAAACTTGGGAATAATTTCCTCATTCTTGTGTAGGCCTATAGTTTGAATATGAATTTGATTTTTTTCCAATTTCTCCCCTCTTCTTGTAGGGGTTTTCAAAACGTTGTTTTTTAGGAGTGGTAAAACCGATTGTGCCCTCAAACTAGAAGAACTAGTAGGCCTATCAAGTTACACACCAGTAATGGCAATGAGTAGGCCAAGTTGCAACATTCTTTTTGTTTACGTTTGATCTGTGGAGCACGAACAAAAAATATTTTTAAGTACGGTAATATAGTACGGCAAGTACGGTCTTCGATTACACTCATTTAGTTAATCATGTCTTCAGGGGTAAAAATATTGTGAACTGGCCGAAATTACTCGGATAATACCTGAGTACCAACCGAACTGAGTGCTGCTAATATATAAATTTGTGAACCCATTCTAGCTGTTTCGCCAAGCACTAAGCAGGCACTACTGGAACTTCTCTGCTTTTACAACTGTGAAGATGCCCTTCCTGAAGATCTCATTGAAGAGAGATGGTTCCGCCAAGGTTCAAAAGGTCGAGAAAGGCAACGAAAAACTTGGAAGTAAGTTGGCGGTAATTAAGGTGTATTCGAGAATCCATTTGACGTGTATAAATTGTGTCGAGATAATAATGTCAAGAAAACTACCAGCTATTATTAAAGGTTAAATTAAAAATCATATTTCAAAGAGAATAATTTATTTATACATATTAATTTTCTAATACTGTATACAATAGAGGCAACTAGTATGGCTCGATCGCCGAATACCGGCGATCGAAGGGTGTATTTAGGGGTCGTCGGGCCCGCGCTTTCGGACTCGGGACTTTGTCAAATTCAGAGTTGCTTTTTGTCGAAGCTTCTCTGTGCTCGATGCCGGCGATCGAAGGGCTGTGTTATTTTTATTGTAATTGGACTAATTGAGACTATAGCTCACCACAGTAAACCCTCGTTAATCCAAACCGAAATTCGACGTATTTGGAACTTGAAATCGGTCCCTCGCTGAAGGTATAGGCATTTCAATGTTGATTAATATGGTTAATCTGAAGTCCAGCTAAACCGTAATTCAAACTAATATTTTGTCCCTTCAATTGACTCTAACACTGATTTCGAATTGGCTAATCTGAAATAGTTCGAGTTAATTCCTTGAATTCATCAGTATTTTCCAAATTTACATCGTTTTTATTTGACAAGTAAAAATGAGTCGAAGCACGCTGGACCTGGATGAAGTTTGAGCTCGGAATACTCGTTCGTCCGACTCGGGACGGCCGTGCGCCTATAGAAACGGGCCATATGAGGATCGCACGTCACGGAGATAGCCAAGTACACACGATTGGCGAGGCCCTTAGCAACGGATCTATTACATAGTCTCAGTCGGTTTCATAGCTTCCTCTACCGCGCAATATGAAAGTGACTATATTCTAAGCGGGAAAAAGGGACTTTTTGGTTGATCCAAATTTTTATAAATTGAAACGTAATTTTTCGGGTCCCTTCAATGTCGGATTAACGAGGGTTTACTGTAGTTTACTGTACTGTAGAACATGTGTAGGTCATTAATAATATATTTGTTTTTTTGCTAAATTGTTAGCACTAGACATGTCTCGTGTTACTCAATAATTTTCAGTTGAAATATTTTACGAGTTGGGCCTGTATCATAATAATATGTTTTTGCAATATATCCGGACACTACCAACGTTGGTATTAGGAGTAATCCAACCACACGAATGTTGATATTTTTCACTTTGAACTAAGTCTCTTAGGCAATGTTCACTTCTTCCAATGACAGCAGGTGCAAAGTTCATCATTATACAAAGGATGAACAATAAGGAGTGACAGCCCTCGATATAACTAGGCCTATCACTCTACTAATTAAGGTCGTGGCCAATTAGTACTTCATCCAAGCATTCACTTCGAGGACTGTGGGAAACCACGAAAAACCACGTCAGGATGGATCAAATGTTTGTTGGTCTTGAAATATACATTTTTTTCTTCCAACTTATATTCTTCTCGTCTGTTCTTGTTTTCTTCGTTTCTTGAGACATTGATAGTTGTGATGACATGGATGCAAGGAAACCAAGTGGCAGTGGAAAGTCTCGATCCCCCATAGCCCTCTCGACATTAATGATATCCTGATGGCCGTGCACAAAAACAATCTGCCAAGGTTAAAATAAGCCTTCTAGAAATATAATATTGAATATCTGTGATTAATAATTATCTTATAATAGGTGGGCTCCTATTTTATTAGGCATATATTAATTGTTTTAGTCATAAATTGTTTGAATGCTTACAGAGACAACGGACTGGCAGAAGCCGTATTTCGTTCATTCGAAGATCCTGACTCGACTGCATACTGTGCTTTACTTCAAGGTATGACTCGATACTGCCAGGTGGACAAGGCATGGCAACTCTACCAAGAAATGTTAGAGAAGAATATTGCGTTGAATATTGAATCCTATAATTCCTTGATTCGAGTGGCAAGCTTTTTACGTGAAGGTCATGACCTACGCTGGAAATTAGTTGAGGTTAGTGATACCGAAACTTGAATGCTAAGAATGTGATTTCACAATTTGTCATTTTAATTTTTTATAGATGTATTGAAGTGTCGTACCCTGTGGATACAGCATAGATCGATTACACCGCAGCCTAATCGTATTAAGTTCTCTAAGGCAGAGGGATTCAGAAAAGGACAATAATAATAGATATAAAGATTCTACATAGTTTACGCACCTTGGCTTTATTTTAGATACAATGTAATATTTTAATAAGTACAATAAAGATCACTGACTCAGTAATAGGCATCGCCATGGGATACGTTCCATGGCGTCTCTGTAGTAACCTAGCTCGAACACAGCCCGTATTCTCGTCTCTTGCCTAGACTTGACTGCCCCTTAGCTTACCGACTTGGATCTTATATCCAATCCAAATGCTATGATCTTTTACCTTACATGTACACGTACTATGTACAAATTACCTTAATGAGTCTAATGAATACAATACAACATAAGTCCTTTTTAGACTATCATAACAGTATAATATGTTGTCACAACAAGTGGCATAATGCCATATCCATAATGATACCTAATAAGCTATAATAACGATAATAGTGAAATTACCAAATGACCCTAATCCCAGGCCATAACAGAAGTATTGAATTTGTTGGTAAATGCAAGTATATTGCACAGTCACTTGTTTTTTCTGGCGCCCCTTATGATCGGACCACTTCGGTTATCTTCAACACTAGCACATCAGTCGACTAGATACGGGCAACACGTGGGAAGCTATGATCAGCGTTATTTTGACCATTGAAAGTTGTCCTAATCCTAATAATAATGGTCCCCTCCTAATAATATTTGCCGTACTTTATCAGGTGATTCGAAATGTCATTTTCATAGGCCTACTCCCCGAGTTTCAAATTAACGAGGATTACCCTAACTGTTTTGCAGTGAAATTCAAAATGTATTAGTTTTGTTGCCAAGGTGACAAAGAGTAATTTATTAAGAGTATATATGAGAGCCCATATGATGATTGACGATGCAATGATATGATGGTAGCAACTACAGTAACTAATTAGGCATACAGTATGAATTGTATGATACTTATGGTTTATATGCTGGCTCATTTCCACAAATTCTAATGGGTAATGAATGGCAAAACTAAAATAAGCAAGTTCAAAAGAAATTCTTAACACTTTACCTACCTGTAGTTGGTATAAATTCCATCTTTCGAAAATCCATAACTTTCAACCATCAATGCTACAGCTGGCTGAGTTGGCTGACAAGTATTGCATCAGCATATGTCTCAGGGGCATATTCTTACTGTTGTTACTAGGGTATAAAAATTGTGCCCACCCCAACTGATGGCTTGCTACTACAGCTAGGATCGTTTTGAAAATTTAAAGACATGTTTCTTTGTTTGTAACAGGAACTTTTATCAGCTATGGCCAATGAGAATCTGACTCCGACGCTACACACGTTGAATGCTGTTTTGGAAACTGTAAGCACCATGAGCTCGTTCCGGCAATCAAAGTCTTGCGCCCTGCGCACATTGGCAGAGTTTAAACTACTTGGCGTTGAACCGTCACTAGCCACTTATTACTACCTTCTCAATATATTCTGCAAAGAAAGTAAGTAATGTAAATACTGTACTGTACTGTACAGTGAAACATCTTTTTGTACCTAGTTTTTGAAGGAACTAGGTAAAAATCATCCGTGCACAAAAATTCAACATTGGGTGGCAGGATAAGACTTTTGTGTAGAATAAACTAATGGAAGCCAGAAAACATTGAATGCATTGAGGTTTTACTGTAATAAATAGAGGAAGAAATGCTTTATTTGCAGGCTTTGTAATAGAGAACTATCATAAATTAGCTATGCATATATATGGTATGCCTATAGATATATTTTTTAGTTGGAATTCTAAAATTTAAAGTGGTAAAAGTGGTAATCATTTACTAGAACACAGCGTGATATGTGTTGCACGGTAAGATGAGCGAGATTTGTGGGAAATGTAATAGAAATCTACCCGTCATGGTTTTGAAAACGCTCACCCAGTTCTCATGGAACTTATCAAATAATTAAGTAATTTATGTATTTGTTCTTACAAGTTACAACCCGAAAGTGATTTTTTGGGGATAAAACCTTTTTT
Source organism: Brachyptera putata (assembly GCA_907164805.1). Taxonomy (NCBI): domain Eukaryota; kingdom Metazoa; phylum Arthropoda; class Insecta; order Plecoptera; family Taeniopterygidae; genus Brachyptera; species Brachyptera putata. The sequence goes on along the minus strand of OU015462.1, from coordinate 19,539,340 downwards.
TTTTTTTGGCAGTTATTGTTATGAGCCAGGTCTCAAAAATCTACTTCGACTGATTGTTACTAAAAATCTTCACAGTTTCCAGGTAGAAGATGAGTAGGCCTAATGCTTGGTCAAAGTTTTGTGTGGATCGGTTTTGCCTTGTCACAAAAACAAAAAACAGACTGGATTTGGACGTATACCGTTATTCATTATCAATCTAATAATCTTATTGTGCTGGTTTTCATCCAGGAGGCCCTACAAGCTCAATTCTGAGTGAAATAATTAACCACATTGAAGATAAGGAATTCAAGATTCTTGATCCAAAAGACACGTTCTTCTTTGTGACTGCAATGGACGTATGTAGGAATCACTTGCAAGACAAAGAATTGGCTCACCGTGTTAATCGTTTGTTACACCACGCTAATAACTATGATCTAATTGGGGATTCATATAAAGAATCTATTTACTAGTAAGTGGTGCTATACTTAATGACATGTACTAACTTGTTTCAGTTGTTGTTGAACTTGAATAAAGCATAGAGATGAACCTAATGTGTCAGTGTCACGGTAGGTCTAAATCTTGAATATATTATCCAATCAGTTTGGAGTTTTTATGAAGTACAGTGTATGAACAAATTTCCGTAATTAGGCCTACTAATTTGTAGTTTCAGACCGTTCCAGTTTCCACACTTGTATATGTTAAGATATTTATCAGACGTTGTTTTGAATTTATTTTTATTTAAAAAAAATGTAACTAAATACTGGAATATGGTAGGGCCTACTGTAATTTTCTGTGTATAGTAATGTACCGTATGTTACAAAGTACTTGGGTTGAATCTCCACTGTCGTTTGTTTGCATGCTGTAGGCGTATCCGTATAGACGGTATAGTAATACATTTTGGATTTATCTGGTCGAAAAATAACTTACCTCTACGTCTATAATGGGGGCCTACCATTGTACCTTCACCCTAGGGCTGGCTGTGCATTGCGACAGTAGTGTTATTCAGTATGGTAACTTTTATTAGTGCAACAAATATTGTAACTCTAGCATATTGTGTTATGTACCATGTAGGCCCCTAAGGTAACGTTGGTTTAGAACGGATTTTTTTTTTCAGTCGCCACTACTTTGCTCTACTTTGCACTACTGAGCCATTGGAAGTGTTTATGGAGTTCTATAATAAGCTGGTCCCTAATATTTACATCCCAGAGCCTGGCGTAATGGAGGTGAGAATGTTTTGCTTACGTTTTGAAAATTCATACATTTTCATACATAGGTTTATTCTATATGGAGCAGATACTGAATGACTATCATTATTTTATTTCATATTTTTACTTATTACCGGTATATATGTTGGTTGACAACTTGAAATGTTTATTATACATATTACTGTCGGTCATGAGCAGAATTTTAGAAGAGGAGGCTTGAATAATGATAATTCCAGGTCGAGAAACTAATCATTAATTATTATGAATTGAATATGAACTACTGTAGGCCCTATTTAATTTTGAATTGAACTTGATATGAACTGAAGGAACCAAACTGAGGCAATTTTTGGGTAGAAAATAAACTAAACTCGCATCTCAGGCTATCTGCAATTGAATGTACAGGCCTACCGTAGTATATTCAGCAACATTTTGCTTCATAAGACTACTAGTATGATTGTAGGCTATGTGTAGGTAGTGTATATTAAATTTGTACCCGAGTTATGACGTGAATTTTCCTAACTGAATTGTGAATTATTCTTCCAAAGGAGGTAATAAATGCAATTGATATTAACGGAGCCAAAGAGCATTTCCCTCGTATATGGTCAGATATGGTGATCTTTGACCACACCGAGCGAGAGAATTTAGTTGTTGGATTACTCGGTGGTATGGTGAGGAACCAACCCACAGAAGACAGTGATCTGGCTGGACAGTTTGCAAATGTTTCATGGGAGATTTGGAATAAGCTAGAGGAAGTTAAAGAAGGACGATACAGGCAACTGAGGTGAGTAAACTTTATAAATGAAATTATACTCTATTGCAAATCCTTTTCGTTTACCATGCACACTTTGTGCGAGTATAACCTGGTTTCCACTTCGATTATTTTTCGGGTACCAGCCAAAATTCCCCTTTGTCCAATCACAATGCAGAATTGTACAGAAACAGAATGGCATATTTCAGCACAAAATGTTTTTGGAAAGTTGGTTCAACTTCAATAATTTCGGACGAATTTATTTCTACCGAAGATGTATTTATCTTGCCATGTTGGCTGCCTTCTATCCACAGCGTTCATGTTTTTCAAAGGTTATTGGATTTGATATAAAAATCACTGCAATTCTCCTCATTTGTAGCAACAAAATAGGAATCACTACTCTCCTTTTCCTTGACAATTGTATATCAGGCACATTTTCAAGAAATATTATCTAGAGATAGATGAATTAAACAATGAAATACCTCATACAATTGGTAAAATACAATGTATACTGTATGGTTTGAAAAACTAGGCCTAATAGGTGTGACAAAATAAAAACAACAAAAACTATTCATGAATGTTTCATTTGTTATTCATTTTCATTCATTGGTGATTGAATTTCGTCCATCAATTTTTCGGTCGACCCCAAAAAACATCCGAGTAGAAACCAGGCTTATGAGTGCCACACTTCAAATATGCAAGACAACATTATGTCTTTGCAAATTACGTAGTTTTTACTGTTCACTTTTTATCTAGAACAGTTAGCAGTATCGCACGTCAGAAGAACCACTGACTAAACGAATAAAGTTTTATGCATCGGTTACGTACGCTTTCTTGAGATATCTTTCTTGAGATCTTCAGAAAGCTGTTGTGTGCAAAATACCTGTTCCTCCTTCCCCCACTACTGAACATATTAGCTATCAAGTTTCAGACTAGCTTAAGTGCCTATAATGAGATATTACGCACCAGGAAATTGTTTTCAATTTCAGCATGTATACATTTCATCTTTTTGTCAATTTCTGGACGAACCAGAAGGAAATTCGTGACTCACCTCCCAACATTTTGCACCTTTTCCATACAAAAAGTGACTTTTGTGCCAGAGGATATGCATGAGCAGCATTACATACATACAGATGGAAGATTTTTCTTATTACGTAGATGAGGGGCGAATGTGGAAGTATCTTATTGCCACATTTCCCATCCATTCATCACCATGTATACTAACCTAGTAAACCTGTAACCTAGTGCATATTGGAAGCCAGATCACATTTTGAAACACACGTTCTTAAGCATTGTGTAGAAATATGTCCATAGACGTACCTCAGTAATTAAGATTGAGAGACTGTGACTACATAGTCTAAACAGTTTTACTACATTTTTGATTGTATAAGACAAAATAGATGGATCCTTTAAAATTGTACAAAATGATGTATGCAGTCTAATTTTGCTACTGTGTAATGTGTTTTAGTTGGAATGGTGCAATGCTTGGTGATGTGATGACACTTTGCTTGCGCGGAGGAGAGTTTGATCGGGCGTGTCTAGTGCTTGCCAAACTGGATAAGGAGCAGAACACTGTAGTAGGCGTGCCAAATGTTGAGTCCTTACAGCTGTTCCTTGACATTTGCATTATAAACAACAACGTAGTGAAAGCTATTGTAAGTATAATCATCATGTATATATATAGTACAAACTCGCCATGAATGAAGCAAGAGATGAAGATTTCGATCGACTCTTCTGTTATGTGTAGAATTCGTGCCTAGTATAAAAAAACTCAATTCGTGTATAGGCCTACCGCAAACTATCTTTTTTCAAGTATTTGAATATTTCCTGCTCCGCCAGAACAAATCTATTGGCAATGATGCATGCAGCATGAGCTTGAAACTTGGTCGAGCTGTTTATTACCTATTTTTATTTCCCTTTGACTCCCCCCTCCCCCTCATTTTTCAACAATTTTACTAGAGCCAATAGAAATATGTTGTTTGCTTTCGCCTGAAGATCTTTGCCACAAACAGACGGTATATTCTGCGCATCTATTCAAGTGGGCTTGTAAATTAGTCGGACTCGTAGTAGATTTAACAGGCCTAGGGCCTATCACAATGTCGACATCAATAAACTTGCTTTGAGCGTTATCAATGATTATTGTTAATATCATAGACATAAGATTATCATTGATTATTTTCCATGTGGTTTTCAGGTATGTATCCAATACTGTGCTGATGCTGGATTACCAGAAGCAGGAAAATTAGCCCAACAGTTAAATTCTTCTCTGGTGTTGGACGAAGCACAAAAAGCTAGACTTGTTAATATTGTTGGTAATGAAGCCGTCAGGTCTGAAGAAAAAGTAGCAGCAAGTTCTTAGCATACCGTCATTAAATTCATTGTTGCATTTAGGTAGGTAGAATAAGTTGACATTATTAATTATTTATATGCTTAGTTCTAAAACGTTCTCAGATCTTCAGTCACAAATACATATTGTGTGCAGGCTAATATAAGTTGTATTCAAGCAATAGAACCTATGGTAGATCTCTGTATTTATCTATGTGCCATTTACCGGTACATAATTATGATTATGCATTGAATTATACACTGCGGAATTTTGTAGCAAGGTTTCAACAGTTAGGCCCTACCCGTAAGGTAGTAGAAACAGTTTCTTTTCGTTTTGAACAGTACCTTGAACCAACGTAACAAATAACAGTACGCTGCAAAATGCAAAGTCAACAGACATGCATTCTGATATTACTTAGCAAATTATATGTAATACAGGTATACTAATACTGTGTTTTAGAAATTTTTTTTCACCTTATTTCAATCAAAGTGTACCTACCGTGTATACCTACATATGTTTGGAATTCAAATAAACTCACATGTTTTTAAAGCAGCCAAGTTACTGAAAACTGGCAAAATGAGCATTGTTTACATTAGTCTGTAATCGCATTATTCTGTTGAATTATTTAGAAAATGTACCAAATAAAACTGTTATGTAAATGAAGTCCCGGTATATTCTAGAAATATCTCATCATTGAAACCTATTTATTAAAACCCATACCAGTATCTATCTATACCATTTTTATTTTGCAAACAACAAAGGTATTAGGTAGTATCTACAAAATGTAAAGTTATACAAATGAACATGTTTAAACATCAGTTAATCAAATTAGGTTCACATCTTGAATTTAATATTGAAAACACTATTCACATTTATATTGCATGAGGCACCATGCCTGTACTGCATTCTTTAAAATATTCAATGTAGTATAGTTATTCACTCCTTTTCATAGTGCCTCAGCTTTGCTGGCTCAGGCTGAGATCCCAGTCGTACACCCGACTTTCATTTTGAGATAATGTATCAATTGAAATATGTGTACCGGTAATTTCTGTCCTACAGTACCAGAAGACAGTTTGTCTTGAACTGCCATTGTGGAGACCTCTGTAGTTCACGACTTATAATTTATTAATGATCACTAGAAACTAGAAAGGCCTCCTAATTAGCACTTCTTGGGTTTTTTCAATGTAGCATGCCCATTTTAAAAAGTAAATTACGCCTACCACGTCTATATTTAAATGGTTAATATTTGGCCAATTCTTTATTACTTTCAAATTCACTCATAATTTTTTTGTCTCAAGAGACAAAATCACTGGTAGGCTTCAAATATGCCATAGGCATAATAGAATTGCCATTGTAACCAACTAACAAAAAATAGCATGCACTAAATAGTACTAGAGTAAATAATATATTTTATTGTTACTAGACAGATGTCTGTATTTTCTCTTTTTCCACACTTGGTTCTGCATCTGGTTTTGTGTCCCGACCCCGATAGATGTTGCCGTCCAAATCAATAGCAAAGTTATGGTCAACTGGATTAGCCAAAGCTTCAGCTATGACTTGATCAATGTTCTCAGCAGTGATAAATGAACCAGATTTTAACTGAAACAAGTATGAAATAACATGTGAACATAGGCTGAGGGATTTGTGGAATTACCTGTAGGCCTATATATATTTATTCATTTCATGTGTGTAACGAATGATCCCATTTTGCAGGTCCTGGGAAATTCAAAATGTTTTGTTTGCATGATTTTTCAAACAGAGAAATCAATAAAAGTTGACTCCTAATTTCAATCTGTTGGTAAAATTGGTAGTGAGATAATTTTAAGGATTTTTTAAAAATTGAGTAGGCCTATTTTACTGAATTTGAAAACGACAATTTTCCCAGGTTTGGGGATTGAATTTTACTTCAACATGCACAGAAAAGAGATGTTGATAAATTAATTTTACAAATCATTTTTTATATGCTTTTATATTTTCATGGCATCACTAGATTGTAGCTCATATCAGAGTGAGAGGTAGGCCTACCTAGTCCAAAACTACTGTAAGCTAGCTTTTCTTAAATGTAGCTAGTAGATAAATTTACATTATACTGTACAGGGTAGGCCTACTATTGTTTTGTAATCAAGATTTTTGTCCTGAACTGTGGGTGACTAATTTTACTTATTTATTCATTTGTTTATTTAGGATTTACACATTGAAAACTAAAAGGGTGTCATTTTCATATAGGCCTAGGCCCAGTTAAAGTGTATATATGTACCTTCTCCCCTCGCACTATTTCTTCAATCTTTTCGAGTTGCTCTTTTTCTAGTTGTTCTCGTAATACAATCCGATTCAAAATTATTTCTCTTCGGGCTTCTGCTGCTTCAAGTAAACGTTTCTCTCTCACTTCGGCTACTTGTATATTCCAAGTCTGATTCTCGTTCATGCAACGAAGGTGCTGTTCTTCTTCTAACTTTGCTTCAAGTTGAGCTCCTAGACTGGTGGAAGTTGTTTTTGACAGCTCATCATATAAGTAGTGTCTGAAAGAACAAAGGTTTAAATATAATTTTAATAAAACAAAGGAAGAACATAATAATACTTATATGCTAACTCTACATAGCTTGAACTGCCACCGTGCCCATCTAAAGTCAACTGACGACATGCAGGCCTAAGGCACATCCAAGGTTCTTCAAGTGCTGTAACGTCTCTTCAAGCAAGAAATATGTGTGTATAGGCTTAGAGTGCAAAAATACTCAAACTGGAAACTTGTAATAATTTCTTTTCATTGTAGCGTAATACCTAAAATGTATCAGTTTTAAAAATCGTAGCCTAATTTGTCAAGCAACAAATTTGTTTTTACAAGTGGAGTACGGTAGGCCTAGATGTATGTTTTTCAAATTTTAATATTAGATTTGATTAGGCCTATTCAAACATTTATTAAAATTAGACTATTAATTTGAGTATGGTAGGGCCTATAGACAATTAGAGACCCACTTCCACCCAAACTGAATAAACTATAATAAATTGACAAAATGGATCTCAACACTACAAAAAAACCCTGTTGAGATGGACGGCGGCAGGGATCGAACCGGCTCCTATATTCCCCTCGCCATTAGATAAGTAATGGCGTATGACAGTGCCTATGACCATCAACAATCAAAAAGTTGGCTGATCACAGCGCTCCTAGTATTCTCTAGTATTCCTAGTATTCACTCGCAACAGTGGTCTAGCAGATGAAATTTTCTTGGTGATAACAGCGCTCCTAGCAGGATTACCAGGAGTGATGTTAGACTCTTTAACCAGGGCTCTGCCACTCCATCCCGTAAGGATTTACTCAATGCCCTCGTACCGTCATTGATTTTTACCGTATCACATGAAGCGAGCACGTTGACCAAGCTGTGCTGCATGTGCCGATTTGAATATATCTTGCATAGACGTAAATGAACATACCGAATAGCTCGAATTTGCGTTCTGTAGTTATTATGAAGCCTCATGAGCTCAACTCGTTCCTCTTCAGGAACTTGAATTCTCTCTGGAACTCGGAAAACTTTACTTTTGGCAACTGGCAACCAGCGGGGTTTCCTTCGCCATCTCACACATTGGAAACGCACATTATTGGCAACGAAATTTATTTCCAGATAATTATGGAAAATAAGAGCTGTTTTCAACATTATGTTGGTTACACTCAACACCAAGTTTGTATTTTCGGTACAACCTCAATGGTATTATCTAGTCCAGAATGTTAATTTTTACAGTGCAGACAACAAGATCCCATAACCTAACTTTTACTTCGTCAAATGCCAAAAGTGCCAACATGGGAGAAGCAAAAGGGATACCAGGACTGCCAACGCAAGTTAATTCAACCAAGAAAATGCGAAGTTTGAAATTTCAGGCGGTTCAGTCACACCTGGTGGTGGTCTGGGTAACCCAAGAACATGAGATGTTTTGACAACATTACGTTTTGTGTGACGTAAGAGAACTTTACGGAGACCTTAAGTATATATAATGTTTTGATCACATTTGATGATTTTTATTTTTCATTTGAAATTGATTAGAAAATGCAACTTTAATTTTGGGCGTTCATCAACCGTGGGTTATATAATAAGGTCTTCGTAGTTGCACAGTATATTTAGCATAGCTTCGACATGTTTCCCTTTCGGTAGCCTCAGGTTAGACGTCATTTTATGTCAACAATGACACAGTGTTGTCATAAAATCAAATCATAACAAAAGTCAAAACTCAAAAGCCGTTTGAGAGTTTTTCACTGATATTTTATATTATATTTCCATCATTCCTTCGAGTTTGAGTCAGTCTAACAATTCTATTCGCTACCAAGACCAGAGTAATTTGAAGGTGTGTTAATGCCAGACGTAGGCTTATCACGTAAGTGTAATTTTACATATATCATTGTAACTTGTATTGGGCGTAGAGCTAGGGCATTAAGTATACAGGTACTTAATGGCTAGGGCCTAGGCCTAGGCATTGAATTTGTAGTGTTCAATGCCTAGGCCTACCTAAGGTGCTAGGGGCCTAGATAGGTTAGGCCTGGCAATGGACATGAAAACTTACAAAATCAATGGCCTAGATATTAGGGAGTATCTATAAACTATAAACTCAATGCCCCAGTATCTACCCTCTTTACCTAGGCCTATTCAATGTTTATACTCCTATTACATGTAGTAGGCCTATGCCTATTACGTGTGTATGACAACTGGGAAGTCGCTTTTCTGCCTCAATTGTCAGGTAAGGAACTGCATTGAAACTGAAGCTAAGGAGTGGGTTCGAGTCTCGCTTATAGGCCTACAAGGCATGCATCACTATCTCCATAATAAAGCTCATTGATATTATCATGAGCTTTGTCCGTTTGTCTTACTCTTTTCACCCTAATTGTATCTGAACGATATTTAGTAGGCCTAGTCATAGAGCAAGGAAGTTATGACCAAGTTGACTAATCAGCATGCTCCTAGCAGCTTTCATTCGCAACAGCGCAAATAGCAGATGACAATTTCTCAGCCAATCGGTCATGCTCCTAGTGGGATTACCAGTTGTAAAACTACCACACTCCGTAGACCTTTAAACCAGGGGTCTAGCGCTCAATTCCGTGAGGATATTTATTTACTGAGTGCTCAAATAATATATTTGGGAGTTCTAGGTGCATCGTGAAATGCACCGTATTATACTTTTTCACAAGAAATGTGATCTTATTTTAGACCTACAATGAAGAAAAAGCAACCTAAGAATAACAAAGATGAGGTGGTCATCCCAGGTAGTGCTGGTGCAGATATTATTGACATCTTGAAAAGAGAGAAAGATCCTACCCTGCATCAACACCTTGATAAACTAGTAAGTAGGCCTACCTATATTCTTGGCATTTTAAAGTAAATATTCTGAAGTTAAAAGCCCCAATTCACTTGAATAGCATTGCTATTAGTTATTACTCGTTAGCCTACCACCACTAAGCATATTATTTTGAATATTTCAAAGAAATCCTTCGTTTGGCTACGGCACTACTTTAAAAAATAAAGTCAATTCGAGCGCGAGTACGAATCCCGTATGAGTAAAGATGTAGGAATTTAGCACTAATGAAATAGACTACCGGTATCAAATCCAAATATATCACAAGGATATATATTTTTGGTGTTCTTTATGTTTTGGTGTATTTCGATTCAATTAACATCATAGGGACCTAGGCCCCTATTATATTTCACTATTTTTAACCGTGTCTTTTTCAGAGTAGGTCTACCGGTATGTAGCTACATTTAGGCCCACCCAATTTAGTGAAAATTTGCACAATTTTGAAGATAGGTCCATTGATATAGATTGTATGAAATATTATTTTTGAAAAGTGTTCAAATATAAAATTAAAATGTAGGCCTACTGTCAGAGAAACCAAACGTGGTGCCGACAACTTGGTGCCTGAAAAAAGCCCGAAAGAATGTGTAATTTTGTTTGATAATCCCGTACCGGTAGTTTCATTTTCATTTTATTTCACCTTTGATCTGTAGCCTACATGATACCATTGACTTAATGATGATACAAATATAGGCTTAATAGATACTTAATAATATGTACTTCAATATTATATAAAATAGGAACATAGGTAAAATATAAAGTAGGTACTGCAATAATTAAATTCTATGGGAAGGTGAGGTATTCACAGTGGTGTATTCGGGCCGGGGCGGCGCCCTGGTACCTTTTTTCTTGAAAACCATATTTGAGGACATATAAAGCTAACGTGAACCAGGTAACTTGTAAACGCACAATGTTAAAAATGATGTATCCTAATTGTTGGAACCTGTCAATATTTATTTGCAACGTCAGACTTTACAATAATGACAGAATCTTGTAATGTAGTGTAGAGTCAGTTTGTAACATTTTTTGTACTACCTTAGAAAGGAATGTATTTACTATTTTAGATGCAAATGTAAACCACATCATTTTTATTTTATATTTGAATTAAAATCTCCTGAAACTGACATTGTAGCATGTTACGGCTTGGATTTGGGATCAATGGGGTTTTTTCAGTTATCACCGCCCTGGTACTTTTATTTTTACGAATACACCACTGGGTATTCATTAATATTATAGTAGGGGTTGGCGCTGAGGAGTTTATTAAGTGATGATTTGAAAGAACTAATTGAGGGGGAGGACTTTAATGAGGCTGGTAGGTTATTGAAAAGAGTGGAGCATAGACGTTGGGGGCATTCAGAAGATAGAGTGGAGTTATGAGGAGTGATGAAAATGTTGGATTTAGTTCTGGTGGAGTGAGAGTGTATCGAGGAGTTTGGGAGAAAAATTTCGGGGTGGAGCCAGACATATATTGCTGCTGCTTGAATTAGGGCCGAGGGAAGTGTGAGGATGCCGAGAGAAATGAAGTATGGTTTACATGATTGGCGACGTGATAAACCTGCCAGTATTCTAATAGCTCGTTTCTGGAGGATGAAGATGCGATTGGATTGTGATGAGGATCCCCAGAATATGATTGATCTAGAATATTGAAATATTGATCTAGAGTTTGCCATTCTTGTTTTTAGTAGTTTGCTCCAAATGCTACATTTCACATACATGTAGGGTACCCAGTACCAAACAAAAAATAAATGCTATATTCCTGCAACTATATGTATGAGGCATAGGCCTTTTTGTAAACGTCCTCTCATCGTTTTATCATCACCCGCTTGTTCATTCCCCATAAAACCTAGCTGTTGGTGAGGTCGTTGAACACCATTTAACAAAATATATAAATAAAATAAATTTAAAGTTGCTTACTTACGGTTTTTACTTATATCCAGATTTTCATTACAGCTGCATTTTGTTTAGTTTACAAAGCTCCAAAGCTTTGTCTGTATTGTCAAACAAATATGCATAACAGTACCATTTTGTAAAAAATGAATATCTATGTAAAATATGGGCCTAGTATTTAATTACGTTATACGCTTAGTGTCTTATCATATATGATATAGACCTAGTCATATCAATTTGTCGTGTGTGTCTTTGAGAAATGCTAGTACTACGGTACTCCACTCCAGTCTTACGGTACTCAACAAAATGCAAAATATTGAATAATTTGTAGAAGAAAACATCATAAAGATCGACGTTTTCTGTAAAACTATATAATGTCCTCAAGTACTGGTAGATTTGTAGTTTAGATGAGTTTAATTGAAGTTTTCTCTTGTTTAGTTTAGCAATGTCGAAGATATGTCCCGTGAAGAGATCAAAGAAATGTGGGTCATATTGCATTTTGCCTTTGTCAAGGAAGTAGAAAATATTTTGTCAGCCAACACAAACTCCAGCAGCGATCAGTCAGAAGAAGCTGCACCAATATCTGTAATATCAGAACAAGGTTTAGAAACTGTGCCAAAACTTCCTGAAAATGTAAGTACTTGGGAGTGAACTCATGAATGGTCACATAGGCCTACATATTCTTGAATGTCCAAAGATGTCAGATTTCAGAATTTAATATAATGATATTTACTACAGGGAACTAATGCAAGGTCTCTAATTCCAGTTTATACTAGGTAGGGTTATGTAAACAGTTTATAAACTAATTCTGAACATAGTGTGCTGCTTCCAAACTGATCAGTGTAGACCTATGTTTCTTCTTTTTTAAAAATCAATAAATCAAGAAATGAAAATTTTAATAGTTGCACAAATGTAGTGGTAGTAAGCAAACTTTATTAGCATGTTGCTATTTACATAATTATTCAACTTCACTTTACGTTCAATAAAACACTAAACTTATCTTATTTCTAAAATACCTATATCTAATATCCTCTAGGATATTACCTATATATCTAAATATAATACATTAACATGAATCGATACAATTATCTATTTTGACATCGAAAACAATATAGAGAAAAGCAAATAATTACTTTGATATACACTCAAGGACATTATTTGTTTTTCATCAGTTACATTTTTCATACCCTTTGGGATTTAACCTGTCTTCTTTTATAACCATCATACATTCTCTTCTGAAACTACCACCAGTTTTTACCTTTTTCACTGATTCAGGTAACCTATTAAAAATTCTCATTCCTTTAATAAATGGTAACAACTTTCCTCATTGAAGCCATGCTATTTGAGCGCCAAGCCAATATTTTTAATTTCTGATTTTATTTTCAGATTCAAAACACTTCAGCATCTTTAGAATTCATTCATGCTATTGGACAATTGATCACCAAAACTATTACACCATTGAAGGAGAACAACAATAAACCTTCCATTTCAAAACCTATGGCAGATATAATGTATATTTTACCAAAACTGTTGGTGCCAGTCAACATTTCTTGTGATGTAAGTAGGCCTACCATCATGATATATATCACCAAGAAGGGTCAGAGTAGGGGTAAAAAGTGGCCCAGGCATAATATTAAGGATACCCCAAATGCAAGGTGTTTTGACTCGTAGTCCTATCACTCATCTGCTAAACATGAAACATGCCTGCATCACTGTCTAATGTCTAGTATTTCTATTTTGCTCAACCACTGAACTTTTCTGATTGATGTTGACAAGTACTTCAACAAACTACGAAGTAGAACACAGGAAGACGACAGGACCATTTCCTTCCTACTATACTCATAAAATCTCATAAAACCTCATAAAATAGTATTTCAACTAATTTTCCCATCACCTTATTCACCAATGCCAATAGATCTTGGTCATCATTGCAACGCGTCGTTAAACCCAATAGATAGGCCCTATAAAGAAAAAAGAAACAATTCTCCTTAAGTAAATTTTTAACTGGAATAGTAGGCCTGCTGTCAAAGTTCAAAATATTACTGATTAATTGTGGAATTACTTCAAACTTTCAGGATAAAAATAAAATTGTACATGTGATTGAACTGTGGGTTGCAAAGAAGCTGACTTGTACATATTCGATGTGTATATTCTCATTGAAGTTCTTGATCGAGTTTACAGGAGCTAATCAAAACAATGTGCAGGTAGGTTATTTTTTCTATTTTTGTAAAACTGTGCATGGCATTTGAGCTTTGTTTCTAATAACATCTATTTCTTTTTCCTTAGTATGCCCTATGCTGTTGACTGTTTTGATCATAATAAATAACTAATCTTTTTTTGTTGACCATTCTCGAGTGAAAACATATTGTTAGTTTTATATTGGTATTTATCGTTGATTTATGATTTGTATTGTTGTATATTGATAAAAGTTTTTGTGAACTGTTGAATAATATCAGAGCATTTTCTTTGTGTGCACAAATATGAAGTCTTTTGGGTTGCCTCGAGTGCATTCTTTCGTATTTTACATACTAGGCTATCATGTTTCAGAAATCGGACATTCATCGAGTTTGGATGTTCCGCAGAACTCTTGTTGATAAGAACTTACAAAACAGTGGAACCAGGGAATTCGTGGAGTTGGTTGGTCTGGCATGTGCGTTAACGAAGAACGACTACTATATGAAGTCCAAAGACGGGTGCAATTTTATTGCATTTCTGTTCACTCTTAACCGGCAACTTACTTGGAAATTACATGAATCGGTGAAACAAGTGCTACCAACTGTCAATCACCAGAGAGCATCTGATTTTGGTGAGATCTATTTCACTGCGTGGCTTCAAGCATCTGTGGAGATGAGAGTTGTAAGTAGGGGTGGGCAAGATTATCTATAATATTGATTTGATAATCGATATTACTTTCGTTACCGTTGTTTGAATAATTAATGGGAAACTTCTATTATCGACCAAAACAATTTCTATTACCAATAGAAACAACTTCTATTACCGACTGAAACAACTTCTATTTCCAACTGAAACAGTATAGGTCTGTTTGTTTGTGTTGCACTTTTTACACTTTTTACACTTTCGTGTTTGTTTGTAAAATGGGTGTAACACCGACTGCGTTGCACCGCGTTTGTCTGTAAGGTGTAACTGTTTTGGTGCAAGAGGTGTAGCAACTTCCTGCACCAGCTCTGGAGTTGGTGTAGCGGGTGCAGCACAAACAATTAAGCGCCAAATGCAAATGATAATGGATGACATGACTGAAGTTGAAGATGCGTTCATCGTGAGAACAAATCGCTGTGGTCGATGACCATTACATTTTTCAGTTACATGGTAAATAGAGTATATTACAATAATTATATATAGTAAACAATAATTATTATTGCCATTGTTTCTACCCATGATATGGTTATAGTGCAAATTAGGTCAGGTTGGTCTCGTGTGGATTCGCTGTGTCCTAGTCAGGGCCTTGGGCCCTAGCATCACTTGAGTCACTCGAAACAGAGGAAGATGAAGATGAACTATCATCTTCCTCCATAAAATACTTCACAATATCATCTTCATCAGCGTCACTTTGAACCAACATATTTACCGCTTGCACCAGCCTCCACTTGTGTTTGTTTGTAAAATCAAGGTGTAGGCTTTTTATGAGCTCATTTCCTGCACTTTGACGTATATCTGCTTTACAACCACTTGCACCGCCTACACCACGGTGCAGGTTGGTGCAAGACAAACAAACAGGCCTAGTATACAATAGCATTATAGTAGGCATATAGCCTAGTGATGCGAGATGATCAACTCCGTAACTAAAATTCAAATATAGCCCCTACCATGAAACAATAATTTCGATATAATCGATCAAATGGTGGGAATTTTTAAAAGATTGTTTATAATTGAATCATGATCTCCACCCACCCTTAGTTGTACATATAAATACTGCAAAAAAATACAGAGAGTCTGAAATTAATAGAACTGGCATTGATAGCACAGCACTAGTGTACTCCTACTATGCCAA
Source organism: Brachyptera putata (assembly GCA_907164805.1). Lineage (NCBI taxonomy): Eukaryota > Metazoa > Arthropoda > Insecta > Plecoptera > Taeniopterygidae > Brachyptera > Brachyptera putata. The sequence goes on along the minus strand of OU015462.1, from coordinate 19,523,855 downwards.
CTACTAAACAAAACAGTGGGCCTAAACTGTAGGCCTGAGAAAAATCCAATCATCATTTAAATTGAACAGTGGAAATATACGAATATTAATAACATTTAGCCCTGTCCTTCATAGGTGATTGAAGAGTTGTGTATCCAGAACTATATGACCCACGTCTGCGTCCTTCAACGGCGAGGAACCGAGATGAGTAAAGTGGGTGCAAATGTGTTCAATATTTTACACCACTTCCACATTCAAAGAACTCATCCTATTCTACTCAAAATGCTGGCTGATAGATACGAACCTATCATCTGGCGATTTCTCGTGGTAAGTTATCTCTCAAAAAACCAAATGTAAAATGTAAAAGCCTTTGAAAGTTGTGAAATTGCAATTTTAATCCAGGCAGAGGCATACATAGAAAAATATGTTTTAGAGAGGCCTATAGTATAGACCTACATTTCAAATAAGCTTGATTTGTGTAAATTAAACACAATAGGACGACAATAGAACATTTCTATTAATTTTCATTGTTTCAATTTGTCCTCAACTTTTCTACTACTTTTAATAAGTTCTTCAGTGTGACACCAACAGCATACCTGGACTTATAAAACGAATTCTTACACGTCAGTTGAGTTTCTGCTGTATGTTGAGAGATTTTACTGATCTGAATGTAATTATCAGGCGTTCCATCTGATTTTGATGTTCTTGATCGATTCAATATTTTAGGACTTTTTTTCGGTTTTTTCGAATATCAAAACGATACGATGAATGATGTGGAAGTAAGAAAACGGATGTCACTAAAGTAAGTTTCAAGTCAATTAACCAAGTGACAAAAAAAGTGAGAAAGTGAATACTCAACCAAAAGTTAATAAATTGATAATAGGATGTTCCCGTATGGTTTCTTGCTGCTGTCAGTAATGGTGTGTGCCGAGTATAATATATGTAGGCCTATATTGGGGAAAGAGCTCGACGTGCTTGTGAAGTGTTCTCGTAAACATGTTATAACTTATAACTACTAGTATAAGATTGTCATAAGATAACTACAGTACCTACCAAATTGTCAATGAACTTCTCCTTTGATAAAGGAATTCACTGTCTTGAAGAGTCAAATATAACTTTATATATGAATTGGGTAAAAGGGAAAGAGAGAACAGCAGCTTACTGAGGTTCACAAGTAGATAGGCCTACTTGTGGTGGTGTTGCAGCCGTTGATAGCACATAGAGATGAAGTAGATACACAAGATTATGACGTTTCGGCTGTTGCCTTTATCACTGTAGAGTAGGTAACTATACACACCAAATGTAACTTTATATGTTATTATAAAATTGGTAGAAAATAAACTGAAGTGGTATTTATTACATGATCAAGAATCATGACTTACAATCTCGCTTTTTTTTCTATTGAATATTGCTTATTTGTATCAATATCGATTGAAAATCGAAAACTTTGGTATATTTTCATTCATGTTTGATGACTAAGTTTCGATATCGTTTGTAATTTTCTCATCGAACAATCGTAATATTTATACATCAATACATTTATTAATTACGCATTATTAATTAGTAATTACACATTTTACATTTGATTTCATTTGATTGATTTTTCATTTCATTTGATTTTGTAAAATACGTAACGTACATTTTATTATAATAATAGATACATACGTACATATAACAAATGTTGTGTGAAAATATTATGATGCTTAGTTAGTAAGATGACACTCTAATTTGAGACGGTATCTGTTTAGAGCTCGAACAACAAACACCGTTGCAATGCAGCGCAGGTCTTCTTCGATTCGTACCCACTCCAGCGCCCTGGTTCCGGCGCGATGGCACGCTACATGTATGAAGAGAAACAACACCAGATGATACATGATCTACTCTTGGATAACTGCCCCATTGTTCGCATCATTGCTATCGCGGTAAGTGCCATTAATTAGTTAGTTTAATTCATTATCTAGTTTGAATACACATTTGAAAAAAATGCTGTGCTAATTTCCAGTGGCATGGAAGAGTAGATTTCTCAAACTAATTGATGGTGCCGGTAATTGGCCCCCCAACTACTATAAACCCTTGTTGATCCAAACTCGGTTAATCCAAAATTTGATGTATTTCGAACTTGAAATGCGTCCCCAGCTGAAGGTGTAGGCATTTAAATAATAATTAATATTAATATAAACTAATATTTCATCCCTGCATTTGCTTTAACACTGATTTCGGAGTGGCTAATTCAAAATGGTTCGGGTAAATTCCTTGAATTTATCATCATTTTCCCAATTTCCATCCTTTTTATTTGATGCTTGAATTGAAGAACGCTCAGCTGTTCCATGCTTGTGTGTGCCATCCAACCGAATTCGTCCAAAAACAGTTGACCTTGACAATGTTTGAGCTCGGAACACTCGTTCCTCCGACTCGGGACGGCCGAGCGTCAATAGAAACGGGCAATATGAGGATCGCGCGCGGTTGGAGCTAGCCGAGTACACACTATCAGTGTGATCCTCAGCAACGGATCTATGACGTAGTCTCAGCCGGTGACATAGCTTCCTCTAGCGCACAATATGAAATTGACTACTGTACCGGTATATTCTAAGCGAGAAAAATGACTTTTCGGTTAATCCGAATTTTTATAAATCAAAATCATTTTTTTTTTGGTCCCTTCCATTTGACCTAGATTAACAAGGGTTTACTGTATACAGAAATGAGAGGTCTATATTTACTACAAAACCTCGTTAATTTAAATTTGAATTGACCTCAATAAGGCTCAAATAGACATGTGGATGAAAATAGATTTAATTATACAGTATTAATGTTTGTACCGGTATTGCTATGTGCACTGTTGGGTAGAAAATTAACGAAAAGAATGCATTCCTTCTTCAGGAACTTTAATAGGAACGGGTTATTTTGTTACGCCGTAACTTCAACATCCAATCGAGTTACTTTATAATAGCAGTGACGAGGCAAGAAAATAGTATTATTTTTAAAATCCTTTCTGAACCGACTGTACATCCAGAACGAATTCAACTTAAAGTGGAAGAGATCACCTTTCGAATGATAGCAGTCTTTGTCTTCGTCTCTGTCTCATATTATTTAAAGAAATTTAAACTCAATCAATGATTTACAAACAACGAGGTTTCAACGTTTTGGTTATTGCCTTGGTCACAGCAGGTAATACAATTATTTCTTGTTTCAGGGGGTTTGCAAGTTGATGAAGCAGTACTGGACGTCACTGGAAAATACATGGATCGAAAAGTGGATGAATACGTTGATCGTCACTCTAGCTGTTGACAGCTCCTCGTACTTGGTACGACGTCAGGTGTTTCTTGGTCTGGCACTAATCTTTGAAAACGTGAACGCCCAGAAAGTGGTCCAGGATGCCGTCACGCGACTGAAACTGCAGCTGCATGACACGAAGGAACCAGTACGAAAAGCTTTTGTCAATCTGCTGTGCAAAATGAAAGATGCGGGAGATATGTTCTGGCATTATGTTCCATTGCCTCATCTTTTGGCTCGACTCGTGGTAGGTTTGTTATTTAGATTGAGAAAATCGTATATGCTGACTGAGGTTGCGTCGATGCACCGAATATAGGGTACACCGAAAAAATTGTACACCGGATAAAACGTACACCGTATTTATGAAAATATTGTTCTTTTCGGTGTACGCTATTTTCAGTGTTCTTTTTTTCGGTGCATGTTATTTTCGCTGTACGATTTTTTCGGTGTACGTCATATTCGGTGTATGTTTTTTCGGTGTGTTGGAGCCAAGCCTGGTATGCTCTGAGCTATGTCAACCAACAAGTTAATTGTATAAACAATTGTACCCTATATAACAACTTTTTTTAACAATTCTTCAATCTGATTGGTTGACCATGTTAATGGTATCTTACCTATGCTGTATGTTGAAGAACTAGCTTTATTACCGTATTTCCAGTAATGTAAACTTTTAAATCAAAATAATTGCATAATTCATCATTGTTTGAATGATTATCTTATTATCTATTGTATGTATCTTGATAATTCTCTTATTATCTATGTATGTATCTTGATAATTCTTACAGATATGCATGATGCTGGGTGGCAAGATTCTCTAGCTTTCTTTTCAATTCTTCCTTTTATCTTTTCGTACAACACATTCTTGAATTCTTCTATTTTCTTTGCATCTCTTCACTTTCCTCCCTTTTATTACATTAATACTCTTATGATACCATTAGGGGTGAGCGAGCACTCGAATTTTCGAGTTTGAGTTCAAATTCAGCTGAACTAAAAAAAATTGAGTTTGATTTTTTTTTTTCTACTGTAATGTGATGTAATGTAGGCCTAAAGTAAATGTAAAGCTGTACTTCTGTGTACAGACCTACTAAACTTCTGTGTTCTTTTGTTTGGTAGGTTGAAAAATTGCCTATTGGCAGCCGTCTCGTCAATCTACTATTCAAGACTTTTTGCCCACCTTCCAAGACCTACGACGTTATAATTAAACGGCTGATGATGTTGATTCACATGGATCCAAATGCATCGCGTAATTTCTTTCAATATTCAAAGTCGTCGATGCCAATGGCAGATGGAGTCAAACTTATGGTTAGTATTCTACTGTTCCTGCATACTCACGTGAAGAATTGCGTCGACCCAGACAAAGCGTTGGAAAGTTCTTCTGAGGTTCGAAGAGTACCCGAGTTACGGTCAAAGAAACGCCAGAACGGAGAAGATAAAGAAAATGTCGATACACGTAAGTTCCTTGTGGAAACAGTTGTTGTATATCTACTTATAGCTATTAATCTTTATTATTCCTTTATTTTATTGTGGAAGTACTATTAGGCCTAGGCCTAATTTCAGTTTAAGTTGAAATTTGTTTTATAATATTTAGGCCTACTTATGAAAAATCTCGTTTGGAAACTTTTTTTTTTTTAATTGAGAAAATAAAATTTAGAAAACATTACAAATGATCGAAATTCACATATCCCTTAACCACAATGTCTTAGAAGGGCTTAACTCTGGTAATAACAAAAATAAAGTAACTCTATGTTACACACATCAAATTAGTTTAAAGACAGGAAAAAATTACAGCATAAAATTACGTAAGAAAACGAAGGAAAAATGCAAAGATAACCAAGTGAAAAAGAACAAAGCAATGAAATGGCAAAGTACTGGTAATTGTTTGATATCATTTAAATTTTCTTGTCTAGCTTGAGAAGGAGTAATACTTGTGATTATTTTTGTTTGAAGAGATGCTAAGCATGACAAGGTCGAATACTATAGGAAATGATAGATTCCATGAGAGCTGAATACACAGTGCGTAATAATTTGAAGCAATATGTGTATTCAAGTTGAATAATTTGAACACGCAAGATCTGAGTTCATTACATAAATTGTTGAAATGCAGCTTCCAAGAAAAAGAGTTGTCTGTGGTAATGCCTCAATAAATGTGATTCTTTTCCAATTTATATTGAAATGTGCAACCAATACATCCCATACCCATTCAACCAGTACAGTACTAGAATTTTATCATGCGTTAATTTTAATATGTTAGTGAAATCGTTTTGAAGATATAGATATAGTTTGAAGATAGGTGCTGTATGAAAAACTCGATGCAATGTAATATTTACGGTATCATCTGCATAGAAATATGTCTGCCAATTTCGAACACAATCTACCCAAATCATTTACATACTAAATTAAGTAAAGGAGTAAACCTAAGATTGACACCTGATCCACACCTGCAACAATAGGTAATTTTGAGTAAAATTTTGAGAGTGATTTTGGTAAGGTCTAAAATAAAATCATAGAAATAGACTGTTTGGAGTGTTTTTTTTTTATTCACAGATTTATGTGTAGGTCTACTTTGACTAATTTTCCAAGTAGATAGCTATCTGAACTTTAATTACAGTAAATTAAAAAGTCTCGCTTGATTATGTATCACTAGGCAGTCATGCTCAAAGTGCTCAGCTCTTCCAGCCCATGTCTTTTAGTTCGGACACTGACCATCACTACCTAACTAATACTTATCAATATTTTGAAAACTTGCGGTAGCAAGTGGTTTGGATAGTTTTGAATTAAAAATTGAAAAAGTCAGATTCTTGAAATTGGTGTGAATTTTTTCAATGTAGAAATTTGAAGTTTCACATATTCTTCAAGTTTCTATATGGTTGATCATGAACACTACCCATGGTTTGCATCTGTTAAGTCTATTAATTTACAATTTTGATACGGTACCACCTACCTCCACTTATGTTCTAGAAAATGTACCAGAAGACAATGGAGAAAAGAGCGGTGACATTTTACATAAAATGAGCTTGGAAAATCCCCGTATCATGCAAGGCTTTGTTGATATTGTGGTGATATTATGGATCTTACATGCAAAGGAAATAGTGGCAGCACCAGAAAAGGAAAGCCAGCTGTACAAGCTAACACAATTTTGCATTCCTCCATTCCTTCTCTATTATAAGGTAATAATTAATAAATGTATTATTTTGATTTTTTCAATATTCTGTGAGGTAAGGTAAACCTACTCACTTTGTAAACTGATAGAATTAAAGATGTTATCACTTACTGGTACCAGTCAGTTGACAAAGCAAAATGTTGTGGTGCACTAGGATCTTGTGAATTTTCTGCCAAAAAATATCATTCTGCTACTTTATTAATCAATGAATTTTTGATAACTGCAGCCCTTAATACCAGTAAATGAAATCTATAGTGACCATTTGCTGAGGATTAGCCTCGATTGTCTGACCAAGTCAATGTTGTATTGGTCTTGGCATGATCGACTGGGATATGCAATTATCCGTTCCTCCGTAATATGTTTTTTGGATTATTTTATATTGAATTGTATCTAAAAAATATATTCCACTTTATATGCTTTCCCAAAAATTTCCCATCTCAACATATTTTCATTGTGAAATATAAGCTGACCTCAAAACTTGTCAGATGAAGAAAAGAAAAGAAATCTATGAAAATTGAGGACAATATTTTGGAACATGATATTTGATTTTTTAGGCCTATACTGTAGGCCTGGTTTAAAATTATATTAGGTACTGAATCGTTCTTAATTGATTCTAAAATATTCAAATTAGATGTAGTGATATTAATTGAGCCTTTTTAATTGAGGTTTGCAAACTTCGCTCGTTATATCAATTCCTTACTGCTGCTGCGTGTTGCTGGTCCGTGTTGCTGCAAACAGGAATGTAAAATGACATTGGCCAAACCTTGCTTTTCAAGTTTAAGCTTGCTGCTAATTTTGGTTGTGGATGGACCTTTAATATACAGTTTTGCTCTTGTAGGATAGCGAAGTCTATCCCTCACTACTTCAGCTTGCTTCGTTGATGCCGGTCCACGTCATTAACAAATCGTGCCATGTAACGAGCATCGTTTTCTCTCAGCTGAAGAAGTTGACGACAGATGATGATGAAGACAAACTCATCACGTACATACATCCGTTGTGCGCATGGAATCGAGGTAGTGATGTGATCGAGTTGGCACAAGAATGGCTACATGATGCTTTCACTGCAGATGACGTTTGTGCTCCGGTAAGCTTAACCGATAAATTGGGTTCAAAAATTAAATAATTGATATAAAACAAAAATGGGTTTTCTAATTATAGTATGTGAAAAGATTTATTATTGCACTGCCTGTCTGGTACAGTCAGGTTTTGAGGCCATGAGTTCAGTACTAGACATGGGTTTTTGTAAGTACTCTATATTAATTCAACCATTGCCCACCTATTCGTACTCCTTAATGAACTACGGCTTGCTGAAAGACGGGTTCGTTGGTTACCCGTCCCTAATATTTCCCTCATATCTGATAGTTATCTCTGACAGAATTTGATAAATAGGAGACCTGTAACTGTTGATTTGTAGTGATAGTGATACTAAATTGATAATAAGAGTTCCTTCTGCTCATTCATAATTATTTGCAATAATTCCATCACAAAAACAGGTAAAGACTCAATGACTACATCACTTAGATTTACAGCAATTTAAGATAAAGTCTCTTCAACCATCTCTGTGCCTGAATTAAGACATAAATATCGTTCCATGTTCTTTATTTCAGCGAAATCGCACAAAACGCAATCGAATTGCCTTCAACATGCCCAAAGATCCAAAGCCTGAAGTAGCGTTGAATTTCCTCGATATTGTCTTGAAATGGCAACATAACTCGAAGACAGGTGTGTGTAAGGATCACGACAAGCTGTTGACGCTGTGGACAGAACTTGATTATATCAAAGTAAGCTTTGGTGTTGTGCGTTTAATTGATTTCCACAGTTTCAAACTCTCCTTTCAATTATTTTATGCAGCTATACCGTTTTTCTATATTATTTATAGTATAACAGAGACCGGCACATGTGGCACAGTGGTTAACGCGCTCGCTTCATGTGATCTGGGAGGCAAGGGGTTTTCGGACCCAGTTCGATCCCCGCCGCCGTCCATCTTTATAGGGGTTTTTCCTGGTTTCCCTCTGTAGTCTAGGCTAATGCAGAATGCCGTTAAACCTAATATAAAATGAAAAAAGTGTAACAGAGACTTTGTTGTTTTAAAGAATAATTGAATACCGATATGCTACTGGGATACTTGCTACTTTTCTAGGTCTACTCTCTGATTTCTCTCCTAGTTTTTATTCAATTTACAGACTAATTATATGTCTCTATATATATATATATATATATATATATATATATATATATATATATATATATATATATATATATATATATATATGTATATATATATTAAATTGAATGTACATTGGGGTACAATCCGGTACATTGTGTTTATATCGTATGTGAATCTGCCTTGTGGATGCAATAATGAACGAGGAAATCCGTTGGATTATACAACCTGTAAAAGGGAAAAAAATACATGGATCTATATGAAATATTATTACAATTACCCTAGTACTTTTGGTTAGATTTCATATTTAATAGAGAATGGGGATGCAAGGAACATCCCTTCCAGGTACAAGAAAAAGGTTGAATGAACCATCCTAATATTCCAATCAAATCTTCTCGAACCGATATTAGTGTACTCATACTAAGCGTACAATAGAGAAACCTGTACAGGACAATAGCAATCATCTCTAAAGGGACGAATGAGAACACACTGTATGCGAAATTAAGGTTTTGCTATACTTGTAAGTAAATACCGTATATGAAAATGCTGACGGTTTTCTGTTTTTCTTTTTGTGGCGATTAGGAGTTGATAACCGAACGTTTGGTGTGTAACGAACCTCTAGACAACAAACTCTTGAATGATACTGTCTTACGACGGTGCCTGCTACGATATGCCAAGCTAATTCCTCATCTTCGAAATGACGAATTCGATCCGTGTGAACACTATTCTGCCCTTCTGCTTTGGGCTAGAGAGTGAGTATATGCTCTTTTTACTTTGTATCCATTCAAAATAATTAGATGAGATGAAAGATGAATGACTACAGTAGATAATTATTTTATATAGACGTAGGAAGCTGCTGTTGTAAATCGAACATCGAACATTTTTAATAATATCAATTTTTTGTAGACCGTGAAAATAAATTTTTCAGACAATTTATTCAATTGTTTAGAGCTTGATATAACTTTGAGCTTAAATATGTCGTATCCCAACAAATAAATGCCAAATTTAATCTCTCCCGTATTGTATTTTAGATTGGCGTACCTAAAGTTTGTTGTTTGAACGCTATGTCCTAGGTCTGTGTTGGTGTTTTTGCCTGATGAGCTACCTGACACTTCTGTTGCTGATGTTCCTCTGACCATTGCAATCTTGAGAGACTTAGTTCTAATTGGTAAAGACACGTTCCTAACCGATAACAACGATCCTGGTTTTTGCATGTGCGTAGCAGCATTTGTCAAGAAATTACTAACCACAGGTGTGTATAGTGTAGTATTGTCTATTGTACATTAATGTATCGTGTACAATTCCACAAATACTCGGCTTTAGGTGAACAAAGACCTACTCAATTCAGGAGTCAAGATAAGTCGTATTTCAAAAATTGCACATGTGATTATGATTTATTGTCCTCAATACAAGCTGAGGGTTTTTCCCGAAATTTGGAGTCCAAAAGTCATCGTTGGTTTTTATGCGAATCTCTGCCAAACACACATTTTTTAAATTTATTATTGTGTTTCGATGTGGGCGGGGAAGTGCTTTCAGAGTTCCATATTTCAGTTCCATAGTTCCATGAAGTTTTTTTTTACGAAAAATTAGGTGATTTATTATGGAGTGTAATTAATTAGGAAAGGTTTGTAGAAGATGTTTGAAATATTATTCAGGCAGGTCAATATTTGCAGATTACATTGAATCAATTTGTTTTCATGTAACTTCGAAAATAGAGCTTCACTGACAGTTTTAGTAGGCCTATTACTGTGTGTGACATTCGGTTTGCCGTGAACGCCGTAAATATGAAATCGGGTAACGCTTACGTCACGAGGCAGAAAAAAGGGGGTGTCTTGAGTGGCAATTTGACGGACAAATGAATTGATTATACCGGTAATTTCTGTGATTGAGATTATGATTTCTAGTTTTCTCTCATTTACGTGAAAAAAATAGCTTCATTATTGTTTAAAATCTATTTCCAGGGCTGTCATGTCTTTTAAGGTAGTGCCTACCTAGTAGGCTACCTAGTAGCTATTCAAGAATTAAAAATATACTAACTTCAAACCCAAGGCAATTATCTCAGCTTTTTCATTTTCAAGTTTAAGAAACCATTTTCCCAGCAACTACTGAAACAATGTCTACGAAATTTTTACTGTAACTTATGTTATGTTTATAAGCTTGTACACATTAATAATTGGTAGTTTCAATTGCTCAGTTTCTATTGATATATAGAAATCAGCTATAAATATCAGCTAAATATAGAATTTCAGCTGAAATATAGACATTATAATGTTCAATGTAGGATTTTGTAAGAAAAATACTAGATAAATTGAAAGAATACCGGTAATTCTATGGAAATAGAGTTTATATGGACTATGTATAACACTTGCAGTACTATGTACAAAAAATTTAAAACAAACATAATTACCGTAGTTCCTGAGATTTTAGATCCTAAAACCTTCAGAATTTACGACGCTTAAGAAAAAGTATTCTGAATCTTTTCCAAGTTGCTACCAGTTATTGACTTACCATAATGGTTGTTGTAATAAATATGTTTATTTAAATGTGTGCCTAGGTTGTTCGTTAATGTTCGTCACCGAGGCGATGTCTGTGGCCACCGCGCTTTGTGAAACAGTGAAGGTAATGGCACCCATAGATAGAAGTTTCAAGAACTTTTTGTCGGTCGTTGTGCCATCTCTTCTGATCGCTACATTATCAACAGTCAGTTCGGCTTCAGAAATTATATTGAAGGAGACAGAAGGGGTATGTTTGTCTAGCTGTTAATTAGGGATAACTTTTTTGGTAAATTCTCGCTAGGATATACATTATACTTTCAAACAATCTCACTTAAAGTTCAAACCCGTAAAAAGCATTGCAGAAGTACTACTGTAAACTCTTGTATGTGAGGGCTCTTTTTATTTTATTTTATAAAATTTATTTCTGTGTAAACTCAGACTTGAAGAAACAAAGCTTTCGCATTAAAGCAATGTCACATAAAATATAGTATGGTAAGTTCAATTTTACGAAATAAATTGAATACAAATAATATTATTTTAAGTAGGCCTATTATAAAAACTGTGGGTCCATCCGCTCCAATAGATTCCGTAATTTGTGAGAATATGCCTACTGTAAATAGATACAGTATAAGGACATGGTTATCTTAAATACAATTTTAAAATTTCTATTCATAATGATCTTGAGAATTTTATTCACAAAATAGGAACTCATGTTTTTCTTGGTTTTTATGTTCTCCAATCCTAATACGTAGCAATCATAAATATTAATATCATTAGATTACTGAAATGGCATAGGTAAACATCATTTCACCACATTTTTCGGTGGTCTATATCTTCTTATAATATGATGATACGAACAAACTGTAACCTTCTGAAAACGACCTTGGACTTTCCTCTTTTCCCATGTATTTAAAGCTTCCATCATGAAGGAACTGTATTTTTTTAGACTTTCCCCCCATGGATATGATCCTGTGTTGGTAATGTTATCCAGCTTGTTTTGACGAATGTTATCCCAGATGACCAGTGGAGCACGCAGCGAGAGAAATGGGAACTGTGTAGCTCTGCCCATCACTAGTGGTTAATTGCCTACCAAAAATAGATTCACTGGTAGGCCTTGTACTGTGTGTAATGTTTGATTGTCCTCAAATATAGTTCCAGAAAATGACCAGATTGAAGAGCATGATGTACCGCGTCATAAAGGCCATCGATGTTGCGTATGGTGCCAAATGTACACTTCTAGAACGCATTTTGGAGGAGTTTTCTGACGTGTTCGTCAACCAACAAGTGGAGTTCATGGAACAGGTAAGCAGGACCTATTTCCTTGGGACGAGTTTTTTTTACGTGAATTAGTTTTTCCTTCTAGTAATCCAAGGCTTAATAGAAAAAGTGATGAACGTAAAGTCTAAATGTAAAACGTGCTTGGTAGCTACTATTCCTGATTATCTCTTATGTCTAATCCTTTCCAAATGTATCGTTGTATCTAGCCAACTCCATCTGGTAATCTCTGCAAGCAATTAGTGAACCTTTTCCATGAAATCCATCTAAATCATGAGTCGTCTGAGGTATGTCGCTCGGTGTGTGGTGTGTCTTCCAGAGTGAGTTATCCCTTCCTTTCCTTACTTGTGTTTATTGTTTGGCATTACAGTAAAACCTCTATGCATCGTTCCCGGATCCATCGTTTTCCTGCTTGTATCATTCATTTTTTCTAACCCCACTCCTATATAATTGATGTTAAATTTCCATGGATGAATCATTTTCCTGCATGGATGGTTTTATTTTCCAGGTCCCTTGAGAAACGATGGAAAGAGGTTTCACTGTACTATTTGATAAGATTACAATACATGTGCTGACTACCGATATATTTTTGCTCATTGACCAGAACAGTAAATTAACTTGGTTTCAACTTTTGTACGTAAGCAGGTAATAAAATGGTTAGTAAACCGCACAATATATTGCTCCCTTATATTGTGCGGTCTATTGACATTTATCATCGCCTGTAAATCGCTCCAAATAAATAAAGTTGATAGTTACTAGTCGGCCCGTAATATTTTCATTTGCTATATTGCATTAGGTTTTTAATATGGTCGTATTTGGCCAATAACATAGTACCGGTACTTTATGATATCTATGGTAAGTTTTTGTTCTATATTTGCATTCTTCATAAACGTGTGTAGAACAGTTGAAACAATAACGTTGAATTATTCGAAATATCTGGCCTACAAAATTGACATTTTGTGTGCCCCGTCAACTCTTACCACATGCTTTATTCATACGTATTTCCATGGACCTGTTGTGTTAGCTGCCTTTCACATTTTCGTTACTTGTTGATCAGTTACGGTATTTAAAATGAAGATTGAAACCATTTAAACATTGAATATCATAAAACTTGACTAAACTATGGAACTAGGTATTCATCATGAATCATGAAAATATTTGTTTTTGTTTTCATTATTTTCCTTAAAATTCATTACAATAATATTTTCCTTGAAATTTTTCCCACCAATATTTTTAGTACTGTGTATACTCGTCTGCAAATACAATACTGTACAACAACGCCTTTGTGTTTCAGTCGGATGAGACGGTTTCGACCAATGTCGTATCGAAGGTACCATATCTTACGTTGCTGCTGATCAGTATCTTCACTAGCCAAACAGTTCTCGGCAGTGTATTTATCAAGGTCATTGGAAAGCGTATGACGACCAAGTACAGCAAGGTGAGTGATCATATATTTTATTTCTTGGTTCAGTCATTAGAACTACGTTTTACATTTTATTGAAGCTGCATCAACAGTAAGGTCATTTTCCCCATGCTAGATTCCCATAACGTTTTTTTCACGTCCCGTCCGTCAAAACTTTGGGCGACGTCAACGTTCAACCAATCACGCGCAAGAAAAAGCAACGGTGGGAGGCAACGATTTTTCCCCGTCCAAGTAGAGCCAACTCCAACTTTTGACGACGGCCGGCAAGGGACGATTTACGGAAGTCGTGTCCAGTACCAACAATCGAATGTAGGATCGCATCGTCGCATTTCCGTTTTATTTCGATATTACTGTTTTATAATCGCGCGCAAAATCACACGCTGTTCTGTATTTTGAGGTTAAACACAATTATTCATTTTTAATGATGAGTTTCTATCCCGAAATGTTCGTCGAGGCAATCAGATCATGGAGTTGTATAAATGGAGGTCTATCTCGGCGACAAGCCGTGTACCAGATCCCATACTTCCGGTTACTTCGAAACGGGGGACATGTTCTTTTTTCAACTGCCAGTTGGAGCTACTTCACATTGGTAATTCAGCACGGCCTTCTTTATTATCACAAATTATGTAATAATATAGAAGACAAGGCCTTCTTTATTATTACATTATTTAATAATATAGAAGGCCTGAATTCAGACACTAAATATAAAACAAGTTTCGGTCGGCCTACACCTGACAACAATCAGCTTGAGCAGGGAACATGGCCATCGTAACCCACTATTTATTGTGATCAAGTGGGTCGAGTTTTTAGCACGGAGTTATATCTCCAGTACAATACAACTCCATGATCAGATAATTTGCTTGCCTGAGATAGCGTCATGTTTGACCCTTTGATTTCGATGGTTGTCTTCAAAAAGTTCTAGTTTTTGCCGATAGAACGCATCCTCACATGACGGGAAAAAAACGGTATGGGAACATGATATAATTAATATACCAACGATGCCGTCCAATGTTTTGACGGACGTCACGTGAAAAAAACGTCATGGGAACCTAGCTTTACATTGTTTCAAAGTAATTGGCGTGAGAGATGGCTGCTAGGCTAAGTAAGCTTTCATGCCTTGAACCGTAGACTGAAGAGATACAAAAGACGTGTTACCCATCGTTAAAATGAGATTCATCCCCACTCTTATCCCCACTCCTTTTGTCCCTGTAGTACCGTCGGTCACCACTAAGAGTACGGAAAGTCGTTTCAGCGATTGTGCTTCAGTCAACGGTAATTTATAGAATTAACAGTGTGAGAGAAATGTGTTAATTTCATCGCGGAACTCCCAGTCCTGTTATATACAAGCAGCCAGCTTGGAATACGCGGCAAATGTCAAAGGACATCATGATTCGATTTTCAGAATTGTAACAATATATTTTATTCTCAAATACTACAATGAATATTGGGCTAATTCTTCTCTGTCGCTCACTTGGTCACACAAGATTATATGCAGAACTTATATTATTATATTGTTTATAATTTCAAATAAGACACTTGCAAGAATTCTGTGAGTGTGTTAGCACATAGACCAAAGATATAGCTATTCTTTCCCAAGAAGGTATTCTTGGTCTGTGGTTAGTGTCTTGTTAACCCATTTAATATAAAATATTAATTAATTTCAATTTTTATAATAATAATAAACAATTTTATAAAAAGCTCACACCACACGTTCAAAATGATGTTTTATTAAATGTATTTCACGTAGGTTTGAATGAATAAATATTTATTTAACTTCGAATACAGTACAATACAGTGAACAACAGTACATGAGTATTCGGTGGTAAATGTCCCAATATCTATACGGTAATTTAGTGATAGTCTTAATATTTAATTGAACAAGTCTGATGCTCATGCATACATTAATCTTAATTAGCTTAGAGCCGGTTGTACCAAGTGATGATTAGTGAATTAAGCAAAAATTAGCAAATTAACTTGTTATCACCCTTGGTTACCAATGTTATTTTTGTACCTTAAGTAATGATTAACTAATTAATATTTAATCATCAGTTGGTACAATCGGCTCTTAACCTAACACTAAATCTAGATCTAAAACTCGTTGTCTGAAGGTTTTAGCTGATGGCCAGTCAGCAAATACCTTCTGAGGTAACGAGTTCCAGTCAATGACTTCTTGGGCTACCAATGAATTCAGCCCCTTTCTCATTTGGCTAGTTCTCTCTATCTTGTAACTATGATCTACCCTGCTAATAAATAGGTGGTCCAAACCGGTCTCTGATATCTTTCCATGCCTTTTCTCCATTGTAGGCCTATGCCTTATATATTGCTACCAGTCTGGCCGCCTTCCTTCTTATACCTAGCGTTTCTTCACCATTTCTTTCAACATGGAACTCTTCTTTTTCATTTTGTTGATATTATTGGTAGAGAAAAAACATGTGATCTTTTCACACTCTTTGATGTACATATCAAACAACAACATTTTTCAAGTAATCATAATATTTCTTCCTAATAACATCATAACGTGAACAAAAGATAATACTTTCGATTCAAAAAGTGACAACAATTTTTGTTGGGGCTATGAGCGATGGATTGATGGTTAAACTTTTTGTCTTCTTTGACACGCCAGTGTTTAAATGGCAAGGAGTTGACTTCCTCTTTTAAAAAGTATTTGTTTTTGGCGGGGATTACGGCTACGAATAACAACACATTTTCGGTTCTCCATTCGCAGTTATCTGAGCTTCTTCTCAGCTAAACTCAATTACCACGTGAAAAGTATCATTTAAACAAATCGACATCAATGTATTGTTCTCGATAAAACCGAAAAATCATCAATACTAACATACATGGTCAATATGAATTGGAATTTATCATGTTTTAGTACGCCATCAATTAACAAAAAATAGAAAACAAGAATACAAATGAGATATGTTTCATTGAAAAAGCATAATTACAAAAAAAACACACAACAAGTAATATGTGTGAAATAGGTAAGTATAGTTTCATTGGTACTGGTAGTTACAATTTACAAATGATAAGAATGAGTAGCAACGAACGACGTAACTCGAGGCAAAAAGGAAAAAGTTTCATTCTCGTCAAGTGACTTGCATGAAACGTCTTGATGTTTGTCTTTAGCCAATGCTTGAACTCTCACGTCATTGTGTTAGAAGTATCAATTGGAATTTCGTTTCATGTTGTTACTAAAGAAATAGTAGGCCTAAGCCCAAGCCAAGTGTACGATAATTCGGAACTTTTGAGTGAGTTTTTTTGGCATTAGATTGAGTTTGTCTTGAATGCCTGAGCTCTCTTAACCTTGAACAGTACACAGTATGCTGCTCCTTGCACAGTTTTTTGTCGTAGGCCTACTGTACCAGTACATGTTACTACAGTATTGTATAAATGGTTCGTATTGTTTCAGGATGAGTCGTTACGAGCAGCGTGTGAGAGCTTGTTAACAGCTTTGTTGTCTCACCCTGTTAAACTAGTCACGAAAGATATTCAACTGGCTCTACAAGGCCCGGATAAAGAAACTACATGCTCAGTGCCTCCGACTTCTGGTCTAATGCGGACTGCGCACAAAGAAAACGCTGATCAATCATTCCAATCTCCCCGTGCTAGTTCGGTTCTTTAATTAAGAGAAAAGCAGAATGCAAATCTGCTGTTCTAAAGCTCTCCTGCTGTCAATCAATAGTCTGCGGAAAAAGAAAATCCCAGACGAAAATCCTGTCCCTGTTCTAATTTGATATGACAGTTGCTGGATAGAAAAGTCATTGCTTGATTTTGAGGTCTTCCCGTGAAAATGATATATCTTGGATTTTGTCCAGAATATACTCTAGGTTTAACAATCATTCCAAATCACAAGAGGTGTGAGTTGTTTTTGTATTTGGTAAAAAGGCAATAGTTCTTTAATATTTTTTTACTTGCATTCCACCTTCTAAATGAATGCTATAAATTAGTTTCACTCATGTTTTCAATTTTGAAATAAGCCTACCATGGGCAGTACAGGTAGGCACCTGTACTGCCTATTCTACTTGAGGCCTACCTGTACTACCTATTTTACTGTTACAGTTTTATTATGATACCTCTTAATTTTAGGCTAGTTATAAAGAACTTGGGTGAATATTTTTGTTCTATATGCCCTGCAGTTTTCTTCTATTATGTGTATTCATTTGATATATTCCTTGGTATATTGCTGTACTGATTTCTAAATCTACCAATTTTTATATAAGTGATATAGTGAACCATCGTTAATTTAAACTATGGTAATTCAAATTTTGCTTCAATCCAAACAATAATTCTGGTCCCTACAGAGCTCTGACCTATCTACAAGCTCGATGTTGAATATTTCAAAAATAATTCCTATTGTGTTTTGGAGTCCATTGAATTTTGAATTAAAGAGTGTTTACTCTATCAAAAAGTGTATATTTTTTTATAATTTACTGTAGAGCTACTAATAACTAATAAGGTCCTTTAATATTATCTATACCTTGCCAGTAAAATATATTAAATACTTTACGTTATCTGATATAATTCATTAAATTAGTAGGCTTATTGTACACAAACTTTTTATAATTAAATGTAAATTAAAATGTATAATACTCAGCAGGATTATTCTGTAATTTGTGTGCCCAACTCCAATTTGTAATAAAGTAATATTGGCTGGTGATGAATTGACCATTTGTATTTAAGTAGAGACAACCAAGGCACCGCTTAAGAATCTGAAGTCACCGTTGGGCATGGGTTTTTGTAAATGTCCTTTCACGTATCATCACTTCATCGTTCAGCAACATAGCCCAGAATAGCTATTCAGCAGTGAAATGGAGATTTCATTATTTTTCCCAGTAACTTTCACAGAACTCTCATGTGGGCGTCATAATACAGGCTCTGGTAATCTAGTAATTTATCTGATGACATTAAGAATGGAAGTAATCGGAAATGAATTTTAAATATGTAGGCCTATATTTTAAGGTACAGTGAAACCTCTAGGCATCGTTCCCGGATCTATCGTTTTCCTGCTTACATCATTCATTTTTTATAACCCCACTCCCATATAATCAATGCTACATTTTCCTGGATGGATGGTCCCTTGAAAAACGATGGACAGAGGTTTCACTGTATATGTTTCTTGAAAACCATTGATGTGTGGGAGAGAGCCTGTCTTGTACGTTATTAATTTACTTTGTTTCTCTTATAGTAGGCCTATAGTCTTATATTTTATTCCATATCAGATTGTGAAATGTAGGTCTACTCTTCAATTTTAATATCTTTGCATCGTTTTTGCATAACATCCAATGTGACAATGGTCTATCTTTGCCATAGACAGCATATCATGTCCCTTGGCAACTCTGTGTTTGATTTTGGAAATTTTGGACCAATTCCTTTGGTAAGATATCGCCTAAAGCAAGAAGGCAAAGTTTGAATGACAGTTGTGACTAACTGGGTTCACCCAATGAAAAATATGCATTCTCACAAATTTCTATAGAAGTACGTTGTGCATATGATTGCACAACAACAAAAATGAACTGCCATTGGGTAGCATATATGTGGGCTCTATCCTCACTTCCTGCAGGCTCTACTATATGTATACATTGAAACCTCTATCTGACGTTTTTCAAGAGTCCAGTTAAACAAAACCATCCATCCAGGAAAATTTAGCATTGATTGAATAGGAGTGGGGTGAGAAAAAATGAATGATACAAGCAGGAAAACTGGATCTGGGCTCTCACTGTATATGTGTGTGCCTGGCCCACAAACTTACATTTTTTATAAGTACCAATAATTGTATAGGCCTATGTATAACTATATATTTATATTATACGTATAGTTTTTGTATATTGTTTATTCTAATTTTCAATTATATTTTGTACATTTTAAACCAAGAATAATAAATATATATCAATTGTATTTTCATCACCGGTAGGCCTATATTATCATTGGTACAATACACTGGTTGAAATACTATGCCTATGTCTTATACTTGATTACACAGAAATTGGGACCTAAAGAAAAAACTGCAAACGTAATGTGAGTATGGTAGTAAAAATCAAAACTACAGACAAGATTTTCATGTGAACGGATCAATTTTTATTGCAAACATGCAAGGTCTCGACACAAGAAATACCAGATAAGAAATGCGTACAATGATTTTAGACATATTCATCATCTGTAATAATGATAGTTCTTGCACTTTCTCTACTAGATAGCATAATTAGTCAAGGCTAGGCACATTATAAATAACTGTCCAGTCAACATCAAGAGTGCAGACACAACCTTTTCAATTTATATACAAAATTAACCTATGGAAGTATGAATGCAACAATAACTTAAAAACATCCCATAAAAAATTACGTACTCAAGCTTAAGCTAACAATTTTGATTTTGCAGCAAAAGCCAGGTAGTAAACAAGGGCAGCCAGTGCTGCTGCCATGAATTCTGAATTGACCCAAGGTCCCTGATATGCGCCTGGATGGTTGACGACAATTGTCACAAGGGGTTTAACAGCGGTAGGATCCTCTCCACTTCGTACAGCTTTTCTCAATGCTGCATAGCCTTCGTCATCATAAATGTTAACATTGTAATCCCCGCTACGAGCCTTCTTTACTTCTTCGGTCCAACTGACTTGATACTTGTTGTCATCATTAACGCGTGCTGCAGGTACAGTTCTGCCATTTATCTCAGCATACAACGGCATATTCTTCAAACCATTGCTGCATTTGATGCTGAATTCAGTTACAAAAGCAATGTTTACCAATACCGTAGCATCTTGAGTCGTGTAAGCTGAAGATGTAACTTCTGGTTTTAAGCAAGTATCTGCAGTTGAGAAGGAAACCAGAGCCAATATGACTACACACAGAAATCCAAAGTTGATGGCCATTGTTTGTAATAATGTAGTCTCACTATGCAAAATAATGCAACACACTAGATGTTCTAATAACCAGCTGTCTTCCAAATCAGATCAACCGGCCACGTACGAGATAAAATAGGCTATTGCTCTGCTCGGTCCGTCGTTCGATGCCCTGTTGGCGATGGTTGTTAATTCCACAGCCTTTTAAATATTAGTCAAATAGTCATGTGGCAACTCGCGGCTCATAAGTGGCGGTGACTACTTGTACGTATAGGCAACTTGTTCAACGTTCATGTGTTGAAATGACTATTACGGAGGGGTATTCTCACGTTGCTAGGCTAGTTCCAAGTTTTCATTCGTTTTGTTGCTGTTATTCGCAGTATAGACCATTTATGTTACTACGAAAACGCATCATGTGCGTTGTAAGATGAACGAAATATTAATATGGAAATTAATCGAAACCTATTCCATTGACTACACACACACACACCTTGATTTACAAACTATCAAGTCGCTTGCTCTAATTGGTGTTGATTATTTTAATCATTTTACTCTCTATTTGGTTTTATCTGTTGGTCTTCTCAATAGATCTGACAAAATTACGTCACACTTTTTTTCTTTGCAACGGCTTATCCGAATCATCTAAACCTTTGGAATACAGGAATAATGTGAATCATTCATGCAGGCCTACTTAGATGACGCAAAAAATCAATTAATCGAAGAAAATATCTTCAAAATTTTTTCCTTTGAGTTATCCTCATAGGGGATTTCCATTTATCAAAATGTTTGTTTTCAAAAGTGGTTTGAAATCTATCTCCCGATTGACCCTTGGAGCGCGAACAGAAACAAAATATTTTTGATGCACGGTATGATTGAGTTCATCTAACTGATTAGCCTGTTCTTCTGTTTATGTACATGTTATGTTACTTTGTACTTTTCCATCCAACTTACCGCAACAAAATCGGACTTCGTTTTTTGTTTGTCAATTTGGTCGCAGCATCCCTGGTAAATCTGTACACAGGTCAGACAATTAGACCAATTGACTTTAAACATTGGTGATATACCAGAATAGACTGGATTTTTTTAGCCAAATCGGTTCTGTATAAGAATAGCATTGGGTTTTTTTTTCTTTTAATTTTATCTCATTGAATTTAAATCACAGAATGCTATTATTGTTCTAATACATGTTTTTACCAAATTTGAAGAAATCTGGTTCAGTCGTTTTCAAGAAAATATGTATACTATGGTGTAAAATTGAGAGATCAAGTTCAAAGTTTGTTGGGAATGAACAACAATATAACAGTATAAGGACGGCAGTGACTTGATAGTTTCAGAATCAATATATGTATATGGCTATCGAGCGTTTTCTTATTATAGAAGTAAACTTATATACAGTATATATTTATCATTTATAACAACGTTAATACAGTCAAAAGGGCGAGGTTCAGTCAGCTGACCATTCTTCCGCCTAACATTACCTAGAGAAATTGAAGAAACGAACAACTAATAATGTAGACATACATGCGATTACAAATTACAATGACTTACGAATTATGACATGTAATTGTTTCAACCTAATGAGAACGATTAGTTTAGTAAGTTTATAATATGATTTTCTTTATGGGTGAATAATAAATATAAGTTATATGGAGATAAATTAATGAGTATATTATGATAGGCCTACTCCTTTCATTTCAGAATCATGTCAATATTTACTACCCGTATGTATTATATCATTTTAAATTACACTTTGACAATCCCGCATGCCTTAATTTGAGTTTCTAACTCAATTCAAATTGAACCTTTTCTGAAATTTAATTGAACATTGGGCCTACTCTAAAAATTACCAAGTAGATTTTGGAAACGAAAACGAACCCACAGATAACTATAAGGGGAGATAGATTACAAGTTATCAGTGTGATCAACTTTCAATAAATCACTGAAAAACCGGCTCTATAAGACCCTGGATTTCAAAAATTTGTTGAAAAGTTCGTTATAGTCAATAAAATAACATATAGGTAACCAAGGGCAAGTCAACAGTTGATTAACTTTTAACGAACTGTTGACAAACCGGGCCGACTATTCATCACGTTGATCTAACAATAACATTATTAATTTCTCTGACTCAGTCCATTTCTTGGCACTTACGTTATTAATAATTCATGTAGGTTTTTTAAACACCGATGGGCTGTTGCTAATAGATGTATTATATAGTTCAAGGCCCAAGGCCTCGCTTGAAACTACTGTTTTATTTGCATTACGTATATTATATCAGCGTTTTTTGAACGCTTGCGGCTAGTTTGACGATTAAAACGCGGCGCTCAGGAAAGGAGGTGAAGGCAAACCAGACATCATGGTCGCCGGTCTCAGAAGTGATACTTGGTACATTTAGTAGTACGAATAATTCTATCAGTCTGGTAGGACACGTACGTAATACCACCATCCGATAGTAAAAATGTTCATTAGTTGGTCATTTACAAACTTTATTATCCATTTCTCTATTAATAAAATTACGAAAGTGACGGTGAATAATTAAAAGTTATGACACTATGTACTATGTGAGCTTTGTTGGAAAAAAGACTAAACACTAGGAGACTGAATACAATATTAATGTGTGCTCTCTTTGTGAAATCAATCTTCAAGACGGTGTTATTATGCTGATCGTCTTAGAAAAGTGAAACTAAATAGGCCTATACGTGAGAAGACACCATGACTGAAACAGAATCCGATCAACACTACAATCCGAGTGTTCGAATATGTGAGGTGGTACGCTCGACATCGGGATCATGCGGCTTCCATTTGACTCGCAGCAAATGGGATCCGTACCCGTGGGTAAGCGCCGTCGACGCCGACTCCGCCGCCGAAGTGGCGGGCCTCCAACCGGGAGACTGCGTCCTGGAGGTGAATGGGGAAGATGTCCTGGGAGAGAAGATTGGGGAGGTGGCAGCCAAAGTGAGAGCGATGGACGATAGAGTGATACTTCTGGTGTGGAACGCGGGTTCCGATCCGCAATGCAATCCAGAGGTAAAATATGAAAGTGAATTTTAAATAATTTTCATAGTAGACATTAAAAATTGAATAAATTCAATTCAATTAGTATCTACATTTGGTTGTTTTTGTTGATGAGAGAACGTTAATAAATAGAGCGTTAAGATAATTGTATTTCAATTGTTGCTGTTGTCTAATTTAGTTATTTTGATATTTATATTGCGAATTATAATTTCTCAAATTTGAAAACAATAGGCCTACTAGGTCAACAAATTAGTCTGAAAAGTGAAAACATCAGGTTTAGGACTATATAGACGATAAATTGTCAAAATAACCTGAATCTTTCCCTAATATTCTGAATTGTCTAGGGAGCCTGTTCCTACTTAAATTGATGCATAGTATACACATAATATACATAATGCCTATACATAATTTTACTAAAATTGTAGTAATTACCAGATGAGCGTACCAGATTGGCAGATTATTAATAATTATTCTGTGTGGTGTGGGCCTGCTTGTGCTTAATGAATTGGAGTTCTCACTACTGGACCCCTATTCCTGAGATAAATGAGATGTGAGAAAATAAAAATGAGTGAGAAAACGATAATCTCACATAAAATAATGAGATGAAATATGTCATTATTATATGAGATAGTTTTCTCACTGATTTTTCTCACATCTCATTTATCTCAGGAATAGGGGTCCTGCAAGAGTCATCTGCAGTCTTCTACTCCAACAAAATACCGTTAATAGAATTGCAGTTCAATCATTTTAGCAGTTTTTAAGCGAGAAATACATTGTTGTACTCATTAATCAATAAGACATTTTTAAAAGTACAATACACAATGTTCAACAATATTCCTCATAGTAAAAGTGTACATGTACACCACTCTTCACACCCTTATCTAAAAAAATGTAATTGCCACTATAGGCCCTACATTTGATTATAGGCAACTGTTGTCGATATTATTTTTTTCAATTGATTTTATATTTCGGAAGTTTCTATTAGTCACTAATCGTCTATTTCTAATGAACATGTGTGACGATTAGCTTCCGGTTCTGTTATAATCAAAAAATTGCCGTTTCCGATAATACTATGAATTAAATAAAATAGTATTGGTACTCTGGTCGAGTAACAACGTTAATTCACGATCAAGTGCAAGTTAATCAATAGTAAATTAGTAAATCAATATGTGGCGTGGGGAATAGGTATACAGATAATGTTATTCAATCTTAGCATCGGGTATCGTACGTGATGTGTACTCAAGAACAAGGATCACTTCGCTTCACGATCTTCTTCTTCTTCCTCCTCCTTTGCACGGAGAGTGATCGAGAAAAAGAGATGGCATAACCTCGTCTGTCCCCTGTTTCAGTCTCTCTGTTGCGGTCCAATGCCAGGCAACCTCCAGCGTCTCTCCGCAGCCATGAACGCCATCCTCCTCGTCCTCGAGTGTCCTATATGCCTGGATATGATACCACCCCCCGCCCACCAGTGCGGTAACGGACACTTGATCTGCGTCCAGTGCAGGTGCAAGACAGAGCGATGTCCGATATGTCGCATGCGTTTCACGCGGGGGCGTAGCCTCCTCGCCGACCAAGTATTCAATTCTCTAACGGATGCATTCGATCTAAAGGAAGAAGCCGAAGAGATGCGACCGGCAAAGTTAAGAGAGAAGATATTTGGAAGGAAAAAAGTACAAGGTGTTGTCATTCCGGAAGTCAAAGTTAGTTTAGTTACTACCCCGACAAATAAATTTCTGAGTAGACTCATGGGCAAGTCGTCTTCAGTTGAGAATTTATCAACAAATCCTGTCACACCGAAATTCTTATCCATTATGAGTCACGAATTCTCATCGAATCTGAAAGCGAAATCATTATCCTCTGGAGAGATATTTCAAGTTGGGAATCCCGTCTCGCGGTCTCCGTCGATGAATTCCACACATCGATGTGGTAGCGGTTTTTTGAGCGCTAATTTGTCTCTTGGCTCTAAGCGACCAGCATCTTACCACGGTTCTTCCGAGTCCCTTATCGGGCGCCTTACCTCGGACTTCGGGGACGTTCATCTCATTAACCATGACGACGGGTCATTATATCACTGCCCATGCGAGGCTGACTGTACGAATCTGTTGAAAGCTATGGCTGTAAGTCACCACATTCAAGACTGCCACGAAGGTCCTTTGATCCAATATTTCAAACCGAGAATAAATTTAACGCTGTCCATACCCTTAGAGGATACAAGTATAGTTTCAATTGTAACCGAAGGAACTACATTTTTTTTTAGATGTATACAGGAACAAGATACTATATTCCTCTGGATGTGGTTCTTAGGGAGTAAATATGAGGCAGATAATTTTCAATTGTTGGTGACTCTTAACAATGAAGAAGAAGAGAAACAATTTACGAGTAATATTTCATCTTTATCTTCTGTGTCGTGGGCAGAAGTTGTCAAGTCACGTCGGGGCATCGCCCTATCAGCTGACATTGTCAACAGATTCGCGTCGAAAACAAATAATGGTCATTCAATCGTAATGAGCGTTGAAATAACAGATACCTTACCGGCAGTAATGATCAAAACTGATATAATCAAGTAAATTACATCTATAAAAGAATTCCCATGCATGTGCGACCTTCATAAACCTGGTTTATAACTTAATATGCGGTCAGTTACTCAGTTTAAGTTTGTTCACTTTCTTTTCGGTTCCCTTATTTTATTTCCGCCTTCTGGCTTCAAGACGAGTGTTGCGTTCGGCCCTCAGTTCTCTTCCGTCCGTCGTTGCAATCGATACAACTCTCACTTCACCGGCATTTCCTCAATGCTCAACACATGTAGGCATATGTACTAACATACCAGACGCGATGTAATTCTAAAATAACATCAGTGTGCTTCTGAATTCCAGTGTTTCAACAGTCTTTTTGCCTATTAACAATGAAGTGGAAAATATATAATGTTTCAACATATTTTTTTTGTTACTTATAACTGTACGAAATTAACATTACAAACTACAACTCTTCGAGAATCTTAACAAAAGTTGCTCGAATGCTGTGCACCAATGTCGAATATAATGTCCTCAACAATGTCGAATAAATTATCAAAAAACGGGGGATATAATCCATCAATACGGCTCTGCGATGTCGAACGTCCCCTTGAAGGCACATGTGGCTTCCACCTAAGTCGCACACAATGGGATCCGTACCCGTGGGTTAGCGGCGTCGAGGGTGGGTCACCGGCAGAGGTCGCGGGGTTAACCACCGGCGATTGCGTCCTAGAGGTCAACGGGCAAGATGTGTTGGGTCAAAGAATCTGTCAAGTTGCGGCTAAAGTGCGTGAAAAACAACACTCCGTCACGTTACTGTTGTGGAACGCTGGTTCAGATATCCATACAGCCAGAAATGTGAGTACCGGTATTATTATAAATATTTATATAAATAATAAATCATTTCGAGGTCATATATTATAGTCGTAAACAAAAATGTACTGTTATTGATTGAATTTTCTGATTGATTGTTTGTGAATTACCTTATTAGTAATTGTAAAAATAATCGTTGATCTGATCGTTTGGTTTACTGTGCGATATGCCAGCGACAAGACTAGATGCATCTTGGTACAGGTATACAGTTCCATGTTATTATTACAACAACCAACAAATTATGAAAAATAATATATCCAATGGCGTTGGTAAAATTATATCACTTTAAAAAAAAGAAAAGGTCAATTTTTTATACGCCTAGTTTAAGATTCGGAAACTTGGATTTCATATAATCATTTTTCTATTCACACCATTTAGTAATCAAAACAGGATAACCAGAATCGGACCAGAATAAAATATTATGCGTTTTAGGATTATGCTACACGTGTACACGATGTTCTACGATGTGTAAACGGAGTCTCACATGATGAAACTAAAATCTAGATATTTGTTCAACTGAATTTTATTTAAATACTATTTGAAATGGAATATGCCTAATATTGTAGGCTTAGATTTTAAATTCTACATTCAAATCAACCAGCATGGCATATTAGACACCCATCATGTCTACTATTACTAACTGAGTATACACAGCAGTTGAGTATGATGGTACTTTAACGGTCAATGGTCAGTGGGCGTTTGTTTTTCCGATTGTTAGAGATTCACTCGGCTGATCATGAAACAATTAATGGTGTGTTCAGTGTTTTCGTATTGTCTTGATGATGAGAATTGAGGGGCAAGGCGTTGACTATGAAAGTACAGGTAAAGTATAATTGATTAAGAATAGGCTATACGTTATACTGATACAGGCATCTGTATAAGTGGGCCACTCCTGCAAGAACTTGCTAACAATCGATGATGTCACCAGCCTATAGATCTGTCACACAAAAGAAAGTTGAAACATGAAAATTAAACGAAGAAAGTCATGGTTACAGATCCCACGAGATGCAATTGCGTGTTATAGTGTAAGATTAGATGAATGATACTAAATAGTCTCACGCAACAACGATAGTTTCTGCATGTGTAGGCCTACTAAAGTGAAGATAAAAAATATATATTGGTACAAAATTGATAAAATATATATATATATATATATATATATATATATATATATATATATATATATATATATATATATATAATTGCAGTCACATGAAATGGATTTTTCTGAAATCTATGGATATTTAACCACAATTTTGTTAATAATCTGAAACTATACGTCAGATGCGCGTGTCGGGTAGTTTTCTATGGACTCCATTATAATGTGTCTTGATCTTTCATGTGACGCAATGCATACATTAATACAAGGTATTTCTCAGGTACGCTAAGCCAAATTTGGTTTATCTGTGGGTAAAAAAATGAATGCTATGAATACAATCGTTCCGTATAGTCTATATTTCAATTCATTAGACTACATTAAAATAATTATGTATTATTTATTGAAATGAAAATGCCTTATAATATAATAAGTATAGAAATCATTATACGATATTTTCTTCTCAAACGTCACTATATGAAACAAGGAATGAAAAATAAATTATTTACAGTTGAAAATTAATTGGAATTGATGTTAAATAAAAAATAATAGGTGAATCGAAAACGTGTAGCCAAATATAAATTGGATGAATAATTGTATAGGAATTATGTATCATGTTATCTACAACAATTTAAAAATACCTCCCGCGAGTGCTTTGAAATCTCATGACCAGCGTCCGACAGCTCATGCTGGAAACTTAATGTGATCAGTTTCTCTTAATCCATCATCATAATGTAATAAAGCGACAAAAACAATGAGCCAAAGCTACCACAAAAACAAAAAGTCTCTAAAAAATTCTTGTATGAAGAGGAAGCCTTCACAAGAATGACTACTTTCTGTTATGAAGTTATACGTAAAGTACTTATAGCACAATGTAAGACGGGCCAGCATTCGCGTTGATTGTGTTATTGACTCTTTGTTTTCAATTCATTACACATGCATATGTTTACGCAAACTCAAGTCGAAAAATACTATACCGTTAAGAAATTATAAAAAATGTTATTAAGAAATTCACACTGAACGGTAAATAAATATGACGCTATATGGGTGGGGCTTGACAAATAATGAGTAGGCCTACCGATAACAATATTTTCAGATTTATAAAATGCGACTCAAATATTTAATTATATGAAATAAAATATTTTATGATACGTTTAAAATGTAACTTTCTTCATTTTTAATGATGATTCAATTATGTGTCATAGCAAAAGCGGGAGTGCAAGCTCAAATTATAGACATTACGACAATGATGCTGATTTTTTTAGTAAAATTCTATAGCCTAGATATTATATGAGTTATATGTCGTTTAATGAAGAAAAGTCCAATAACATTTTTTTCCGACCTGGGATTCTGTAAAATTAACAGATTTTGCAAATACAATGTTGTTTCACTAAATGCACGGACATTGAAATCTGATTGCCATAGTAAATCATATACCATGATATGATAATATTGATTTCCATTTCATCACAAAGTTGACTCAACTTTTCATAAATTTAATCAAAACTTGAATTCCCTACACACACACACATAATCATTTTTTTTTGTAAATAAAATTTCTACCAATTTATTTGTGTTTAGTGTGAAATAATAAAATAGTGTATCATCTCAAAAAATCATTTATTTATATTTATTCAATTTTTTTCAGTTACGACAAATGCAATAAATTCTGAGTCAATTACATTATTTTATTTTATTGACTATAAGTTTTTCCTCCAAATATATGAAGTTATTAAAACCTTGATGTCATATGTAATACAACTACAAGTCTGTCGCCCGCCAAGGTTCATCCAGCTGTAGAAAATGACGTCAAGTCGATTGTGGATTCGAGTCCCGCACAAGGCATGGGTTTTGCTATCATCCTTTCATCTTTTAACACTTCATTGTTTCATCACCAGCTCATTCTTACCCCCAAATATTCCCACTGTTGCTGTTTAGAAATTTTTAGAAAATATAATGTTCTTTTCAATATGCGAGTGGGGTCAGTATAGTGAGGTTGTATATATATATATATCTTTATTTTATTATAGCAGGGAAAGATAAATAATGAAAATAAAGGGAAATAATGGCCTTGAAAATCAAAGACATACTATCTTTCGAAAGTGATTTTTATTATTTCGTCTATGATTTAATAACTACGAATACCTATAAAGTTCCTTATATAGCCTATAATAAAATAGCGCCAGCTATTCTTATTCGTCATTTTATTTAATATTCGAGTATGTTTGATATTCGATTTTGTTTAATAGGCCTATAAGTCAATCCTCCTTCAGACCTCGTCTCGTCAAGTGGGTTGTTCTTAGACCTTCAAATATATAATATAGGCCTATTCACTCATCACTCGAAATCCATATTTAATATTCGCTATTGTTTTAGTTAAATTGTATGACATTGGATGTATTAAAACCCAACCCAACAACAGTAATTATTATACGTGTACTACTTTTCAATTGAATAGAACTGGCAATAAATGTTTTCGCCAAGAGCATGAATAATAAATAATAAGACCTAAGGTCATGTCTAGTTTGCAAACATACCTATAAAACCGCAGTTTTGTACGTGAGATTTAGAAAAAGAACCTTGAAATGAATAATAATTATATATCTCCGAAATAAAAATATTCTCCTTTCTACATGTCGTTTATCGTGACTTCCTATCATATTAATATAAAAAAGTAAAATAATTGGTAACCTATTCGATTATCTTAAATCAAAACCTTTAAATTTATTTCCGAATTGTGTGAGTTTTTTCTGAATGAAAATTAATATTGTGGACTCATGGTCATGGATAACATAATTTCAGTCTACAAGGAATATACGCAAATATCCAACGTATATTATTTCGTAAAACAATGTTTTCAATTTCTTTTCGTTTAATCAACTACATTACGGTACTATACTTTCATTTTCTTGTGATTGAATAATATCCATACAAATGATTTCAATTTGAAAATAACGTTGAACATAATATTCAAAGTGCAAATCCCTTTCTCGTACGCTGCTGTAAACAGTAAACACTCGCTTACTTTCATACCTTGGTGAAAGATCTCACACAATTTCAGTCGCCTCCATTAAAAATTAATTAATCTTAAATGCTCGCTATTTGGCTTAATTGATAACGTTTAATAAAAGAAAATTTGTTGAAATAATCCAGTAATTGATTATCGAGGCAGAACACGTCTCG
This sequence comes from Brachyptera putata, assembly GCA_907164805.1. NCBI lineage: Eukaryota > Metazoa > Arthropoda > Insecta > Plecoptera > Taeniopterygidae > Brachyptera > Brachyptera putata. The sequence goes on along the minus strand of OU015462.1, from coordinate 19,492,577 downwards.
ACATAAACGCAATCTACACAAAACTGAACGAAGGCCAACAAATAGAGAAATATTCTTTGCTTCATGTTTTGTATAGCCTATAGATATATCACAATTATATTATATCATGAATATCATCATTTATCAAGGTTAGTAATTTTACTAACCCTGATCAAATTATATCATCATATCATTCGAGCTAATCTATTTTCAATTTAATTATGCTTAACGACCCCACCAACAGCTAGGTTATATGGGGGATCTATCGCCAGCTCTTCACGGAAGATAATGAAAACCTGGGATTGATAATGCATAACAAATTTAAATGAAAAGGGGGATAGCAAGGCAGATTATTTAGTACGTGTGTTATTTGCAATATAATAGAATCTTTATTGTGGTAGTCGTGTTTTTTTATTCCGGCAGAGTCCTGAGTGTGTGCAACTTTTATTCCATTATAGGGTGGCACTAAAGGAGATATTTTGTAATCAAGTACGGTATACGTCACTAGTGGTCACATAGAATGGTTTAATCCGAAAGTAAAAATTCAACTTATGAAAATCTATAAGCACATTAAAACTGCTATGTTTTCATAGACAATGCCTTGAGTGTCTTCTAGTTTCAGTGCATTGATATCAGTGACAGTATATATTCTCTTCAGGGTGGATGTATTTTCATTTATTTTACCAACTGTACAAGAACTGTACTAACTTTTACTATTTTACTAACTGTACTGTAGGCCTACATGATCTACATCTCATGGATCGATCGATCCAAGCTTACAAACCACATTACATTGTCACCGTAAGGTAGGCCTACTCTAAGGTACTACCAATACTTATTTCAAAAAACTTTTAAAAATATGTGTGGCCTACTGGTCCCATGGTTTCATCTCGTGTGTAGAGTTGGGTTACCGGGCGACGATTTTCTGTCGGATACGATCGCTTTTTTGATCAAATAGAATAATATAATTGAATATATTTAATGTATTCGCTCCACTCTATTCCAGATTCCCGGCGGTGGACCAACGCCTCTTAGCATCCAGCGGCTCTCTAGCTGTCTGCAGAGCGTGTTCCAACTCCTCGAGTGTCCCGTATGTCTGGAACCAGTGCCACCCCCCGCTTCCCAATGCTATAACGGCCACGTACTGTGCGCCCGATGCCGTTTGAGGGCTGACAAGTGTCCAGTTTGCCGCGTCAACCTCGGCCCACGAGGACGATGCCTTCTCGCTGACAAGATACACATCCTCTTGACGACCACATTCTCTGGACAACAGAATCAAGCCGACCTTAAAAAACCTCGCCGACAACTCAAAACAAGATTTGAGCTACAATCCAAAGCTTCATCGGTAGAAAATATTGCAAATCTCGTCTCAAATCCAATTAGATCGAGATCCTTGTCTACAGGGCAAATACCGCAAACTAGACCAGAGAAAACTAGTGCCGAATTATTATTGAATTGTCCGTATGGTTTCGAATGTAATGTGATCACACCATCTTCAAAACTACTAGCCCATCTCCAAGAAGATCACGAAGGTCCCTTAGTTCAATATTTCCTCAAATCACCTTCAATAACACTCCGTCTTCCATGGAGCAAAACTTCGACTATTTTACTATCACTAACTACTCAAGACCGATTAGTGTATTACGTGAAAGTGATGGATCGATCTCTTATCTGGCTTTGGACAGTGGGTGACAACACCCAGGCGAGCAGTCGACGCTTCAAGGTAACTACAGGAAATCAAGGTCAGACGTACTTAGGGGATGTGTTTTCATTAGCGACACCTTGGCACGAGATTGTGCGAAGTAAACGATGTTTACATTTGCCATGTCAACAACCCGCAGAGGTCACACTTGAGATCGTAAATGTGGATGTTTGTAAAACGATTCAACTAAACGATATTTGATCGCTGGTGGTCGCGTGTGTGTTGGTGTCAAGGAGACTGAAGAGGAACAAGGAAGAGCACCCATCGAAATGTTGCAGTGAAAGTCTTTGATTATTACTTATTACGTCTGGCTGAAAAGAGAGAAAGTTGTGGTGTTTTGTTTCACGCTGTTGTACAGTTTAATTGATAATTGTTACAGCTAAACTGAAGTGCTAACAAACGAATATTTTGGTGGGTCATGAGGTCAACAACAATTCAACAAATGTAAGAATAATACTTGGAATCGAATTCCACTCAAATGGTACATAATTCATGGTACATTCATAGTTCATGGTACATAATTTTGAGCAATTGACAATGTACAGAATCTGTAGTTTTACAATAATTTGATACACATTGATGACATTCATTTGATTTTTCGGGTACGGTAGTAAAATTTTAGATGATATAAATACAATTACAATCTTTTTAACTTCATACAATTACAATCTTTTTAACTTCATAGCTGAGCCCATACTCGCAGCTCGCTTAATATAAGTTACATATCAGCAAAATTTACAGAATATTTCTGGGTTCATCAATGACTGTAAAATCATCAGTGAAGTAAAAGTTCCAAAAGTGGAAACATTAGAAATATATGTGGTCAAAACATAAGTAGAACATAACTCAACAAACACGTAATGGGTATATAATTTTCTTCAAATAATTTATTCCCATGAACATCAATATAGAACTGACCATAGTGCAAGTCACATGGCGAACAAAACATTCTGCACATTGTTGTTAATGTTACCGATTAAGTAACAGCATTTATTTCAAACCTATAATTATTCAACTGAAGCAGAACAAACAACAGCTCATGCCAGGTTATTACTATAATTAGAAATTAATTAATTAATTAATTACATGAGGAAGGGAGATTCATTGCTGTTGCCAAGGTGTATAATTACCTCAATTAATTACAAACCGTCTGGAATGTCATAATTGGAAAGAATGCAAGATTATACTTGGCTGTTATTTGTTCAATGAGAATGTAATATATCTCTCTTCCCGATAATATGATGTAAAACGTCTAAAGTAAGACTTCATGTACGTGTAGTCATTACTGGGAAAACGCAGCATAAGCGTTGTAAGATGAACACTATGGGTCTATTTATATGAAACATAATGGTATAAGCTATACCGGTACAAACACATTGATTTTGAAACAATTACGTCACTGCTCTTCTATTTTAACGGTCGCTTATTTTAATCATTTCCCGACTTGTTGCTGTTACTCTTCTAAATAGCTTCAATTGATGACGTAAACAAAATATTATAATTTGTCTTTTGAAACGACTGATCCGATTTATGTTAAACCTCGGAATTATGTATATCATCCTTGTGCTTAATTTTGTAAAAATTTGAATTTATTCAAAGAAAATGGTTTTTCATAATGTTGGTTATTTTCATGGAGGTTTTTAAAATTTCAATATAGGTAGCTTTTCTCAAAAGTCATTCAACCAATTGCACCTCAAAACTTAACAAGTATCGCGCTAAACGGTGACATGTGCTTTCCAAGTTTCATCAAAATTGGTGGCGCCGCCCCGGTGGCTAAGTCAATTATCGCTAGCGGTAGTAACTGAAGTCACCGTTGGGCGTGGGTTCGAGTCCCACATAAGGCATGGGTTTTTGTGAACGTCCTTTCATCTATCATCTCTTCATCGTTTCATTATCATCCGCTCATTCGTACCCCCGTATAACCTAGCTGTTGGTGGGGTCGTTAAGCAACATTGAAAAAAATAAAAAAATAAAATTCAAAATTGGTACCCTCATTTGACTTATGGAGCACAATGAAAAAAATGACGGGAAAAAAATGTTTCTTGAAGTACGGTACAAAATTGAGTCTTCACTTACGCTCATCCTATTATTTTATTGTGATGTGCATGTACACTTCATTTTTGTTCATCTGTCAGAAGTGCCTACTATGAGCACATATAATAGAAGGTTACCATGCTCCAACTAGCACAAGAGTGCTATAAAGTGTCATCTAGATAGGGGCTAAAACCACATAGTCAGTTGTGAATTAATTATAGGCTGTAAATGATTAAAATGTGTAGGCTATGAAAATACATTAGGCCTATTAATCAAATGGTGATAGTTTGGATTCAATTGAATTGTGATATTAATTTCAGGCTTCAAGCCTCATGTTGTGAAATGTATATTCATGAATATTTCTATTATTGCTATAACCTATATTAACAAATATTAGGGTTGCCGTTCGATATGAAAATTGGAACGATATAGAAACTTTAATATCGAATATCGATCGACCTAGATAGAAATTATCAGTTTTCAATCGTTGACGAATCAAATGAAAAATATTGAATCGTAAATATCGAATGGGGAAAAATACGAGATTGGAAGTCATGATTCTCGATCATATAATAAATACTGTTCTAGTTTCAGTTTATTTTCCCCCCATTTTACAATAGCATACAAAATTGTATCTTTTTTCAAAGGAGGAAGTAATTTAAAATTTCGTAGTTGCCCTATAACAATCTGATACTGGTAGTTATAAGAACACGTAACGAGCATGTCGAGCTCTTTCCCATACTATTAATACTCGGAATACACCATATAACTCACAGCAACGAGAAACGGTGCGCACAAGCCCTATTATTCATTTTATTCACTTTTGGTTCGGTATTCACTTTTTTTTCCACGGGTTATTCGAATTATTTTACCTATTCCCGATTCTTTCATTAGATATAGTACAGTTCAATATCAAATCGAAGTCCTAACATTTTGTATCGATCGAAAATATCGAAATCGAACGGTAATCCTAAGAAATAGTGTATACCTTACTCATATTGAGAGAAACATTAAGAAAATATGTAAATATATATACATAAACATATAGGCACACTGTACACGAACATGAAAGTTTCTATATGGTAGGCCTACGTAAAACGTTTTTACTATTGCAGATTTGTCCTATGGAACTAATGTGGTGTGATTACAAATAACATTTTGTAGATTTTTAGATTTTAGTGCACTGAATAAACAATGATTTTACTACAACTGTACATATTTTATAAATCAGCCTGAACCCATAACCTTCAAGACGCTATAAACATATAGAAGTTATAAATATTCAACTCATATCTATAGCATAATTTCATACATATAATGTATAAATTATTTATTGGACCCCCTTTTTAAGAAAAAAAAAAAAGGGGGTCATATTTAATTATATTAAATCTATTAATTACATATTAACCAATATATATTAACTACTTTTTCGGATTAGAGAATACTAATTAACTTACACTTTAAGTTCTTTTTATTATTTATTTTAATTTTAAGGAATTTTAATTTCGAAGAAGGTAAAGTTTTATTCTTGCTTAATAATTTACTATAAGTTTGTTTTACATGCAAATTATTGTGTGAAGTCTGTTTAATCTTAAAGATTAGGCAATTTCTTTTTAAATCGCAGTATCTAATTTTATTAATTAAAGAAATTTAGAACTAGTAATATTTGATAGTACCGGCAAAAGTCGTGCCAGCCGCCGCGGTTACACGGAGGGTACAAGTGAATATCGTTAGTTTATAGTTATATAGATAATGAAGAAGAGATTAAAAATAAATTTATTAGGTGAAATTTTAAATTTAAATAATTTCTTATAAAATTTTATAGAGGCTGTGAAATTTAAATGTTAAACTAGGATTAGATACCCTATTATTTTAAATGTAAATAAATATACTTGAGTAGTAATAGTTATGTGCTTGAAACTCAAAGAATTTGGCGGTGTTTTAGTCCTTTCAGAGGAACCTGTCCCGTAATCGATAATCCACGTAGAACCTTACTTAATTTGGTTTTCAGCTTGTATACCGCCGTCGTCAGAATGTCCTTTAAAGGTTTTAATTTTCTTGAATTTTTATTAAAAATGATGTCAGGTCAAGGTGCAGTTTATAATAAAAAATATCGAAATCGAACGGTAATCCTAAGAAATAGTATATACCTTACTCATATTGAGAGAAACATTAAGAAAATATGTAAATATATATACATAAACATATAGGCACACTGTACACGAACATGAAAGTTTCTATATGGTAGGCCTACGTAAAACGTTTTTACTATTGCAGATTTGCCCTATGGAACTAATGTGGTGTGATTACAAATAACATTTTGTAGATTTTTAGATTTTAGTGTACTGAATAAACAATGATTTTACTACAACTGTACATATTTTATAAATCAGCCTGAACCCATAACCTTCAAGACGCTATAAACATATAGAAGCTATAAATATTCAACTCATATCTATAGCATAATTTCATACATATACCGCTATGAAAAAAACGTTTTAAGCTGTTGAAGCTGTTTTGGCCTACACCTCTAACAATTATGCAATATAAGTTGAATAGTTTTTATACTTATACGTTTTGAAGGTATTGAAAATATCTGTGTTTCCCCCATAGTAGAATTTTGATCTCATACTGTCCAAAAGTTGTCAGCACAAACTAATATTTTGCTAAACCGACTCCTATGCACTCCCATAGCCCATGTTAATTGGCCTAATTACTAGTAGACAGTTGATTGCGGTGAATTTATAGTTTGATACCAGGAGCCTTATTCCTGAGATAAATCAGATGTGAGAAAATGAATTGAGAAAATTTTCTCACCTCACTTTTCATCAGATTTAGTATTATTGATAAAGAAATACGATAAAGATTGTGAGAAACCATCAGATCCATCGAAATAGGAAGTGAAATAAAAATTGTTTTCTGAGAAAAAAGGGAGAAAAATTGATTCAGGAATAATAATTGGCCATTTCATGTGAGATAATCATTTTCTCATTTACTTTTATTTTTCTCACATCTCACTTATCTCAGGAATAAGACCTAACAACACCTAACAATCAAGATTTTATTCGAATGAGGTGTGTTTAGCTTATATATTTGAACTTGTCTATTAATATACTATAACAAATATTAAGCACACAAATCTGTGATATCCCTACCAAAACAAAAGCTTGTAAAAAGAGGGAGTCAATTGCCCTTACTATTTCAAATCTTTGGTATTCAAAAGAAATTATATAAAAAGGGTTGGCCAAGCATATGTGTGGATAGTAGATATTAGGCATATAATGCACATGTTCAGTAATTATATAACCAGGCTTAATAGCTTTCGACATGATGACATAAAATTGCCATGCACGTTTAATTTCATTATGACAAAAGCTATCAAGCCTGTTTATAATTACAGGACGTTTGCATTATATGCCTAATACCTATCCACACACAATGCATTTTCCCTCCCTTATAAAAAGTTAACTTGGCCAACACTTTTTATATCATTTCTTTTGAATGCCAAAGATTTGAAATAGTAAGGGCTTGGCTCCTTGTTGCTGCAAGTTTTTGTTTTGGTGGGGATTACAGCTGTTACCAACACCAACTAAACAGATATCATTAATTGCAAATAATATTATTTGTTTTTCAACGTAACTTGTATGTCCCGTCATTTTTACGTCATAATACCCAGCATGCATAGCATGACTTTCTGACGGTCACTGGTATGATCGCATCGCATCCAAAATGGTTTCTGAGGTAGGTCGAAGGTAATTTCATTAATCCAAATATGCTGTAGTCCTGTACCGTTTACAGTGATTCATTGCTCAGATTACTTGTACTATTGAATTCTAGATCAATACTTATCTTTTAAAGAGGTAGGTACATTCAAATTGGCAAATTCAGTGTCTTGCTTAGTTCGTTCACAATTACGTACATAAATCTAGGCCCTACGCCTATCTTGACCACGTTTTGCAGGTAGTTATTTCTTCATTTAATTTGAATTATGTAAGTTCAGTACTCATTCTAATCACGAATAGTTATTCAAAAAGCCAAATAGCCTTGCTCAGTTCGTTAACTGTAAGGATATTGACTTGAGAGCACACTTTGAGCTTAGGCTTGGCCTAGCCTAAGCCTAGCCATTGAGATTGTCTCAAGGGCCTAGCCCCTTTGAAGCGTAGGCCTACAGGTTGTGCCTCATACAGTGGGCATTGCGTTATTATGGGCCACCGGTGGTAATCAGTACATTCAATCAAATTGTCTAGTCTAGCTTTGATTTTACAACGTTGATATTTTTCAGGTTGATGTTGACTCCGGTAATGCTCGGGTCACATCAGGAATATAACAATGAGAGGAAGTAACGAGGAAACTGCAGGCACCCCCACGACGGGCCCCACCCCTTGCAGCCAAGACTCATGACCTACGTTCGAAGAAGTAATATAAGCAGAGCTGTTTTGACAGCTATAAATATATCGGTCATCGACCTACCTCAAGTAAGTTAACAAATAGAGTATGGTAAGGTAGTGTAGTCACCATCTCTCTCTCTCTTTCTCTCTTTCTTTCTTTCTTTCTTTCTCCTTGCTTGCTTTCTTTCAATCTTTCTCTCTTTGTCTCTACTCTCTTTTTCTCTACTCTCTTTCTCTCTCTCTCTCTCGCTCTCTCTCTCTCTTTCTTTTTCTCTCTTTCTCACTCTCTTCTCGCTCTTTCTCTCTCTTTCTCGCTTTGTCTCTCTCTCTATCTCCCCCTCCCATTTCCCCCCTTCTCCCTCTCTAGATCTACCCTCTCTCTCTCTCTCACTCTCCCACCCTTTCCTTTTCCTTCTCCCCCTCTACCTTTTTCTCGACATTCGGTGTCAAATCAAACTCTTTGTTTCAAATAAGCTCTCCTTATATTCATCATTTTTTTTGATATAAAAAAATGGAGGCCTGTTACTGTTAAAAATAACTATTCACAATTGAAAACAGGTGTAGGTCTAGGTTGAATTAGTGTACTGAATATGAGTGGAAAAGGGTATATTGAGGTTGGTAGATTACATATTAGCGGTCTGAACTGTCAGTCAGGAGACTATGGTTCGCGCCATAGTCGATCTATCTTGACCAAAGTTTTGAGTAGGTATACTATAAACATTTTTCCAACCACTTGTTCTGTTTGATTTATTTATTCATATTGGTTTTAACAACGCACTGTAGTGATGACCAAGATCTATTGGCGTCTGTTTGAATTAATCTGTAATGAATCCATACTAAAGAATAAGTAATAATAAGATGCAATGGTATTAGGCTTACTAAGAGCTAAGAATAAAATATATGCACGCTGAACTGTCATTCAGAAGACCAGAGTTCCCGTCATGTTCGACCATCCTGACAGTGGTTTTTCTCAATTTCCCTTTGTCGTTTCAGTTCATACTGGAGGTTCCTTAACCACTAGCCCCGGCCAACCCCTTCCCACTGTCAACAATAAAATAACCTTTTATCTCATCTTCCCATCAACTCAATCATCATTCAGCAAAATTTGTCAATAGATCTTTGTTACCAGTAGGCCTACAGTGCATTGTTAAATGAAATAAGATAGGCCTACACGTATGAGGATAAGGCCCCTTACGAAAGTCTCGTGGAAGGCCCTGTGATAGTTATAGTTACGTCACAGGGCACCACAAGGGCAATGTTACCAATAATTAATTTCAATATAGGCTCAAGTCATTTATCAAACTTTGAATAATAATAATTGGGGGTGTGCGAGCACTCAAATTTTCGAGTCCGAGTTCAAGTTCGAGTTCAAATTTAGCTGAACTCGAAAATTTCGAGTTAGAAAAAAACAAAAAAAATCCAATGTATTTTTTTTCGAATTTCAGGGTCCAGAAGTTACTACAAATATTTAATATTTCGTAGGAATAATAATTTATATTATTACGCAATATTTTATCATGCAAAGTCATTTTTAATTTATATTTCCCATCATTGAACATCAGCGATCAGGGTCCTGAAACATGTGGCAGGTCGAAACACCCAAGTGTTGATGGCAAGGGGGAACAGGCATGTATTCTTGACAACAAAGGACTTCTTATAGGCCCAGGACATTAATCAAGATATGCTCTTGTCTGTTGAAAAGTTAACTACATTTCTCCTTGCCAGGGCCGGCTCGTGATGTTTTTGCGCCCTGGGCGACATATGAGTAGATTTTATAAATTCGAGGGCGAAGCCTGAGACGATACGCGATCCTAGTTTGCCGATCGCGATGGTGATGGAAGGGGGCAGGGGATATTAGTGGAAAAGAAAATGTCATATACAAACAGTGGTGCAAAGGCCCGTTGATGCGAAGCCGGCGACCCGCGGGGGGCAAGGGGAGAAGGCCCCCTTCTGGCCCCGCAGGGAATTTTAAAAAATTACACCTTTTTTAATATGGTCTAACGTGTTTCAGATGAGATTTAGATGTCCAAGTTGATTTTTTAATAGAACTAGAGATGTCTAACTAATATTTGCCAATCACAGGTACTGTTACTACAGAGTCCCATTCCCCGGGCAAGGACTCAATTGTGAGCCCCCGAACTAGGTAGGTGTGCATAGTGAAAGTGAATGCAAGTGAAGAAGGTATGAAGGCCCGCAGGGAAACTTTTGAAATCTTCTCTTTTTATATACGACTCTACAAGTTTTGAGAACTACACGAAATTTCTGGAAGTCATGGATTCTTTAGAGTGAACGCAATGTGGAAAACGTCCTAGATAGCGCTAAGCAACTATAATCTTCTATTGATGTGGAGAGATTATTCAAATCGATATCGTATTTAATTCATAAATAATTCAAGAACGTATTTTGCCATTAGAGCGCCAGTATATTTTTGCGCCCCTGGAAATGTTGCGCCCTGGGCAGCCGCCCAGCCCACGGGCCGGCCCTGCTCCTTGCTGTTGAAGATAAATGACTTTCCAGATAATATTTTTGAGACCTCATCTTCATTACTGTAATTTAAATTATTTTATTGACAGAGGATTATTATTTCGATTGGGCATGAGTAGTTAATCAACTGTGAATAAATCAGCCACCTAATGCTTGCAGAGATGAAAATTTGCTCATTTCATTCTAGGCCCCAATATTTATATCAATTGCCTTGTCAGGTCTCTTCATTGCTTTTTACTTTTAAATCCGTATGTTCTCTAATTAGACTCTTTTAACACTGTGAACTGTGATGAGTATATCCTGAGTGACATGATAGTATTCATTGACTCTTTGTTGACACTTTGTAAAACTGTTGAGAAAACACTTCACTTGAAGATAAACACATGGCTGCCAGAGAATGCTCACACACTACAGTATATAGGCCCTACTACACAAACAATATTTTTTTTTATTCAAATTGTTTTCAATTCAAATTCTGATGCATGGGGTCTCTTGGAATTCGAATAAACGAGGGTTTACTGTATGAACTTCACTCAGAACCAATTAAAAACTCAATTTTTAATGGGGCCGTTTTTTTTTTTTTGAACACGAACTCGAAACTCGTGATTTTCTCTTGAACTCGAACTCGACTCGAACTTCAATTCTCGAACTCGCACACCCCTATTAATATTATTAATAATAATATTATATTAAGGCCCAGTATCACCAAGTCCAGTTCTAGGTTTTATCTGAAAGTGTTTCCAACGTTAAATGATTTTTTCACATTCAACACAGTTTTCAATAGCCGTATCCAAACGAAGTTGTTAACGGACTTGTTAGGATTCTGCGTGCGGCTGTGTAACATTTACTTCGTAAATTTGGGTTTGAGGGATCTCTATAAATGGGTTCAATTGTTTCCATTATTGAATTTGGTATTGAATGTTTGTAAAAATACACTGGTACTTGGTAAGCTTTCTGGTACCCGCACCACCTGTCAGCACCAGTTGGACAAAGACCGAGTTGCGTCACCTCGTCTGTAGAAAGTTTATGAAAGTATGTCGCCGTCGCCTTTTACGAATACTTTGACAGCAATTCAATGCCAATTATTCATGCACCAGATCTCACTTCATCTTTATAAGTAGGGCCTATGTAGGACTGATCACTGAACCAAGTTTTTCCACGAACTACTAGCTAAGCTAACTGGAGACAAAACTTCTTGCAATAGGCCCAGGACCCCTATTCTGTGACTTGAAGCAGTATCGAAGTTGGCCCGTCTCATCTCGATTGTGAGACGGTGTCATTTCACATAAGGGGAGGAGTCAGTTTTGACGCAATTTGATAACTCTGTGAGATGGTAATTATGGGTTTCGTTCCGTGTCGGGAACTTTCGGCGCTTGAACAGGTTTTCGGAATATTTTCAATGCATCAACCAAAAATGACCAATCAGAAACGTGGAATCATTTTCACACGGCGGTGAATATACGAGGCGGTGGGTGAATATATCATAACGTACAAATATTGTTGTTCAATATTCCCATGGTCTAGACCAAGGCCTAATAATAATCATGTTTCTTGTTTCGTTCAAATGAATGATGAATACATAAATGTATGAATATATACATGTATATATATATATATATATATATATATATATATATATATATATATATATATATATATATATATTAGTGATGCCTTCGGGTAATAGATTAGGAACCGGGTACCCGCCGAAATTACCCGGGTAATTCAAAAAACTAAATAAAACTAAGAACTATATGACTATGTATGCTTCTCAGTTCTCGGTAAAGAATAGTATTTGGCAAGGCAACTAAATAGCGGTTGACAGGAGAGGGATTCAGTACACTGCACGTGTGACCACAGATAACGGTAGGTGGTGCAACTAGATTTGACGAGCGTATTATGACAAGTTGAGGGAGGTCTGGGAAGGTAGGTGAAAAAACTTATGTAGAATGCGAAGTTGAATTTCTCTCGGTAGCTTGAGTGATTTATAAAAGTTATTTTCTATATTATAGGTACTGGTTAGCACAATTACCCGGAACCTAGACGGGTACCCGGGTAACAGAATATTACCCGGGTAATGCATTACCCGTACCCGACCCAGGTACCCGAAGGCATCACTAATATATATATATATATGTATATATATATATATATATTTATATTTATATTAGCCATGTCGTATAAGATACGTCTCGACCGGGAATTCTTTTACGACATGGCTAAAATATCCCACATACCTCGATATTGGATTGTATCCAAGAAGTTTAATTATTATATATACATATATATGTTGTAGCGTAGACTTTGAGGGCCGGAGGAAGATGATAATAAGTCACTTTTCCGTGATTTGCCCTTCCTCGAAACAACTGGAGGCTCTAAAAAGAGCCTTGGGTTTCGACGTTTCGGCTGAAAACGTTCAGCCATCTCCTGAAGATGACTTATTATCATATATATATATATAATATAAACGAGTGAGTATATTAATAAATGAATGATAATGAAGTTAGATCTCATAATAATATGGTGAAGATCAAGGCTTGTGACAGGCCTATACTCTGCCTAGGCTTTATTTAAAAACTATCTGAATAGGCATATACAGAACAATTAGCACTGTATAATCATATATACCTCTAACAATGCTTTTTACACCTTTCTTGGTATGTAATTAGTTAAATCTTCGGGCTAACGTACCTTTGGTGATTGATATTGATACGACTGTAAAGTTTATACTGCCTAGGCCTACGAAGTGGTTCATACTATTCTCGCACTTACTATTTCGATACAATATATTACTTGATAAGTAAAGTAAGTTGAATAAGTATTCGTACTTATGTCACTATAACCCAACATGTCCACACAACTAGACTAAATTCCCGTCTCACAGTCGATCTCACGAGAGTGATCGTCCGTGAGACGGTCTCATCTCAATGCAAGATGAAACAGACATCTTACGCGCATAGAAAGTTACCAAATAGCGATTGGAGATGTCATGTCGATTCACAGTGAGACGGTCTCATCTCATCGTGCTGTAAGTTACAGAATAAGGCTCCAGGCACTGAGGTTGTAGTGGCCTAGGCCTAGGCCATCAACCTATCGTGTCTATATCTATCTCAGTATTTACTGGTACTACATTACCAACACTACTATTTAATACACTTTTTTCAGTAGCACTACACTTCCCTTCACGCGAAGAAAATACTCGACTAATGCGAGGGGTTGTCAATGAAGGATTACGAATAAAATAGTCACAGACTGACAGCAAAACTCCACATTTTGTAAACATTGGCGACCATCTTATTTTCCGTTGAGATTTGATAACAACAATATACCAACTCTTGAAAAAGTAAATTCCAATTCTGCTAAATCTAGAGCCACCAACATAAAAACCATGACCTGTACCGGTACAAGGCTGCAGGCGGTACTATTGGCAGGTATAAAAACGGGCTGAAATCACCCCATCCCCTGCCTATAACAGCCAAAATGATGAACCTAATATTATTAACTTATATTAGCCCAATACGGATTCTAGATGATGGGGTCAATTAAGTCAAGTAAGATCAATTGTTTGCAGGTATAAACATCCATTATAACTTGCCTACGATAGGCAAGTTATCAGTTATTATGTTGTTATCAGCTTAGTGGTGACCATGATATTTACGTAATATGAAACTAGTATCAGCATCATAGAAAACGGACGTGTACTTGATTCTCATGCACCTATTATTGGCAAATATATGCCTATTATTACCTTACTGTCAAAGTTGACTACAAATGTTGAGAAACATATTAGGTTATTCAGCTAATATGGGGTTCTCATTTCTGTAGGGGTATATATTTATATATATATTCATTCATATATAAATATATATATATATATATATATATATATATATATACCGGTATGTATATATATATTATAATATTGCATAATATATATATATACCGGTATATATATATATATTATTGGCAAATATATGCCTATTATCACCTTACTGTCAAAGTTGACTACAAATGTTGAGAAACATATTAGGTTATTCAGCTAATATGGGGTTCTCATTTCTGTAGGGGTATATAAATATATATATTCATTTATATATATATAAATAAATGTATATACGGTATATATATATATATGTAACACATGGTTGTCTCGGGAACGCGGCATTCCCGAGACAACCATGTGTTACATTATCCAGTCCGTGAGAACATCCGTTACAACATATATATATATATATTATATATATATATATACATTTATATATATTTATATATAGCAAGATGCAAGATAGCATAGCAAGATGGCGGAGAGTGAGGTAGCTCGTGCGGAGCTCTTGGAGTTATCAAATAAGTTAGGAGAATTAAAAATTGTTGAACTTCAGAAGGAGTGTGTCAAATTAGGAGTGGATAAGTCAGGTAAAAAGGAAGAACTCTTCGACAAGCTCAAGTCAGCTATTGATAAAGAACTGTTCCTGATTGAAAATCGCCCACTCCAGAAGCGGTGTGATTGCGTGCAGCTGAGAAAGGAAGTGGAACTTCTAAAAGAACTGATACTAGAAAAAGATAAACTATCAGAAGAAAGACAGAAGAGGGTGAGTAACCTGGAAGAAATAAATACGCTTCTTAGAGAAAAGATTCATCATTTGAAAGTGAATAAACAATCTAATGCCCTGCCAAGTTGGCCTATTTTAAACGTCAAATCTGACAGTAAACAACGTAGAGAAGCAAGTAGTTCGACAGTTGGCCGCGAGAATGCGCTCCCAGAGACGTCATGTGTACTCGAATCCGCGGGAGATGTCAAATCAAGCTCTTCTGTCAATGTTTTGACGTCTGTCAATGACGATGTTATTGAAGAAAAGATTACCGAGACCGACGATGGTTATACTATAGTTAAACCAAAAAGTAAGAAGAACAACGTCAATAAAGTTAATTCAGAATCCGAGTCCAGTGAATTAGTGAACCAGGAAGACGGGAATCGAAACTGGAGACTCCCGCCAAACCATGGTAATCGGTCAAGAAAAGTGACACTAGGCACCGCTTCCGGTCAAGATGTCCCCTCATTCGCAGCACCAATGAAAGTATGGCTTTATATTGGAAGAATACGTAAGGACATAGATACAGGCGACATCATGAAATACGTGAAAACAAAACTACCGAACGAAGAAATATCGTGTGAGAAACTAGTGTCACTGGGTGAGTCAAATGCATTCAAACTTGGTGCTAACCATGACTTGTTAGAAAGTCTGAACGATCCTGCCTTTTGGCCAACAGGTATTTCGGTTAGAAGGTTTTTTTTTCAGAAACGAGGAGGAATGAGAAACGCGGTCTAGAGGTAGATTTAGGCCTGAAGCTATTGCATCATAATGTGCAATGCATACGAAACAAAGTAAATGTAATTGAAGCTGTCCTGAACATCTATGACATTGATGTATTCTGTGTCACTGAGCATTGGCTCCAGCCAGACGAAATCGAATCGGTGGTTCTCACGAATTATGTTAACACTAGTCACTTCTGTAGACGTCATCGGGCCCATGGAGGTGTTTGTATCTTCATAAAGAATAACCTGAAATGCTCGGCTCGACAAGACATCAATTCGTCTTCTGTAGAAATGGTATGTGAGTTAGCAGCAGTAGAAATAAAACAATTAAATATTGTCATTGTGGTCGTATACAGGCCTGGTGGAAATATCGATGAGTTCATTGACATTATCGATTCTGTCCTTGAGCGAGTATCATTAGAAAATAAAAATATTATCCTATGTGGTGACTTTAACATTGATCTACTAAAGAAGGGAAATTCACAACATGTATTATAGGAGTGTGCGAATCGTTCAACATACGGCATCTAATAACAACAGCCACCCGAATGACTACGACTAGTGCAACGTGTATCGATAATATATTTACAGACATTAGGGATGAGGATATACTTCAAGTCAATACAATCAATACAAGTTTTTCGGACCATGACGGTCAACTACTGTGCTTAGCAAAGAACATCACTGAACATGGCTTCGTCAACAGGTACCGTGATTACAACAATGTCAAGAATATTCAATCATTTGCGTGCTCGCTAAATACAGCCAATTGGCTATCTGTCTATTTGGCTAACGATGTGAACACCAAGTATGAAATATTTGTCCGAGATTTTAAAATATTAATGAACAATGCGTACCCTCTACGACTGAAGAAGAATATTAATAAAGCCAAGCGGATTTGGCTGAACCAAAACCTACTCGATTTAAGGCAGGAGATAAAGTTCAACTATAGTTGGTTTAAAAAAACCGGTCACGATAAGTTCAAACAGGCTTTCAAGAGTGCTAAATTCAAATTTGCTACAGACCTACAGCAAGCGAAACATATTTATTATGCTGATTTGATTGCCCGTTCGCGTAACAAAGCAAAATGTACATGGAATATAATTGGTGAATCAACTAGCAACTCAAAATCAAAAAATTGCAAAATCGAGTCCGTTTTTATGAAGGTATCGAATACGAATCGCATGATGGAATAGCTGAAGCTTTTAACTCCCACTTCACCAGCATAGCTGAGAAACTCGTGGAAAATAACCAGTCTTCAGTTGAAGACGCAACGTCCAGACTTCATGAAAACTACAGCAGAAACAGAAAAACCATGTTCCTCTCACCTGTCACAGAACGAGAAGTTATGCAAGTGATCCAGGGTTTTGAAAAAGTATTTTTTGGGATTTACGGATTCCTTTTAAGGTCATTAAAAAGTGGCCAGAGATGCGCGATCTGGCACTATTTTTAATTTTCCTTAGTAAGGGACTTTCCCATGTAAACGGGGATCCCCTTTTTAAAAGGGGAAAAAAGGCCCAATTGACCAAGGTAGACCAAATTTTTTTTAACGAAGGGAAAAAAAAAAAAAAAAAAAAAAAAAAAAAAAAAAAAAAAAAAAAAAAAAAAAAAAAAAACCGGGGAAAAAATGGGGTTTTTAAAAACTAATTAGACCCAATTTTGGGGGCCTTTCCGCTTGCCCCCAAAAAAAAAAAATCTTCTTTTTTTAAAATCCTTAGGAAAAAAAATAAAATGTTTTCCAAAAAAAAAAAAAAACCGGGGGGCTTTTGGGGAGAAAAAAAAAAAAATTTTTTTTGGGGAAACACTACTATTTAATACACTTTTTTCAGTAGCACTACACTTCCTTCACGCGAAGAAAATCTCGACTAATGCGAGGTTCAATGAAGGATTACGAATAAAATAGTCACAGACTGACAGCAAAACTCCACATTTTGTAAACATTGGCGACCATCTTATTTTCCGTTGAGATTTGATAACAACAATATACCAACTCTTGAAAAAGTAAATTCCAATTCTGCTAAATCTAGAGCCACCAACATAAAAACCATGACCTGTACCGGTACAAGGCTGCAGGCGGTACTATTGGCAGGTATAAAAACGGGCTGAAATCACCCCATCCCCTGCCTATAACAGCCAAAATGATGAACCTAATATTATTAACTTATATTAGCCCAATACGGATTCTAGATGATGGGGTCAATTAAGTCAAGTAAGATCAATTGTTTGCAGGTATAAACATCCATTATAACTTGCCTACGATAGGCAAGTTATCAGTTATTATGTTGTTATCAGCTTAGTGGTGACCATGATATTTACGTAATATGAAACTAGTATCAGCATCATAGAAAACGGACGTGTACTTGATTCTCATGCACCTATTATTGGCAAATATATGCCTATTATTACCTTACTGTCAAAGTTGACTACAAATGTTGAGAAACATATTAGGTTATTCAGCTAATATGGGGTTCTCATTTCTGTAGGGGTATATATTTATATATATATTCATTCATATATAAATATATATATATATATATATATACGGTATATATATATATTATTGGCAAATATATGCCTATTATCACCTTACTGTCAAAGTTGACTACAAATGTTGAGAAACATATTAGGTTATTCAGCTAATATGGGGTTCTCATTTCTGTAGGGGTATATAAATATATATATTCATTTATATATATATAAATAAATGTATATACGGTATATATATATATATATATATGTAACACATGGTTGTCTCGGGAACGCGGCATTCCCGAGACAACCATGTGTTACATTATCCAGTCCGTGAGAACATCCGTTACAACATATATATATATATTTATATATTATATATATATATACATTTATATATATTTATATATATATTCATTAGGGATAACTTCGGTCAACCGAAAACCGGTTCTGAACCGTTTCCATGTTCAATCGGTTCTGAAGTAGAGAATCAATTCCTTTTGTGATATTTTTTCATTCATTCATCATGTTGATTCGAGTTATTAGGTATAATAATTAGATGTTTATCAAATGTGTTGTCACAATATAAATTGTATAGATATAATACACTAGTCCACGCGTGCTTTATTCATTCGTCTTTTCTCCTCCGTATACATTAAAACCCAAAATGTGAAGGAGAAAGACATGCGCATGAGTTTCGGATACACGAAATTTGCCGAAGATAACCGAATGATATGATGGCGCCTAAAAACAAGAAATAAAGTCGCGCCAATTTAAGAGAGCGTCTAGATGAAAGTTCACTCTCATTTTCGACTCAAAAATGTCGGAGAACCGGTTCTGTAAATCGGTTATCCGGTTCTGATTTTTTGGAACCAAAGTTATCATTAAATATCTATATATTTATATATAGATATGCCAATAGATCTTTGCTATCATTACAGTGCATTGTTAAACCCCTCTGATTCATCATTGAAAAATCAGTGATTCCGTTTGATAAATGATTGAATGTTTGGTATCAAACATTGATTGAAATTGATCAATCTCCGGTCCGAATAATTTTTCTTTTCCAACTATTATATACATACATTATCGATAATCTAGTCAATCTCGTGTGATAAGTAATATATGAAAATGTGTTTCCTATTGTTGCAGCGGTTGGATTGAGCAACCACAGTTTGGGTTCCTCATTGGTTTGAACGAGAAGTATCACCGGTGCCGACTTCAGGTAGCATCGGGTTTCAGCTCTTTGAGGATGTGTGCCGTATGCTGCCGAGTCCAACCGACTCTACCGTTCGCACTTCGGAATCCTACATGGATACAATGTTCAGGTATGAAAGTGAAATATATCTACTTGAATTTCAATTATCAATTGTTACCACCCATTGAATGTTGCATATGCTCTATTGATGGTTCTGAAGGGAAGGGGCCAAACCTCCCATTTTTACTCATGTCTTTTCAGTTGCTCATATATAATTATAATAGAAGTTCGAAGTCTATCTAGCAAGTCATATAGACTGCAAAGTCTTGTTTACATGAAAATACAATGATAAATGCCATAAGAACAGTTGTGTATAACGACCCGTTACCGCTAAGTTGTGATCCGCAGGGCTCAAGAGGGGAAAGGGTAGATGAGTGGTAGAGATTGTAGATGAGTGGGAGGGGGGGGGACATTATTCTTCTTGGGAACGTCGGAGATTACGTTTAATTTAATAATATATTCTTCACAAAAGAAACAAAATAGGAAATACTTTGAATATATCGTAAGCCAAGTAGGCACTTTACTCACACGCTACGCTCGAGAGCTGTACGATTCTATGACAACGCAGACCGAGCACTTCTTCTGTCCTAGGATCTGATTTAACTGACTCGCCCGCTTACGTTACATTCTTGCCCACGTTATCTGGGGAGGGGAGACTAGATACAAGCGGTCAACTGCTGGGTGTCACAGTTATTTCTTGGTTCAAGTAGTGTATATAGATGATATAAGTGTAGACCCATAAGCAATATGAGTGATGGACAGTAACTTGACCTAGGTAGAATTATTTTTTGTGGAACAATTTCGTTTTGTGCCATTCTCATATTAATTATCTTTTGTCTAGAGTTTAATTTCGCTTGTGCCGTGTGTTGATTTAATAGTAAGCTTGAACATGAACAAGCAGTGTTGAGGATTAGGACAATTTAGGCTCACCCATCAATTTAGGATTGGACATGAGTATATAGTAATTAAAGAAAACTGGAAATATTAGGTATGTCATGCAAATCAGGGTTGAGCGGTCACGTGGCCTTCTGGAAATGAATGGCAAATGATGATAACCATAACTAACCTAAACTTGAAATGAAGCCAGAATCAGTGAGTATGATGGTTGGTACAACTAAGTAGTGCCACAAAGTACATGGTAGTAATTTCTGAACCTTCTGCAGGAAAACGTGTGCCATTTCATCTAGTTTCAATACTAATTTCTCAGAGAAAATGAGCACTAAAAAGTGGACCAAAATTAGCAGAACAATACCATGCAAATTTATTGCGTTATGTTACAAAAATGTAAAGAATATTTCGTTCGGACAGCGGGCCATATACAATTCCATGGCGGGCTAAATCTAGCTAATTGCTCTGAAAATGACATTTTTAGTGAATAATAGTGAAATAGGATATGTTGAATGAATCAACATACCATGAAACATGAAGAAAAACAAAAATGTGAAATATCTAGATTTGACAATCTACTTCATTAATCCTAATTCCTACATCTTTTACCATACTAAACTACTATATTCCACGTATTCGATGTTTATGCTTAGAAATAAACTTTGAATTTTCAATGTATTATTGGAAAGAAGAACTTCACCACAATATGCAAATGAGACCTAAGCCAGCAATGCGTTGACTGGTAGCCTACTTGTCAGATTTCTGCAATGTGGAATTATTTTCCGAAGTACTTTTTGACAGCTCACAAATCAATGGGAAGATATTGATACAAACTTATTTCTTAATGTTGCAGGTTGACCGAGCTATTCAACACGTGGATGCACTCGTTGAAGAATTACACCTTGCCAGTCAAGCAAGCAGTTGCAAGGCAACCTGTTGTTTTGATTGGTTGACTGCTGTTCACTAGACTTGCTGCATTGTTACAATAGCATGTGAATGAATAGGTACAAAAATGATAATGATGTTTGAACAAATATCTTGTGATTACATGATTTATTGATATAATTTGTACAGAAAATGTGATAATAAATTGATGAGTTACAATAACATATGATGTGTTCTCACTAGTGAGTATCCCATGGCTCCTAGTATTCCCAATGCAGCCCGCAAGGGAGGGGGTCAGGGGTTGGTAAACAGTGGGGGGGCTTGACCTTGAACCATTGCGTGCAAGATCGGCTCATGTAGCTTCCGAGGAAGCTACGCAAGTCTCTCTTGAACGTTCGAATACAAGGTCTCCACCACACTCTCCAGCAAATCTTACATGGTGGTTGGACGCATGACGATGCACCCTTGAATGCAAAACAGGCTCATACGAGTCTATCTCACACGCAAGAGTAGAATGTCTCGCCCAATAGCTATGTAGATCCAACCCCTGACCCCCTGTGAACCCTTTACCCACGGCTCAGGTGCAGGCACTTTATCCACAGCCTACGTGGGGTCGGGCCCTTTAGCCACGGCCCAGGTGAGAACAGGCACCAGTGCTCATGGTTATCAGGTTTCTTTTAGCTCAGGGCAACAAGATCCCTACTCGGAGCAGTAGTTTATTTACTATGACATTGCTTGGTCACTTGCCAGTTGTTGAACTCTAGGCCGGAAACTCCACCATTCTGAGCTTGATCGAGTTGGTATAAGACACTGGGCTGATCAAACCACACTGGTCTAGCCTACCCGGCTCGGGGATCAGTTTCACAATAGGCTGAATCGTACCTGGGTGCGGGCTGCAATGAGGTTAGTTTACCCACATAACGGTGCTTCTAACTACTAATTACCACTATTTACCTACAATCTCTTGATCATAACGATGCTCCAAGGACTGAGTCTTCATGGTAAGCTGCAGCCTGCAAAAAGAAAAGTTCTCTGATTAACTTGACTTATAGAAGTGATTCAAAGGATTCCAAATTCACTATAGGCCCTACCATGGTGAATACACTAAGTTGATTTTTGCTCCTAAATCTTTAAATTGAACTCGATTTTGAAACGGAGACCAGATTTGTGTTATAATTTTATAACCATGTGAATAAATAACAATAGAACTGAGAAATTCAACATTAAATTTCAGAGACCAAATTTTTTGGACCTTTCGCAATTAATTTCCATGAACTGGTGATACCTGCGCTATTCTAGTATTTTTTTATGAGTATAACTTGATGGTCCCTAAATCCTCAGCAAATTTGGCTATACTCGCCTCAGCCACTTCCAAGAAAAAGGTGTCTGAATTACCCAAAAACTGCAATTTCCAGCCACTTTTCAGAGTGACTTTGGAAAAACGACAATTGTCCAAGTATGTTCGTATATTCATGAAGCAAAATCAATTCCAATTGAGAAAATATGATTCTGGGAATTTTAAAATCAAAATTGACATCGGAAATCAAATTTGAGAAACGTGAAAAATGCTAAAATCATCATTTTTGATTCGGCTAAAATTTTGTAGGAAGACGAGAGGACATTTCAAAATGGTTATTCCGTTGAAATTTGCTAAAAATGGTATTTCAAAAGTAATTAGAAGGATTCCAAAATTCTATATAGGACCCTACCATGGTGAGTACACTAAGTTGATTTTTGCTCTAAAATCTTTAAATTGGACTCTATTTGAAACGGAGACCGGATTTGTGTTCGAATTTGATAACCATATGGATAAATAACAATAGAACTGAGAAATTCAACAATAAATTTCAGAGGACAAAAATTTTGACCGAAATGTACAGGGTTAACTAAGGTATTTGGACCTTTCGCAATTATTTCCATGACTGGTGATACCTGCGCTATTCTAGTATTTTTTTTATGAGTATAACTGGATGTCCTAAATCCTCAGCAAATTTGGCTATACTCGCCTCAGCCACCTTACAAGAAAAAGGTGGTCCCCTGAATTACCTCCAAAAACTGCAAGTTCCAGCCACTTTCAAGGTGACTTTGTGGAAAAAACGACAATTGTCCAAGTATGTGTCGTATATTCATGAAGCAAAAAGCAATTCCACGGGAGAAAATATGGATTCTGGGAATTTAAAAAATCAAAGAGTTGACAATCGGAATTCAAATTTTGAGAAACGATGAAAAATGGCTAAAATCATCATTTTGGTGATCGGTCTTAAAACCCAAAATGTGAAGGAGAAAGACATGCGCATGAGTTTCGGATACACGAAATTTGCCGAAGATAACCGAATGATATGATGGCGCCTAAAAACAAGAAATAAAGTCGCGCCAATTTAAGAGAGCGTCTAGATGAAAGTTCACTCTCATTTTCGACTCAAAAATGTCGGAGAACCGGTTCTGTAAATCGGTTATCCGGTTCTGATTTTTTGGAACCAAAGTTATCATTAAATATCTATATATTTATATATAGATATGCCAATAGATCTTTGCTATCATTACAGTGCATTGTTAAACCCCTCTGATTCATCATTGAAAAATCAGTGATTCCGTTTGATAAATGATTGAATGTTTGGTATCAAACATTGATTGAAATTGATCAATCTCCGGTCCGAATCATTTTTCTTTTCCAACTATTATATACATACATTATCGATAATCTAGTCAATCTCGTGTGATAAGTAATATATGAAAATGTGTTTCCTATTGTTGCAGCGGTTGGATTGAGCAACCACAGTTTGGGTTCCTCATTGGTTTGAACGAGAAGTATCACCGGTGCCGACTTCAGGTAGCATCGGGTTTCAGCTCTTTGAGGATGTGTGCCGTATGCTGCCGAGTCCAACCGACTCTACCGTTCGCACTTCGGAATCCTACATGGATACAATGTTCAGGTATGAAAGTGAAATATATCTACTTGAATTTCAATTATCAATTGTTACCACCCATTGAATGTTGCATATGCTCTATTGATGGTTCTGAAGGGAAGGGGCCAAACCTCCCATTTTTACTCATGTCTTTTCAGTTGCTCATATATAATTATAATAGAAGTTCGAAGTCTATCTAGCAAGTCATATAGACTGCAAAGTCTTGTTTACATGAAAATACAATGATAAATGCCATAAGAACAGTTGTGTATAACGACCCGTTACCGCTAAGTTGTGATCCGCAGGGCTCAAGAGGGGAAAGGGTAGATGAGTGGTAGAGATTGTAGATGAGTGGGAGGGGGGAGACATTATTCTTCTTGGGAACGTCGGAGATTACGTTTAATTTAATAATATATTTTTCACAAAAGAAACAAAATAGGAAATACTTTGAATATATCGTAAGCCAAGTAGGCACTTTACTCACACGCTACGCTCGAGAGCTGTACGATTCTATGACAACGCAGACCGAGCACTTCTTCTGTCCTAGGATCTGATTTAACTGACTCGCCCGCTTACGTTACATTCTTGCCCACGTTATCTGGGGAGGGGAGACTAGATACAAGCGGTCAACTGGTGGGTGTCACAGTTATTTCTTGGTTCAAGTAGTGTATATAGATGATATAAGTGTAGACCCATAAGCAATATGAGTGATGGACAGTAACTTGACCTAGGTAGAATTATTTTTTGTGGAACAATTTCGTTTTGTGCCATTCTCATATTAATTATCTTTTGTCTAGAGTTTAATTTCGCTTGTGCCGTGTGTTGATTTAATAGTAAGCTTGAACATGAACAAGCAGTGTTGAGGATTAGGACAATTTAGGCTCACCCATCAATTTAGGATTGGACATGAGTATATAGTAATTAAAGAAAACTGGAAATATTAGGTATGTCATGCAAATCAGGGTTGAGCGGTCACGTGGCCTTCTGGAAATGAATGGCAAATGATGATAACCATAACTAACCTAAACTTGAAATGAAGCCAGAATCAGTGAGTATGATGGTTGGTACAACTAAGTAGTGCCACAAAGTACATGGTAGTAATTTCTGAACCTTCTGCAGGAAAACGTGTGCCATTTCATCTAGTTTCAATACTAATTTCTCAGAGAAAATGAGCACTAAAAAGTGGACCTAATTAGCAGAACAATACCATGCAAATTTATTGCGTTATGTTACAAAAATGTAAAGAATATTTCGTTCGAACAGCGGGCCATATACAATTCCATGGCGGGCTACATCTAGCTAATTGCTCTGAAAATGACATTTTTAGTGAATAATAGTGAAATAGGATATGTTGAATGAATCAACATACCATGAAACATGAAGAAAAACAAAAATGTGAAATATCTAGATTTGACAATCTACTTCATTAATCCTAATTCCTACATCTTTTACCATACTAAACTACTATATTCCACGTATTCGATGTTTATGCTTAGAAATAAACTTTGAATTTTCAATGTATTATTGGAAAGAAGAACTTCACCACAATATGCAAATGAGACCTAAGCCAGCAATGCGTTGACTGGTAGCCTACTTGTCAGATTTCTGCAATGTGGAATTATTTTCCGAAGTACTTTTTGACAGCTCACAAATCAATGGGAAGATATTGATACAAACTTATTTCTTAATGTTGCAGGTTGACCGAGCTATTCAACACGTGGATGCACTCGTTGAAGAATTACACCTTGCCAGTCAAGCAAGCAGTTGCAAGGCAACCTGTTGTTTTGATTGGTTGACTGCTGTTCACTAGACTTGCTGCATTGTTACAATAGCATGTGAATGAATAGGTACAAAAATGATAATGATGTTTGAACAAATATCTTGTGATTACATGATTTATTGATATAATTTGTACAGAAAATGTGATAATAAATTGATGAGTTACAATAACATATGATGTGTTCTCACTAGTGAGTATCCCATGGCTCCTAGTATTCCCAATGCAGCCCGCAAGGAAGGGGGTCAGGGGTTGGTAAACAGTGGGGGGGCTTGACCTTGAACCATTGCGTGCAAGATCGGCTCATGTAGCTTCCGAGGAAGCTACGCAAGTCTCTCTTGAACGTTCGAATACAAGGTCTCCACCACACACTTTTCAGCAAATCTTACATGGTGGTTGGACGCATGACGATGCACCCTTGAATGCAAAACAGGCTCATACGAGTCTATCTCACACGCAAGAGTAGAATGTCTCGCCCAATAGCTATGTAGATCCAACCCCTGACCCCCTGTGAACCCTTTACCCACGGCTCAGGTGCAGGCACTTTATCCACAGCCTACGTGGGGTCGGGCCCTTTAGCCACGGCCCAGGTGAGAACAGGCACCAGTGCTCATGGTTATCAGGTTTCTTTTAGCTCAGGGCAACAAGATCCCTACTCGGAGCAGTAGTTTATTTACTATGACATTGCTTGGTCACTTGCCAGTTGTTGAACTCTAGGCCGGAAACTCCACCATTCTGAGCTTGATCGAGTTGGTATAAGACACTGGGCTGATCAAACCACACTGGTCTAGCCTACCCGGCTCGGGGATCAGTTTCACAATAGGCTGAATCGTACCTGGGTGCGGGCTGCAATGAGATTAGTTTACCCACATAACGGTGCTTCTAACTACTAATTACCACTATTTACCTACAATCTCTTGATCATAACGATGCTCCAAGGACTGAGTCTTCATGGTAAGCTGCAGCCTGCAAACAGAAAAGTTCTCTGATTAACTTGACTTATAGAAGTGATTCAAAGGATTCCAAATTCACTATAGGCCCTACCATGGTGAATACACTAAGTTGATTTTTGCTCCTAAATCTTTAAATTGAACTCGATTTTGAAACGGAGACCAGATTTGTGTTATAATTTTATAACCATGTGAATAAATAACAATAGAACTGAGAAATTCAACATTAAATTTCAGAGACCAAATTTTTTGGACCTTTCGCAATTAATTTCCATGAACTGGTGATACCTGCGCTATTCTAGTATTTTTTTATGAGTATAACTTGATGGTCCCTAAATCCTCAGCAAATTTGGCTATACTCGCCTCAGCCACTTCCAAGAAAAAGGTGTCTGAATTACCCAAAAACTGCAATTTCCAGCCACTTTTCAGAGTGACTTTTGGAAAAACGACAATTGTCCAAGTATGTTCGTATATTCATGAAGCAAAATCAATTCCAATTGAGAAAATATGATTCTGGGAATTTTAAAATCAAAATTGACATCGGAAATCAAATTTGAGAAACGTGAAAAATGCTAAAATCATCATTTTTGATTCGGCTAAAATTTTGTAGGAAGACGAGAGGACATTTCAAAATGGTTATTCCGTTGAAATTTTGCTAAAAATGGTATTTCAAAAGTAATTAGAAGGATTCCAAAATTCTATATAGGACCCTACCATGGTGAGTACACTAAGTTGATTTTTGCTCTAAAATCTTTAAATTGGACTCTATTTTGAAACGGAGACCGGATTTGTGTTCGAATTTGATAACCATATGGATAAATAACAATAGAACTGAGAAATTCAACAATAAATTTCAGAGGACAAAAATTTTTGACCGAAATGTACAGGGTTAACTAAGGTACTTTTGGACCTTTCGCAATTAATTTCCATGAACTGGTGATACCTGCGCTATTCTAGTATTTTTTTATGAGTATAACTTGATGGTCCCTAAATCCTCAGCAAATTTGGCTATACTCGCCTCAGCCACTTCCAAGAAAAAGGTGTCTGAATTACCCAAAAACTGCAATTTCCAGCCACTTTTCAGAGTGACTTTTGGAAAAACGACAATTGTCCAAGTATGTTCGTATATTCATGAAGCAAAATCAATTCCAATTGAGAAAATATGATTCTGGGAATTTTAAAATCAAAATTGACATCGGAAATCAAATTTGAGAAACGTGAAAAATGCTAAAATCATCATTTTTGATTCGGCTAAAATTTTGTAGGAAGACGAGAGGACATTTCAAAATGGTTATTCCGTTGAAATTTTTCTAAAATGGTATTTCAAAAGTAATTAGAAGGATTCCAAAATTCTATATAGGACCCTACCATGGTGAGTACACTAAGTTGATTTTTGCTCTAAAATCTTTAAATTGGACTCTATTTTGAAACGGAGACCGGATTTGTGTTCGAATTTGATAACCATATGGATAAATAACAATAGAACTGAGAAATTCAACAATAAATTTCAGAGGACAAAAATTTTTGACCGAAATGTACAGGGTTAAAACTAAGGTACTTTTGGACCTTTCGCAATTAATTTCCATGAACTGGTGATACCTGCGCTATTCTAGTATTTTTTTATGAGTATAACTTGATGGTCCCTAAATCCTCAGCAAATTTGGCTATACTCGCCTCAGCCACTTCCAAGAAAAAGGTGTCTGAATTACCCAAAAACTGCATATTTCCAGCCACTTTTCAGAGTGACTTTTGGAAAAACAACAATTGTCCAAGTATGTTCGTATACTCATGAAGCAAAATCAATTCTAATTGAGAAAATATGATTCTGGGAATTTTAAAATCAAAATTGACATCGGAAATCAAATTTGAGAAACGTGAAAAATGCTAAAATCATCATTTTTGATTCGGCTAAAATTTTGTAGGAAGACGAGAGGACATTTCAAAATGGTTATTCCGTTTAAATTTTGCTAAAAATGGTATTTCAAAAGTAATTAGAAGGATTCCAAAATTCTATATAGGACCCTACCATGGTGAGTACACTAAGTTGATTTTTGCTCTTAAATCTTTAAATTGGACTCTATTTTGAAACGGAGACCGGATTTGTGTTCGAATTTGATAAACATATGGATAAATAACAATAGAACTGAGAAATTCAACAATAAATTTCAGAGGACAAAAATTTTTGACCGAAATGTACAGGGTTAACTAAGGTACTTTTGGACCTTTCGCAATTAATTTCCATGTACTGGTGATACCTGCGCTGTTCTAGTATTTTTTTTTATGAGTATAACTTGATGGTCCCTAAATCCTCAGCAAATTTGGCTATACTCGCCCCAGCCACTTCCAAGAAAAAGGTGTCTGAATTACCCAAAAACTGCAATTTCCAGTTACTTTTCAGAGTGACTTTTGGAAAGCGACAATTGTCCAAGTATGTTCGGATATTCATGAAGCAAAATCAATTCTAATTGAGAAAATATGATTCTGGGAATTTTAAAATCAAAATTGACTTCGGAAATAAAATTTGAGAAACGTGAAAAATGCTAAAATCATCATTTTGGATTCGGCTGAAATTTTGTAGGAAGACGAGAGGACATTTCAAATGAGTTATTCCGTTGAAATTTTGCTAAAAATGGTATTTTAAAAGTAATTAGAAGGATTCCAAAATTCTATGTAGGACCCTACCATGGTATAGCCTGCAAACGGAAAAGTGCTCTGATTAACTTGACTTATAGAAGTGATTCAAAGGATTCCAAATTCACTATAGGCCCTACCATGGTGAATACACCAAGTTGATTTTTGCTCTAAAATATTTTAATTGAACTCGATTTTGAAACGGAGACCGGATTTGTGATAGAACTTTATAACCATGTGAATAAATAACAATATAACTGAGAAATTCAACATTAAATTTCAGAGGACAAAAATTTTTGACCTAAATGTACAGGGTACTTTTGGACCTTTCGCAATTAATTTCTACGAACCCGTGAGACCTATGATGTTCTAGTATTTTTTCATGAGCAAACCTTCACAATCCTTAAATCATTAGCAAATTTGGCTACGCTAACTCCAGCCGTTTCCAAGAAAAAGGTGTCTGAATTACCAAAAAACTGCAACTTCCAGCCAATTTTCAAAAGTGGCATTTGAAATAACATCAATTCTCCAATTATGTTAAGACATTCAGTAAGAAGATTCATTTCTGAGGAAAAAAATATTTTAGGGGAAATTATAAAATCAAACTTGACTTCAGAAATCAAATTTGATAAAAGTTAAAAAGGCAAAAATTCATGATTTTTCATTTCACTAAAATTTTGTAGGACGACGAAAGGGTATTTTATAAACGAAATTCCGTTGATATTTTTCCAATTTTCTCTTTTTCAAAGTAATCAAAAGAATTGTAAAAGTCTATATAGGCTCCTACCATGGCAGATTTACCGAGTCATTTTCGCTCTAAAATCTTTAAATTGGACTCAATTTTGAAACTGAGACCGGATTTGTGTTCCAATTTGATAACTATACACGTACATATAACAACAGAACTGAGAAATTCAACAAAAAGTTTCAAGCGACAAAAAAATTTGACCTAAATGGAAGTAAGCTCGTTTTCGACCTTTCGCAATTAATTTCTACGAACTGATGAGACAGACCTATGATGTTCTAATATTTTTTCATGAGCACACCTTCATGATCCTTAGATCATCAGCAAATTTGGCTACGCTCGCTCCAGCCGTTTCCAAGAAAAAATTGTCTGAATTACCAAAAAACTGCCAATTCAAGCGAGTTTCAGAACGGACTTTTGGAATACCGATAATTGTCCAATCATATTTAGTTATTCAGCTAGAGGAATTGTTATCAAGGAAGAATTTTCTTTGGCGGACACTTTAAAACCAAATTGAAGTCAAAAATTCATTTTGGAAAAAGTAAAAAAGGCAAAAATATGATTTTTGATTTGGCAAGAACTTTGTGGGACAATAAAAAGACAATCTAAAAAGTCAATTCCATTGAAAATTTTATTAAGTAATCACAAGGATTCTTAAATTCTACTTAGGCCCCTATATGACAAAAAAACAGTCTGGATTTGTGTTCTAATTTAATTACTTGACACATGCATAACAACAGAACTGAGAGATTACCATGTCAACTCATTATTCCTACATTTTTACAAGATAATTCATCATCTGGAGAGTTTTAATTTCGTCGCCACTTACGTTGCTTAAAAACTGAAGGAACACACAACAGGAGGCATGGGTTTTTGTAAGCATCATTGCACTTTTCATTATCACCTGCTCATTACTACCTCCAAATAACCAAGCTATTGGTGGCTGTTGGTGGGGTAGCTAAGCAAACAATAATCAAAATCAGAGTTTCAATCATAGGCCTACAATAGAAACGGTACCCACCTGTCATGATGTTCTGCTGATGCATTCCTCTTCTTCCTCTCCCTTTTTTTTCTCTCTTCTTCTTTAATCCACTCTCCCCTATACTTTGCTCCAACATCTGCTCCTCCATGCACTGGATTGTAAATACCACCGACTGTAAAGAAGAAAGTTATTAGTATTGTTAGCAATAATTATGTTCGTGTTTACAATTGGTAGCCATGTCCAGGGCAGGCCAGCAGGAAGTAAAATTAGTTTCAGAATGGAGCGGACTGGGGAGTAAAGATCCCCGGTCGGGAATGGAACATGCAGGGGCCCTCTGGTTCTGGACTTGATGAAAATGTGTGTATTAGTCATAATTTGACACAACTTCTAAAGGTAATGCCTATTATGGATTCGGAAAAACTCAGTATATATAGGCCTCTATCATTTTGTCTAATAATATTCAATAAGTTGGTATTACAGAAATTATAATCACTCTACGTAGGTATAAGAGTTCATGATGATCTTTGGCAGAGATGATTGGATTACCTTGGATGAAAATGTGAATTTGAAAGGTGTTCTTCTCTCAATCTTGAAGGATAGTCACTTTTAATATGATGCGAATATGACTTTTTAATATCCGCCAGGCGACCAGTGACAGAATAGAGCTATTAGCCTGTTGATTATTTTCTTGTCGGTGATACATGCCATTTAAGAACATTTGTCCTACGGCCCGGCCCGTGTCTTCGCTAACGCGAAGACAGCGCCCCTCAGGGGGCAAGGGGGAAAAGGCTTCCTTCTGGGCCCGCACAGATTTTTTTGAAATTATATCTTTTTTAATATGGTTTAACGTGTTTCAGATAAGATTTAGATGTAAATATCAATTTTCCAATAGAACTAAAAGCGCTGATATCAGTTGGACACCTTTGGGAAAATATATGTTTGCCAATCACAGTTATTGTAACTGCAGGGTCGTTTTGTTTCACTTTAGCGCCCCGGGCAAGGACTCAATTGTTAGACCTTGAAACTAAGTGCGCATATAGTGAAGGGGCTAGTCCACCCCTGATTTCAGCAGTTCATATCCAACCCTCGACCTGTGTGGTTGTACGAGACTGTTTAGCTATAGTTTAACCTAGTTTAGGTGCCTCCAGCCAGCCTACCGATCATTATAGTAGTTTAGAATCCGATTATACTAACCGATACTGTAATCCATTTTCAGGAGTATTATTTGTAGCTTACAGTTTAGTACCCGAATTTATACTACCCGATACTGTAATTGTTTATCATCCAAGTATTAATATAGTTTACGTGCATCAGTGTGTACTTTCATTGCATTGGTCATAGCATATGTCAGATGGGGCCTACTTTGGACACTTTTCATGTTTGCTAATAACTTTTCACTCTATGAGTGACTCAATTATTCAAAAAAATTACTGTTATTAGATATTCATATCTGCTTCCAAAATTGCATAGCTTATGACTTGAATACTTCAACTTCAATCAGAAATAAATATTATTTGGTGTCCAAAGTTATAAAATAATCCATATGAGAGAAACACAAAGGTGAAGGGTCAATTTGGACAACAGATTTGATAGATACCAGCTAAAGCATTCAGCTCTTTTTGAAAAATCTTTTTCTCATCATGTTTTTTTGACAACTGTCAAATAATCTTCATCAAAGTAACTTGATTTTTCTTCAGGTGTCCATACATAGAAACATGATATTTCTATAAGAAAATCGAATGTGAAAAAATTGCCATCAAAATTGCCAAAAAAATTGGATCAGTTTAAACCACATAATGGTGCATTTAACTACTATCCACCAGTATTTACCTACTATCTTCTATTGCCACGATGTTCCAAGGAATGAGTACCGGTATTCAAGGTAAGCTGCAGCCTGCAAACAGAAAAGAGCTCAAATTAACGTAAATAACTTGCTTCAAATTCAATGAATCACAAAAATGTCATCATATTTGTTTTTGGCAAAGAGCTACTCCGTGCCCACGCCAAATTTGAGACGAATCAAATTTTGAAAACTGAAAAGATTAAAAGTAATTTTGCTCTAAAATCTTTTAATTGGACTTTGAAACTGAGACCGGATTTGTGTTCCAATTGAATAAGTATACACATTCATAACAATAGAAATGAGAAATTCAACAAAATGTTTCAAGCCTCAAAAACATTCAGATCAAAATAATCAGGGTTCTAGCTAGTTTTTGACCTTATGCAATCAATTTCTATGAACTGGTGAGACCTTTGATGTTATAGTATTTTTTATGTGTACAACTTCATAATCCCTGAACCATTAGCTAATTTGGCTACGCTCGCCCAAGCCGTTTCCCCAATAAAAGTGTCTGAATTACCAAAAATCTGCAATTTCTAGTGAATCTTTTCAGAACGGATTTTGGACAATAATTGTCCAATTATGTTCTGTTGTTCAGCTACAAGAATTGATAATAATGAAGAAAATATACTCTTTGAGATTTCAAAATCAAAATTCGAGTCAGAATTGGAGTAAAACAAGCAAAAAAATCATGATTTTTGAGGTGATTGGCCAAAATTTTATAGAGCTTTAAAAGGATATTTCGAAAACACAATTTGCCATACAAATGAGCTGAATGCCTGAGTAGTCAATCTTGGCGGCTGAGTGGTCGACCATCCTGACTGAGGTGCATCGTTTTTTTCCTCTGTCATTGAGGTGAATACTAGGATGGTTCCTTAACAATTGGACATGACTGCTTCTTTCAAAACATCCAATAAATTAACCTTTCATCTAAAGTTACTATTACCCTTCATCATTCACTGACGTAAATACATCTAGAACGTCAGTTCAATGCATTGGAAAACTCAATAAAAATGAAGGAAAAAAGTGAACAAATGAAATTTAAAAAAAGAATAGAGAAAGTAGAACTTGCAATCAATCAGGTAAATTTTTACTCATTGCTATGCACATAGGCCTATATTCAATGTCAACATGGACCTCTTTATTGATCAAATGAATAACATTATCATTATTGAGTGGATGAGAGTAGCAATGATTTCAATTTTACTTACAGAAAAATGTCGAGGTTAGTTTTTATGTTTGTTTGTTTTTTGTATTTTTGTACGCTGCGGCATTTATACAGGGCAGACAAAGTAACTAATCGACTTGAAACGTTTTCTGGATTTTGCGGGCATACTAGAATAAATCACACAGTTTCCCAGCAAAATTACAGCTAGGTACCGGTACACTAACCATAACCCTAAAACAGATCGACGCGGCCACTGAGTTTATAATACCGGTACCTAGGATTAAAGTTAGCATCTACAATGTAATGCAAGTGAGGCTTATGAGGTGAGATGTTCAGTGTAGGCATTGAGTTTGTAGTTATGGTGTGCCTGTGCCTGTGTACTCGTGGCGCACCAGCATAGCTCGGGTTGGGGGCCAGTATATCTTTTCTGTGGATCACTTATCGGGGTAAAGTTTTCAGTTTGATAATGCCTATGTCTTTGTGGACCACTTTACTAGGATCCCTCAATCAACTACAAACTCAATGCCACAATGCTACGATCCACAATACCAATTTAGTAGTTGGAAATTATATTCTGGACCCCACTGTTTTAGTTTTGTGGACCATCATATTGTGGGCCACAATATCGGGGTGTCATACTCAGTGACAGTGTCTAACTAGATTTGGGGTAGCGGTGTATCAACTTTGTGGTCCACTATATCCACATGATATCGGGTCCTTCGAGGTTAACAATGACAAATCTATGTGGATCACTCTACTTGAAAAGATATTCTGGACCCCTGCATTGAGATTGTAGTGTACCCCGGTGTTCTAGTTTTGTGGATCACTATATTGAGGGCCACAAAACCAAGGTATTTGTACAATTTTCGGATTTAATCGTGTAGGCCACAATACTGGGGTCCACTTCAGAATATTGGGGTTCACAATACTGTGGTCCACAGAAGCGGTTGGCCTACCCTTTTTGTAATGCATTAGGCAGTGTTGGGGAGTGAACTTGCAAAATGAACGCGTTCACGGGAACGCGTCCATTTTTTGATGAACTTTGATATGAACGCGTTCGTTTTTTACATAATGAACGTGAACTTGGTGAAAGTTCCTTTTTCGGTCACGAACTTTTTAAAAGTTCAAAAGTTCGCCGGTGAAACGTTTTTTCCAAACGAGTAGTACATTTTTCCATGACGATTGTACTTGAGTGAGAGAGAATGAGATAGACGCGGTTTTCTGACCAATCCGAAACGCTGATTCATGCTCAGTTTGGCTAGCGGTCTTTTCATTGATCATTTTGAGCACTCCCTGATTTGTAAAATTGGATTGAAGTAGAAATTAAAGTTCAAACGACTTAAATTGTTGATAATTTTTAAAAAATCCCTTCTCATTTATCCAACTTCTCACAGTAAGCCCTACCAATATTAGCTATGTAATACTGTCCGGTGGTCCAAATTGACGTTAAGAGCAAAAAATAATCTCGAAATGAACTTTCACGTGAACTTATGTACTTTTTACACAAACTTGAACTTTTCAGAATAAAATATAGAAAATGAACTTGAACTTTTGAAAAGTTCATTCTCACAGTAATGAACTGAACTTTTGAAAAGTTCTTTTTAAAAAGGAACTTCCCAACACTGGTATTAGGTAAGTATGCTTATAAAATCAAGATGGGCAAAGGCATAGATATTTATTCATTCAATATGTATTTACTCAATGGCCAAGGCTTAGGCCATACAGTTATAAACTATGAACTATAACTCAATGCCTCGGCCTAGTCATTGGCCTAGTTAACAACCAAAGTTAATGGTTATACCAAAAAAATAAACAAAGCCGAACCTAACCTAAAAATCCCCACATTTCAACCAACATTCTTTTTATGACAACTAACTAAACCCACTTTATAAACTCACCTTTACGTTACATAGGCCTGCTGTATATCATTTAGTATCACCATTGATCACTCAACTACATCACGAGTTCATAATTGGTACATTATCACTTAATTAAACATAATATTATTGTCGATCCGACTGTCACGGCTTGTTCTAATGTGGTAATCCATGCTGTTAGTGCAGTATGACGCAATGCTAGTCACGTGTTTTGGGTCATTTGAAACATGGGTTATATAGTCACAATAATGCACAGTAGTATGAACATTGACTAAAAACTTGACTAAAGAGATTCTCAAGACGTCCCATGTTAGTCGTTTGACGCAAATGATTTTTTTTCCATATTTATGACATAACAGCAACAACATTTTTATGATAAACTACATTATTTATGCTGACTACAAATCGAGTGGGCCATGCCTAAAGTTTGTTTCACGAGTTGACCATCATTCCCCCTTTTCTTTTACATTTTTCACGCTTTTTCTTCAACAGTTGTTCCTGCAAGGTGATTGGATAATAATTTACACCAACTTGATTCATACAGGCTAGTTTGAGCATGGACCAAATCTTTAATAGGGGCCTACATGGTTTAAGATTCATTTTATTGACGCATTTACACAGAATTCTTTTGAGGAGTGTTTTTTCTCTATATCATTACCCTGGGTGCTATAATTAATACGAGCGGGTTGGTTTCCATTCTGGACGGATTCATTCGGGAGGGTTTGGCTCCTTGGTCCGAGCCGAGATTGTTCAGATATGTTTATAACTCAAAACTATTCATAATGTCTAATTGCCTCAAGCGGTATACCGCCTGCCTGACGTGCTAGTAAATTAAAAATCAAACGGTGTTCGATTTTCACGCCATCCTTCTTTTTATTACTTTTTAAATATTATATATAGGCTTTTGGCCAAAGGTTATGGATCGAGAAGATTTTTTTCTGAACCGATATTGGAATTATTATTCATAACGTATCGCACAGGGAGCCGAACCCTCCCGAACAAATACGGCCGGTGGCAGCCGACCTGCGTGTTAACTTATGGGCATATGTCAGTTTTGCACATTTATTTTCCACTTTTGGTTAAACTAAGCTATTAGCAAAACTGAGTGGGAATGTCATATTTTTACAGTTTTTAAAAGAGCACTTGCCTCCTCTTCTGATGAGCGTAGCGAAGATTTTCATTCCATATACCGAAAAATGTTGGTCTTATTTTTTTTGTGTGTGTAATTTTGTACGCGGCATACAGGTCAGAAAAAAGATCAATCAACTCGAAACTTTTTTTTCAAATTGGTGTTATACCAGAATAGGTTGGGATTGTTTTTCAGAAAAATCGGTTGAACGGTTTTTTGGAAAAAAATTGCAAAGTATAGAAAATCCCCATAAGAATAAGCCAGAGGCAAAAAACTTGAAAAAACAAAAATTTCCAAAAGCTCTAAAATTTCTACTGAATGTAGTAACAACCATCATAAACATTTTCAGAGATTTATAGAACATTCAGATGTGTAATAACAAAGAAAACGCATTCATGTACCTTTTCTCCATCAATAAAAGCAATTAGAAAAAACTATTAAATGTGAGCAACAAGTGTCCTCCAAGGTACATGAATTACCGTATATCTCATAGTCAGGTCAGTTCTTGACCATTGCCATGTAGATATTGGTTGTGAGTAATCTACAGAAGGCCTCAATTCCCAAAACACAATGTAACCATGACAGCTGATAGCAACAAGTTGCAGGTAAGGTTTTCAGCGTTTAAAGTAGTCCAAGGTTTGTAGATGTAGATTGAGCTGACAGAGTATTTTGGTTCAATTCAAGATTTCCATATCCCTACGCTCATCTCACAACGCACATTCTGCGTTTTCCTAGTTTATTTATGAGGATTTATTTACGACATGACAAAACCATAAGGCTATCTTGATAACGAAATGAGTAAAAAAATGAAGAGGACAAAAAATGCATGCAACTTGTTCGATGCTATATTGCCTATTAACATAATGCTGATTTCTGTGTGACTTCTGTGACAAAGTAAATGAAAGAGAAGGATTAGTTTGATGGTCTATAGTTCTATCATACTTTTATTTGAAAGCAAATTATTGTTACAATTCTCAAAATAAAAGCGTCAATGTACTTTTGATGTTTACCGCTTGGTCTACGCTGGCTGGGTTGGGACTCGTGTACACCAAGCCTCACGTGTACGGTAGATGGTCGCTTGAGACTGTGAATTCGTGTGATTGTGAACCTTCCAGACGGATAGGGCAACTTCAAAATATCTCCTAGAGACCTAGACATTTGATTCTTGTTAAACACAGTTAATTCGAAAAATCAGCGTCGACTGAAGCCCAATCGCTCAAACGATTTTCAGCACT
Organism: Brachyptera putata; assembly: GCA_907164805.1. Taxonomy (NCBI): domain Eukaryota; kingdom Metazoa; phylum Arthropoda; class Insecta; order Plecoptera; family Taeniopterygidae; genus Brachyptera; species Brachyptera putata. The sequence goes on along the minus strand of OU015462.1, from coordinate 19,453,936 downwards.
CTTAGCGGTGAACGAAAATTTAAATATAAACTTCAGGATGACTGAAAAATCAAAAGAGATGCTGGTAAAGAACTACATGGTAAGGGTGTGGGAAGGGTGGAGACAAAGGAGTGGGGATGAGTCGGGATGAATCTTGATTTAATGTTGGGTGAACTGTCTTTGTACATCTCTAGTCAATGCTCCAACTAATTGTTTCTGATAAGAAATGAATAAATACACAATAATTCATCAGATGTACTTGCAAACATAAATGCACTGTTCTCTATTCATTTGTAGATGATCAGCCACATGGTCTCACATAACCAGATAGAGAAAAAGTATGTCTGGCATCTATGAAATATTCACAATATAGGCCTACCATGAATGATTGTGACAATTTTAAAATTTACTCATAATAGGCTAGAAACTTTCAATCAAATTTATGAATATGTAATCGATGCTTTTCCTACTGAGCCTTTTAATTTAACCAAAGACTAAGGAGTATTTTGATTTTTGATTTGGGTAAAAGGAAACAAAATGTATTATTTTTCCAAGAATACAATTTAATATTCAGTAGCTAAAGAATAAAGTTGACATAATTATTTTTTAATTAATATACACATGGCATAAATAGTCTGCAGACAAAAGTTGATTCTTCCTATTCCTAAAAAAAAACATGTACAGTCTTAAATAGACAAAAATTTACCAGTTCTCTCTGCTAAAAGAGAAAATGAGCTCATTTCAATTTAATGTAAAAAAAATACGGGTGTTCGAGTCCATGCAAATTTGAGTCCCAGTCTCCAGAAGAACCAGTTTAGTTTGAAATGGTTCAAACTCGTACTTTTGAACCATTCGCACCGCTTAATCTTCCGCCATTTTGACGCTTTGAACACCACTTTCTCAATGAAGGTGACTAGTAAGATTAGGATCTCAGGAACTCAAATCAGGATCTCAAAACACATAGCATTTGGAAGGCTATGGGTATCCTAGTCATCACTCATTAATTAACATCCTTCAAACTTTGTGAGTTGGTTTGAATTAATTGTAGAATTATTGACCTTGACAAAAAAAATCAAATGAGTTTTTTGCTCATTAGATTTATTATTCTGATACAGATTCAGATTTAGAATTAAAATTAAAACTTGAAACTCGAAATTGAAAGCATGGAGTCACACACCTTTATAATAATTCGTTAAAGACTCTAGAAAAAGAATGACCTAGATGTCGCCGTGTCGTAAAATAAATAAAGTCGTTCAATTCATTTGAATCGATATTCGCGAACCTTATTGAAACTTGACTCGGAACTCGGAGCATCGACTCGTACACCCCAGCAAAATTATAACAGTAAAGGGTCGTTCTGACCAATGTGAGAGTCTGCTTAGTACGACAGAAATGATACTGCAAACGATGTACCGGGTAATGGAGGTTTCGGCTACATATCATCGGTGGCTTCCAAGACAGCGCCGCTGTACGCCAGATCCCAATACTGCTCAACAGTGTGCTTCTTGAAATGTTCGCGCGCCAGTTTCTCAGTAGGACACACTTTGAATTTCATTTCGCCAAAGTTGCGTTGCTTGGTAGTACCTTCCCACACGAGCACACATTTATTAGGATATTCCTTACCATCACTTTCTTTCACCATGTCTTCTTCCCATTTGATCCTATTCAACATTAACCTAAAATCAAACAAAATGATAATGTCAACTTTGTATTTAATACAGAGCTATCCGACTCAAAGTCCATACTCTAAATTACTGCAATATTTAAAAATAAATTACTCTCCTATATTACTCATCTAAGTGTGGGGCATTTTACCATTCAAGAGTACGAGTTATCCATCCTACCAAAATCTACTCTATCTCTACGTATCACCGTAATTTACAAAAATATTACTTATATATTTGTAGGTCTTTAAAAAGGGGGTCCATTACATAATCATAAATTCATCACTCAATAGCGTTTATCTTAAATCCTTAAAATTGCAGCGAAATTATGTAGGCCTGTGGATTGTAGGGATTATATGTTTACAACGTCTACAGTGAACCCTAATTAATTGTAAATCGAAAGGCCCCAAAAAAATAATTTCGGTTTATAAAAATTTGGATTACCCAAAAAGTCATTTTTTCCGCTCAGAATATAGTCAATTTCGTACTGCGCGCTAGAGGAAGCTATGTCACCGGCTAAGACTACGTAATAGATCCGTTGCTAAGGGCCTCGCTGCTCGTGTGAACTCGGCTATCTCCGTGAAGCGCGATCCTCATATGGCCCGTTTCTATTGGCGCTCGGCCATCCTGAGTCGGACGAACGAGTATTGCGAGCTCAAACTTTGTCAAGGTCAACTGCATTCGTCGCAATCGATACAAAAAGCATGGAACAGCTGAGCGTGCTTCCACTCATTCTCATGCGTCAAATATAGAAGATGGAAATTGGGGAAACAATGATAACTTTGAGGAATTTATTTGAATTATCCAATCCGAAATCAGTGTTAAAGCATTTGAGGGGACGAATATTAGTTCGAATCACGGTTTACCTGGAATTCGGATTAACCATATTAATTAACATACAAATGCCTTTACCTTTAGCTGGGGACAGATTTCAAGCTCAAAATACGTCAAATTTCGGATTAACCGAGTTCGGATTAATGAGGGTTTACTGTACTCTACAGTGACCGAGGCAATAGCCGAAATATCAAAAACCTTGTGTGTTAAAAAAAACTTGTGTACTTATTTGTTTTCTATCAATAGGCCTCCAAATGAGTACCTCTACTTTTTAACTTCGGTAAGCTGACTGTTCTTTCTTTACCCTTTACCCAATTCAAATTTACAATTATTCAGTAAGTAGGCTACATGTCCTTCTTTGGTGCATATCCATACTTGCCAATATTTGTATTAGCATTTTCAAAATATATCCTCCGACAAATACGGATATATAACAATCCAACTACAATAAACCCTCGTTAATTCGAATTCCAAGGGACCCCAAAAATCAGAATTCGAATTTAAAAAATTTGAATTATGAAAAAATGTTTTTTGTTTGTATATTATATAGTGTGCATGTAAGAGGCGCACATGATTTGTTCCATCTCACTTTTCCCTCCCCCATACTAAGCATCTTTTGACAGTCATGTGTTTATCTTCAAGTGAAGTGTGAAGTGATTAATGCACAACAAAGTGTGGATGAATACTACTGCTATCATGTCACTCATTAGGAAATACTCAACACAGTCAGTTCACAGGTTAAAAGAGTCAAATTACCTAATGTAAAGTAAAAAAAGGCATGTAGAGAGAAAAAATATATAAATATTGGGGCCTAGAATGAAAGAAGCAATTATTTTCTCTGCAGCACTAGCTGGCTGATTTATTTACTGTCAATGATCAACTCCTTACACACAATAGAATAATATGCACTCTGTGGATCAAATAATTTTAATTGAAAAATAAAGATGGGTCTCGAATATATTATCAGGGAAGTAATTTTCTCTAACCGCAACACAGAGTACCTTAACTTTTCAACGGACATGAGCATATCTTGACTATTGTCCTGCGAAGGATAAGAAATCCTTTGTTGTCATTGTGTCGTAAGAATAACTCGCCCGTCCCCCCTTGTCATTTACGCCCGGGCCCCTCCTCCTGCTAACACACGCTGACACAGCAAGTAAGCTGTGACGTTTCGAGTGTGTGTGGAGGGGTCGGGACACCCGACCGCTCACTGGATTACAAAGAATTTCACGTAATAAAATATTTGATTGCGACAACTTTTATACCTAATTTGTGCTGAAATTCGAATTAAACAAACATAAAACAATAATAAAACAGAAGTTCGGACTAATTAATTAATTATCAGTTCGAAATTCGAATTATCGAAATGAACCAACATTGATATCCCTATACCAGCGGCCGGGGTCATTTCTCTAGTTTGAATTAGCGCGGAATTCGAATTAACCGAGTTCGAATTATCGAGGGTTTAGGCCTACTGTAGTATTTAAGCAAGAATGTTCACACTTTAATTGGAGATAGAACTGGTGAAACACAGACATACCGTTTATATTTCTTCTGCTGTTTTTCGCCGCCTTCTACAACGATGACGTTACAGTCCCTGAATAGAATCACTAAACCAGTCATAAACAGTTGTTTGGCATTTGTTTCAACTTTGTATTTCTTGGAAGCATTGGTTAACTCTTTCACCCTGTAAAAGATACATAAAAGAACAATAACAACTTTTGTCAATAAGAAAAAAATGCTTGGTTTATGCCAACATAGAAATTTGATCAACTACACGTACTGTCGGCACGTGAAACAACTGCTAACGAACTTCGACGCCACCTAGATCGCATAAGCTAGCTACAGGGCTCTGACGGCCTGAGTAGTCGATCTCAGTAGCTTAGATCGGTTTCAAAGATCCAGAACAACGTCGCTCTCAGTTGCGTATCTATCGTAGATAGATATAATTCTACGGCTAATGTATATAAATGGTCACCTGTACACTGCCACATGTACGCCGAGTGAGGTATCTTCCTTAATTTTCCTGATTTTTTTCTCTTTGCGCTGTTCGGTGGTGAGCCTTCTTGCCGCGTTCGCCTCCTCATGAGCCTTCTGCCGTTTGGCCATCTGCTCTCTGACGTGGGCTTCGATCTTTGTGGGGTCCTGGACCGCTTCTGTGCCCAACACTCGCATGAGGTTCGAGATTCTCAGCTTGGGCTCAGGAGCTGGCTCCAAACCGAGGCGGATCTTCTCCTGCTCCTCTTTCCACGCTTCACGTCTATTCTGACGACGCAGTTTCTTCCGCTCTTTGCTCGTTAGAAAGACGGGCATGTAGATGGGCTTCAACGGGTCAGCTGGAACGTTACGGAAACTAAGTATCATCTCGATTGTAGGCCTATGCTAAAACTAACATGAATGCAAGACTCAATATGAGCTGTTCGTCATCCAAAAATTCACTACAGTATTAAAAGGAGCATATAATACAAAACCCATACTGCCCAGTCTTTTTTTTTCTCAGAAAATTGCTCAGAAGTAGCGTCGTCTTTTTGAGAGTTGATTTTTTTCATCGTATGGGTGTAGGCCAAAACGTTTTTAATTTCAAGTTCAAATAATGTAGGCCTAAATTTAATTATAGGGATAGCCTAGGGCATGCATATGGGGCAGCATAGGCATTTAATTCTCATCAAAAACAAACAACTTGTTCGATTAGTGCAAGGGTCAGAAGCTCAGAACACAATTTGAGGTACCGGTACCTTGTCACATGATGCAGAAAACACTACCAGGATACATTCGGCTAATCGGTATTAGTTTGCAGTTCGTGTAACATTGTAACAATGAATGTTAAGAAAGTTCACATTACTGGTTTAAAAATATATAGGCCTAATGGGTTTATCAAAAAAGTTTCAAAAAATGAGCATGTTTGGTGAACAAGTTTTTTTTTCAAATTCATTGCCCAACACTAAAGTATACTACAGTGCAAGTGCATGCAAGACTAAAATTGTCTGTCCACTTGAATTTTCCAGTAAGCTAAGCATTACAGTAGTTTGTTTTGATATTGATTCATACCCAAATAATTTTTGTGGGTAGGCCCAGTAGTATCAAAATTTGGTACCCAAAGTAAAATGGTAAAATTAAAAAATCCAGTAGTAGGCCTAACATTCCATTTTTCCATTCCATTTCATCTTCATCAACTCAAATTTGATTTAAAAAACAAACACATGGCCAAATAGAGTTACGATGCAAGAGTGCAGACTTACTTGGTGGTCTCATCTGGGTTGGGTGTTCAACGAGATTAGTCAACGAAGAGGCTTTGAGCGGGACGTTTCCTTCTTCAACATGAGCCCTGGAATCAACGACTTCGATTGAGCATGCTTCAAAAAGCAAGGCATTTTTTATCTAGTTATACTTTTCTGACAATGCACTCTATTTGTAGCGTGCATGACTTGATAGCAAACAAATAAATTATCAACGAATACAATATTAGGCCTATTGTCTGTTGAATATCTAATAAAGAATAGACAACAGCCTCCATGACAATGTAAACGTTATGCCTATCATAACGAATTACGGTAATCCATTTAAAATGTTCATAGTAGGCCTAAAAACAAAACCATTAATAATTTTGAGATAAAAACTAAAAAGGGAAACAAACATAGAAAAATACCATATTAGTATTGCCGTTCGATAGAAAAATTAATAACATGAAAATTCTGTATCAAAAATTGATCGAAATACATCGTAGTTTTCAATTGAAAAATTGCAAACAATGTTAGGAAAAAGAAAGGGGTCAGGAATAACAAATGTGGCTAGCTGCATACAAGCAGCTAAGCATAGGCTTTTCTTGCTATAGGAGGGAAGGTACCGACCAATGGTTTCTCACTTGTGGGAGAGACCCTAAGCACACGTTTCTCTCAGGGGCAATACAAAATTTCTGGCAGCAACGTATTTTTTTGTTACTCGACCATTTAAAAAAAAATCAATATCGAAAATTGTTTTGAATTCTACATAGAAATTATCGAACAATCAAATTGATCAAATTCATTTTCAATATCCAATTCTGATCCAATTCGATATCAAGTCCGACCTGAAATATTGAATTGATCAAATAAACAGAAATCGAACAGCAACCCTAAAACTGAGACGAGTAGACCAGCTTCTCAAGTGAGTTGATCGAGCCAGCGAGATCTTATGAGCTTTCTCCTAGTTGTCATTTTTGCCAGTGAAAGTACAAAGCAAAAAAACAATTATCAACATCAGCCACTATGACGTCCTAATTTGCAAGCTGAATACCAGTTTTGTCATTGCGCCATGCCTGTCTTGACTAAACCCAATGATTGAACAGTATAAAATACCGTGCTGTAATATCGTTACTCGAATATTGATGTGTCCATCACAATCAATTTGAAGAAATGTTGCCGGATTTGCACTCTGATGTTCTGTACTTATGAAAAATTAAAATTAGGCCAGATATAAATAACAATGAGAGTTTTTTTCACTTTCAAATTTAAGCTGTTTGGAAAACCTATCTTCAAGTAACTGACTCTTCCAAAAGCATTAGTTATATTTTCTTACTACTTTTTATTTCAATTATATTGAAATTAAGGAACTATCCCAGTATTCACATGATCAACCTGGCAGAAATCGAACCCTGGTTTCCAGAATGACTTCTTCATACAAATCAACAAGAATCAGCACCAAGACATAAACTCTTACATATCGTCTGCTAGAATCACCGAATCCCACCACTCGATGTCCGGTATCTCGTCGTCAGCTTGTTCAGCCTTGGGTGCAATCAGAGCGAGCTTTGTGGCCGAAGAAATGCCCGTCTTCCGGGCAATCTGAGAGATCTCGTTCTGCAGTTTCTCCAGTTGGGCCTGAAACACACGAATAATGCGCCTTATGCAGTTTCTTTGTCTACCCGTCCGAGGGTGATTGAATAATGCTATTACTGCCTTTGTGACAACATGTTGAAATGATCTAATTAATGCCGATGACCTGTCACGGGATTTTATAAAATTGGGCTTTTATGTGAAATCTTTGAATAATCAATGACATTACACGTAAAACAGTCTGAAGTATTAACTATAAAAAAGTAGAAAATTTGCCAATTTCTCATATATAAAGAATATATGTTGCGTAAAGTATCAAGATAGTTAGGCCTCTGCAACAGGTAGGGCCTAATATGCATGTATACCAGTAGGCCTACTAATATTATGAATTGGGTAAAAGAGAAAGAAAGAACAGCAGCTTACTGAAGTAAATAAGTCGAAACGTAAAAATTCTCGTGAGTTTGTGTACCGGTACTGATTTGTTTTTTATCAATGGGTCTCCAGTCTCCACAATGAGTACTTATCAACTTTGGACTCTGGTAAGCTGCTTTTATCTCTTTCCCTTCCACCCAATTCATATATCCAGCCTCAGACTATTTTCCTATAAGCCTACACCTTGTAGGCCCAGTAACTTGGGCCACATTGAATAAAAAGTGGTAAGTGTTTTATATATTTACGTACGTATACTTCTGAGTTACGTTACATTTTTTGATCACGGTAATTTGAAAAAACCTACATAATTGCTCATTTTCTAAACAGAATTTAAAAAATAATCACTTGTCTTGATCAATAGTTGTGCCTATTGCCTACACCATTGACAATCCAATTAGAGTGAAACCTCCATGCATGGTTCATGGATCCATCGTTTTCCTGTGTCGTCATTTTGTCCCACTCTACTCCCACATAACAATGTAGAATTTTCGTATGCAGATAGTTCTCCTGCAAGGACAGTTATTCCTAGTCCTTTGAAAAACGACAGATAGAGGTTTCACCATAACTTGAAAAAGAATTAGAGTATAAATACTTTCTTTAAAACTGTTTGACCAATTGTGATATGCCGTGTTCCTCTCAGTTGGAGCAGAGATAGAAAAGTAGGTCGTAAATCAATTACCGGTACATTACATCAGCTTCGACACTGAAACATATTGTCAAATCCCGCATTTTGCATGAACCCACATCGATATCGTACCTTGATCCCCAACTCCTGAGAGAGACATCGTTCTAGGTAAGATCGTAACATACCTTCATTCTCATTCTGTCCGCCAACTGCTGAAACTTGCCTGGTTCATGGAACCGAAGAGTTCGTTTGTTCCGCACAGAAGATTTGACACCGATCCGGGAGTCGAAAAAGTGCGTGTCAGCCAGATCTTCCACAACCTTTTCCTGCAGCTGCTGGCGGAACTCTTCGCGTTTTTTTGCTCGGATGTTAGCCTGTAACAAACATGCATGCAAGTCTAAATACAATGGAGTAATAAGTAGGTGGAAGGACTATGCCGGTAGTTTACTTTTGTTTCATTAATATTGACCCCTTGTACATATTCAAAATGATGAGTTAAAAAGCTACATACGGTGGGTCACTATTGATGTGGGTGGACCACAATACGGTCACTATTGATGACAAAAGTTCATGTATATATATATATATATAACTATTGGATAAATATTGTTAGTAAATACATTTCAGACCTATATGAAAATAATTGCAAGTATCAACAATAAATAATATATAACTGGCACTGGTGCCACAGTGGTAAAGTGCTGCTTGCTCAATGTGACTGGGAAATGAGGGGTATATCGAGCCAAGGTTTGATCCCAACCACCATATCTTGACAGAGTTTTTTTTTCATTTCCCTCATAAGCCAAGCTTACTGCCAGGAATAAGTCACAACCGTTTCCTTCCAAATAGGCAATAGCTTTCCCATGAAATCTCAAGAAACCTTCATCTCATCATCCCAGCATCTCATTAATCTTTCATCCAATGCCAATAGATCATCATAACGTGTCGTTAAACCCTTAGGACTAAAAGATGAAATAATATGACTAGTGTGGGCCTGGAGTTTTCTTTTTTATTGTATGGGCAAATAACCTGCAATGAATACCAAACCATAGACCAAGTACAGTATTACAATGATGAATAACTGAGATATCATACCTAGCATACCAAGTTGCCATTAGTTCAAGATATTTGCTATTTGGCAATGGAATGTTTTGGTTTAGGCATACATACCTTCAGAGTCGGCACAAGTTGTGTAAGCTGCACTTCTTTCCCTGATATGTCTACTGTACGACCTTCGTCGTCAAGAATCAGAGGAGTTGGTTTATCTTGAGCAGAAACAGCTTTTGCCGGTGGAAATGCCAGCATACCTGTTGATAGCTTCGATTGAATCTGAGCCTGAAATCCAAAAAGAATCATATCATTTTACAGTAACAATCAATTTCTTATAAACGGCAGTTACAAGCAGTTACGGTGATGGTATATTCTTCTCGGTCTTCACGCAGGTTCGCTAAATTATTTCAACTAGAGATGCTTCATTTGAATGCAATGAATATCAATCTAGGCCTAAATATGGAATAGTTCAATTTACAACTATGCTGATGATTGATGAAATTGAATAATTTCCTTCAGAGAATTGGGTTAGAGAATTATTTCAAGGTATGCCACTTATAATGAAAACTGATACAACAATTTTGATAGCACTGGTTGAAATCAACAATTGATAAACTCCAAATCTAGAAGTACGGTAAAAAAGTTTCAACAAAAAGTTTGCAATAAGTTTCAATAGAATTTGATGAAAGTGAAAAAAATTAAAAATATTCAACATGAAAATATGAAAAAGCGAAGACGAAACATTGTAAACATAGGCCCTATCCAACAGAAAATTTTAATAAGCCTACAATTTTTCAAACAAACTTGATTTGTTTCATATAGAAACATTTCATTAGTTAAGCGTGCTCCAGTACCGGTGCAATAGAGGAACGAAATTCTTGGCAAGGCTTGTCTGGCCTTGGATCACAGTAGGATAATGTGCTTACCCTAATTGAATAATTTCCTTCAGAGAATTGGGTTAGAGAATTATTTCAAGGTAGGCCACTTATAATGAAAACTGATACAACAAAACCATCCAAGATCTATGACGTTTCAACTCCAGTCTTGTCCAGTCCAGTCAGTATTTCGTATTTAAGAAATAGGATTGAACCTATGTAGGTAATTTTACCCAAAGACTCATCACAGAGATTACATTTTTTTTACCACACGCCTACTTATTAACACTTTAACTTGCAAAGTTAGAATGATTACCTGTAACTGTGAAATTTTTCTAGCTTTGTCAGCATCACTTCTCTGTAGCAGACCTGGTATTGCCTGAGGTATGCCAAACATTCCTAATGACACAGGCTTTGGTTTAGGTGGCTCTTCTACTCGTGGTATAATGTTACGAACTGGAGGCGTATCATCCACTCGTAGAGCATTTAACGCTCGCTTACGTTCTTCAATCATTTTCTGTGCATTGGCCATCATATCTTTAATTTGTATAGCAGTCAATTGACCTGGACTAGGAGTGTTAATAGTTGGCTCAGGAATTAAACCATTATCCAGGTCCAAGATGGGATTTGGTTTCATCTTTGCTTTCTTTGCAGATTCTTTCTCCTCGGCCTTAATGTCATCATGATGACGCTTTCTTGAAGCTTTCTGCGAAGATTTCAATTCTTCTGCTAGTTCAAATATACGTTCAGCTAGTCGAGAGGCCTTCTTTTCATCCAGAAGAGCTGCAAGTTTATCTACGGGAAAAATGCAGATTAGCACTAGACATTACTCGCAGGTCCTAGGTCTTCTAGGCTACTAGGTATTACAGTTCCAAAATCGCTCCACCCAGTACGCCTACGATAATTCATTAAGTGGGTCTCGGGTGACTCATCCAAAAGACTTCCTCCTAAATTACCTACACATATTGAGCTCTTCTGCTCTAGATCTAGCCATTTTTAGGTTCTCAAGTTTTTAGGGATGGTTAATACTTAATACATAGGTTAAGGTACGGTAAGGTAGGCCTATTTAATCTAAAATTGGTCTTATTATCAAGTCAACACAAACCTTACCCTACTCACCATCCATCACTTCAAAAACCATAAAGACATGGAAAACACATACCGGTACCTCAAAGAGGGGGGGGTTACATTAACGGCATATTTAGGCCTTTCAAAATGTAAATCTATGTTTCAAAGTATTTTCTATGTTAGTTTATTGTAATTTAGTTGTTACTGTTTTCATTTCAATTCTTTGTTATCCTATATTTCCACAATGTAAAGGTCCACAAAGATGCAATGGTTATTTTACTGTGACACTGAGCATCGTCAATTGGCATTTGATTTTCGATTTTTTGGTGTTTTCTGAAAGATCTTCTTCATAACGTTCAAAAAAAGGGTAAAATTACAGAGGCACTGAGCACGCCTATTTGTGTTTTTTTCCCCAGCCTCCCCCCCTAACCTAACCACCAAAAAATCACCCCCTCCAGCACCACCCCTCCCAAACAACAAACCATCAAAACAAAAACAAAATGCAAAAACCATCAGATTCAAGCAAGTTTAAAAACTAGAAAAACCAACAATTCTCACCAAAACACCAAAAAATCAAAAATCAAACTCCAATTGGCGATGCTCAGTGTCACAGTAAAATTACCAAAAAAAGTTGCAGGAGGTTGAGAATTGTTGGTTTTTAATCAAATCAAATCAAAATCTTTATTCGGTCTGCGTAGGAAGGGGCTACCTTCCGGTGGCAGATGGTAATAATTACATATTTCTGTTTAATAACTAAGAGTATCAGTCTACAGTCAAATAAAAATAGAATAATAAAAGTATCTTTTTAATCAAGTTTATAATTCATAATTATAGGCCTAGTTTATAATTAATATAGTTTTTAAACTCACTTGAATCTGATGGTTTTTGCATGTTGTTTGGGAGGGGGGATGCTGGAGAGAGTGATTTTTGTTGTTTATGTTAGGGGTTGATGCCGATGTTGAGGAGGGGAGGGGGTGCGCTGGAGGGTGTAATATGTTGGTTAGGTTAGTGGGGAAGGTACGGAGAAAATAACACAAATAGGTGGCGTGCTCAGATACTCAGTAATTTTACCAGTGCAATTAACCAAACTAAATGTTTGCACTCAACTTACTTGTTGTTTTTCTTTTGTCATATCCTGACGTAAGGCAATTCAGTGCTGCTGTTACCAGAGCTGGCTCACTGAAACCTAGAAACTTGTGAACTGTTTTGTCCACAATGGGTTTAATTTCTTCAACATCCTTCTTTGAAAATGTAGACGACATTTTTTATTCCGCAACACGTCTGGTCTTCGTAATAGTTGGTAGGACGTGACAGTCGTCTTCGCGTTTGGCAGACTCAAGAGACATACAGCCCTCTGTAAAATAAGTAACGTACAGACATGAAATCAAAACTTCTGAAGAACACGGTGAACAGAATGTATGGTCATAAGGTCGAATAGGATAAGCTTAAAAATGCTAGGATAGGCCCAACATGGCCTAGCCATTGAGTAGGCCTAAATAAATATCCTTATGCCCTAACCATACAAATTCAATGGCCTAACCTGCTTTCTAAAAACCTAACCTACAAATTGAAACTTTGACAAAATCAGCGTCGAGCCGTTGATAATAATTATGCTTGAAAATGTGACATTAAAATTCGATACCGAGAAAATATGAACTCGACATACACGTTACCTTATGACATTATATAGTAATTGAAATAAATTAATAAGAAATGACTAAAACGGAAACTTGGTCGACGACAAAACGTTGAAATGCCGATCGCCCTGTTTGCGAGTGCCTTCTAAACATAAGTTTCATGAGTAATGAGAAATCCCAACCTCCTTTACGAGCCGCGCTTTTTATTTGAATACATTTATTTCAAATTTAGTGGATCATTGATTCGTCATGATTAAAATTTTAAATTCAATTATATAATTGAAAAGCTCAGCTAGATATGGGTTGGCTGAATATGACATTATGATAGTTTTTTAAAAAAATTGGAAATAGAAAAATAAAATAAACAAAATGTCACTGAACCGTATTCAGGGAAGCTAGACCTACCAATGAACTTTTACAAAAACAATGGGCCTAATAATTGTTCTAATTCAGTGTTACAAATCAACGGGCCTAATAGTTGTTCTAATTCAGTGTTATAATGCTATATAAAGTATACAGTATTTTTTATTCATGAAAACAAGGAAACTCATTCTACTCTCACATGCACACTACAATTATGTTTAATCTTTTTATTATCATTAGAGTGATCATCACCACATTTAAAAAAACACAATCAAATAAATTGAGAATCTAAAATTTATATTTTAGAAAAGCACTTACCAAACATATAATCACATTGCTTTCTATACTATATAACAGCTGTAATATACACATTTTTCTAGACCATGGTTCGAGGAACTGCATAAGTGAGGTTTTCTATTTTGCTGAACAGCATAGGTACATATTTCATGTTTTTATTAATTCAAGAAAAACTTGACCATTCCATATTAATCTCAATTACCAAAATTAGTTATTTGAAACAGTACAAAGACAATTGGATTGTATCATAGTTCAAAATTTAAAATTAAATTCCTTAAAAAATATGTGACAAATACCATGTAGTCCTATTACGTTTGATCAGGCAAAATTATTGTACATTTTCTCTGAAATATCATCTTATTTTATATTTGTATGTAATTTATATTTTCATTCTTTAGTTAAAAAAAATAAAGACTACCTTTCTTAGCTTGACGATTGCCTATCAGACACAGAATATCAATGGATAAGAATGAGTATAACAAATTATTAAAGAGATAAATAAGGCATTAAAATAGTGTTGGTACAAAAAATAATAATAATATTGAGCTAAAGTGTAAAAAAGATAATTTTGAAGTTGAATAGTTATTTAGAAAAACAAGAGTAATAAAAAATGAAAATAAATGCATATAATATTTACAAAATATCGCTACCAGCACAAACTTAATTAATTGAAACCATATAAATGGTTTTTAATAATTTAAATGGATCCTTTCAAGACTAAAGTAGCGTGAATTAATTGTAACTAATTGCTAACATATTACTTCTCATTTTTCCTATAATATCCAAGTTATATTTTTTCATAAGCTATTATTTAATTATTATATTATGATGTGTATTGTTTCCCAACACATTTATATAGATTCTCGCAGAGTTTTTTGTATTACATTTATAATTTTGAAATGAAAATACAAGATAATGTAAATACAAGATTAGGGAGTGAGAGTTATAGAGACTTTCACCATTATTTTGTATTATTTGGTATTTGAAAAACACTCCAATATGTTGATGTATGTAGTAAATCAATACATTTTTTTTGTTCATATATTGATGATAATTCGTTCACAAAAACCATGAACGGTTACAGATTTCTGCTTTAAAAGCGTTAAACCTACCCGCATTTTCCTCTCGGGAAAACAGGGCCTCAGGAGTCACTAACCGGATAAGTGAAAACAACAAGAATATCACTACTCTGATGCGTGGGTTGAATTTACAGTAAATAATCCTATTGATCTTCAGCAGGCCTTCTCATAGGGTCCGATGTGCGACTGCGTTTACGATTTCGCCTGAAAGTAGGCTACACGGAGTGAAGCGAGTGGCCCTGTATTGATTGAGACGACGGAGTGGAGGTGCCATTTCTGGTATCGCTCTTCGTGTGCGGTGGTTGGAATTATGGTTGGAATGGACGGTATGGTCAACGAGGAAGAGAATTATGGAGGTCAACAACAGTACAATATCCCATATGGGCAACAGCAGGACGTACGACCGATGGTCAATCCCGATGAACAGGGAGAAGTAGATCCAACGAAATATCCTCAACCAAAGGAATCTACTCATAAGATTCGAGGCAGATCAGATTTTCTCGAGTTACTGTGCGGATCTGTAGATCAAGAATTATTGACTGTGAAAACGTTTTATTTCTTCTTCTATTCGGCATTTGGGTCGCTTTTCCCTTTGATGGGTGTTTATTTCAAGCAAATGGGTATGAACCCGGGTCAATGTGGTCTACTGATTGGATCAAGGCCTTTTGTGGAATTCTTATCGGCTCCTTTCTGGGGAAGTCTCGCCGACAGGTTAGTCAGTAGTGACAATGAGTCAATACAAATTCCGTGACCAGTGCGAGTAATTTATTATTCAACATATTTTTGGAATAGTAATGGTTTTGTAAGGATAGAAAGTGCAAGATAGAACATTTATCATTCAATATGTTAATATTATTCTCGCAATTTCCGAGTACATTACAACAAAAATAACGATACGAAAGAATTATTGTCAGTGACAATATACGCGATTATACGATAGTGAAATGGATGAGCTCCAAAAATTCACCATGTGCTAGACAAAGGATATTTGGAATCACAATTCGCCATTGAATTAATTAAATTGTCTTCCTTGTTTTTCATAAAAATGGGTGTGCATTGAAATAAGATACAGGAAAAACAGAACCCTAACACGACAAAAATGAGAATAACGACAAACTTGAGATAATAATGATTCATGAACAAATGTTATTGTTGCGGGGATCCAGCTTATTATCAATATCTATATTAAATCAATTATTTGAATTTTAAGCTTATAATAATTTATAGAACATAACTTACAGAACGCAATAAAAGAAAAAAATATGCATGAGAGGGTAATACTGGAGTTCATCCACAAAATAAAATATATGGAAATAAATAAATACATAGAATTGTTATAGAAATAAGTATAGAAGAAAATAGTGAACAATATTTATATCAATAGAATGTAATTCTGCTTGAAAGTGAATGGAAGAAAATCTTATAGTTTGGTTAGTAAAAGTTTGTGTACATCATCTTCTATAACTAATCATGCAGACAAAAAATTGAATGATAAAATGTTTCAATCAAGAGAATAGTTTTCTTTTAATTTTGAGGCAAGCCTCGTTTCAGGAAGTATTGCTAAACTTTTGATTTTAAAATACTTGAAATGTTTCTGAGAGTCCCCTTAACATTTTCAAATTTCTCAAATTAACACTTCATTCATCGTCACAATTTTACTTTCATATCACATACAAATCTTTGACCATTAAACAAATAATCATTAACAAAATTGGACAATTTTATTTTTGAGCTGAATAATAATTTTGCCTGATGTTCTAGATGGCAGAAAGGTAAGATTCTGCTTCTGGTGTCTCTGTCTGCATGGATAATCTTCACTCTGCCATTGGGATTCATTCAACCACCTGCAGCTTCGTGTATCGAACGTAAAAACGCTACCGATTATGTTCTTCGTACACCAGAAGTGCCACGTATTCTCAAGCGCGAGATCCCAAACAATCTCTTCTTGTTGAATGAAGCTGACATTGAGGAAGCTGGTCACCGATTGATCCGTGTGACTCGAGGGGCGCGTCCACATGTGTCTGCCGGCCAATCACCGCTTGATGTCAGATTTGCATCTAACTACGATGCAACCAAACACAGCAGTTGGGTATCTCCGCTGTTCAGCTCCATTGTTTACCGAACCCAGGTGATAACAATTGTTGGAAGGTTTCATTTTCTTTCATGTAACTTGATGAATGTCAGCATAGGTGTAGTAAAATAATATATTGTACTTGCCAATAAAAAATATAGTTACACAAATAAGGAGTGATATAATACATGCTTTAATCTTCTTAATGGAAATATTTTTTCTACATGTTAATCAAAATCAAAGAAATCAGAAATATATTATACCTTATTAGCCATCACACCAATAAACCGTAAACAGTGAGTCCTCTATCCATAGTCTATCCAAAGGGACCAGGAAAATTTAACCATCCATGCAGGAAAATTTAGCATTGATCATATTATGGGAGTGGAGTGAGAAAAAATGAACGATACATGCAGGAAAACGATGGATCCGGGAATGATGCACTAGGTTTCACTATAGCTATATTCCAAGATTCTACATTGCTTCTTATTTCTAACATATTTGATTTACATTGATATTCATTTTCTAAACTTGGACTTAAGGTTGGAAACTGTCTTTGCAATTGAAACTTTAATATATTTTGAATAACACTACTACTTACGTATTTCCATTATTATAGACGCAATCTGTAGTAATGCTATGGTTATTTGATTTGATTCTTCTCAGGATATTTCCAAGGCATTCTTCCTTCTTCTCTTGTTGGTGATAATCGGAGAATTCTTCAGCGCCCCAGCTATAACGCTTGCCGATTCAGCCGTCATCACGCTATTAGGCGAAGATGCGGACCGCTACGGCCATCAACGCATGTTTGGATCTCTCGGTTGGGGACTTGCCATGTTCTTTGTTGGTATTGCCCTCGATCATTCTACAGCATTCCCTGATCACCCATGTGGTCCGGATGCTCGCGAGAAAAACTACACTATTTGCTTTGCAACATTCTCAGTACTTATGGGTGCTGCCTTGATAACAGCAACGCAGATTAACTTCCGTTACGATTTTCCGAATGAGACGGAGCAACAGATGAGCGAGAAACAGCAGCCTGTGCAGATGACTCATGAAGACGCAATGCAACAGCAATTAGCTCAACAGTTGGATTTGCCGTCACTGGCTCAAACCAACAGTTTACCTACACAGGCACAGACCAATCCCACACTAGTGGGCAAGGTACGTTTCTAGATTTCAGTAGAGCGTAGAGGTATTTAATTAGGAGATGGAAGAATTTATTTATATAATAAAATAGTGTGATCTTTCATAATTCATAATAAAATTTACAAAAATAATACATACCTCTAGAGCCTCATCATTTTCATGGATGTTTCAGGAATGCTTCTATGTTTCTATATTTTATTTTTGTTCTCAGACCAAGATGTTTGCAATAACAACTCGAGAGATTCCTGAATGGGTAACTGTTTTGAAACAGTTTGCCAATCTGAAATGTGGATCATTTCTGTTTGTGTCATGGTTCATGGGTTTTGGAATCGGGCTCATTTTTACCTTCCTCTTCTGGCATCTTCAGGTAAATGTCATAAAAATCTCTTGTTCAAATAGTGACAGGAGATTAGAAAAAGTATATAAAATAAAATAGGACCTAGAAAATCATAATATACCGAGATAATAAACTTAAAAAAAATTATAAGGTAAAAACGTACTGTCATTCATAGATTTATGGTGATTAAGTATAGGGTTGTATTCTGGTCAAGAATTTGTCAACAATGTTGCTGAATTTCACCCTCACAAATCACATGTATTTTCTCATGACGATGACTTCAGTGTTTGATTCTCCTCGTAGGATTATGGTGGCTCACCAACACTTTTTGGGGTGGCATCCGTCATCAATCATATCTCCGAGATATTTGCCTACTTCTTCAGTTTTCGTCTGATAAGACAAATTGGCCACGTTAAGGTAAGGCAACTTGAAACGTCTCTAATGGAGAAAGTACAGTAATACAAAATGTAATAATGCATCATCTTGATCTTGATTTTAGGTACTTTGCTTGGGGTTGGTTGGTAATATCGTACGATTCCTGTACATATCGTGGTTGAAGAACCCATGGTGGGTCCTACCCTTCGAGTTCATGCAGGGTAAATCTTTAAAATGACTTTATATTTGTATCCACGAAAGAGGGTCGTTTACCAACTGTTATGTAAAACTCAACGAATTTAATGCTTTTGAAGAATGCAGTTGCAATTCTTTCTGTAAATCCAGAAAAGAGATAATCTAACAATACCATGGATAATGCCCTACATATTTAATCATGACATGTGTGTTTGTTATGTTGGTAGACAACATTCTTTTTTCGTGGACGTACATTTTTATCAATTACAACAGCTTTCGAACCCCAAAAAATTGAAATCATATTCAATTATTACTTTTGTGCCCTGCACTCCTGATAGCTTCAACTCAATCATCAAACAATTACTTTCATAGCACTTTCCTACTTTCCACTTTCCTAGTGTGCAAAACTATCAGAACCAGTGAAAAGAAATATCATTCTTGTGACAATTAGTGAGAACTAACTGGTGTCATGTCCAATGTTACCCAGGGATCACCCACGCCGCTGTGTGGGCCGCATGTTGCTCGTACATTGCGCACAACACACCACAGCAGCTGCGTAGCTCAGCACAAGGCGTACTACAGGGCATCCATCACGGTCTTGGTCGGGGTTGTGGTGCTGTTATCGGAGGGATTTTCGTCAGTTACTTTGGTAAATACTAAATAATCACGTTTAATCTAGCTTACCTTGATGAGAAAACGAATCTTGCCTGAACTTGATGGGATCCCAGTTTTCATGATTATTGTTGATTAGCAAACCCATCAATTTGGGGGTGCAAATGAGCAGGTGATGATGAAACTGTGAAGTCATTTGAAGTGACACTAGACGGTGACTTCAGTTTATAAAGCGGTGCCTTAGATAACTGAGCTGTGGAGGGCGGCAATCCTATTATTAGAGTGCTCGGTTGTAACATTACTGATGATTACGGTGACTTCAGTTTATAAAGCAGTGCCTTAGCTAACTGAGCTGTGGAGGGCGGCAATCCTATTTCTAGAGTGCTCGGTTGTAACATTACTGATGATTATGCTCAATTGTATTGAACATATTTCAGGTACTACGGCAACGTTTAGAGGCTATGGTTTCATCTGCATCTTCGTCCTAGCAGCGTTTGTCTTCATCAACTTCTATCGGAAAGACGAAGGTTTCATTTCTAATATACCTGTGACGGAAGATCCTCACCAGGTAAATAATTTATGGTTACGTTTTGAGGTATTCAATACACACGCATAAGGGAAAACACATTCAGGGGAAAGGTGGTCGATGCCTCCTTCTTGCCCTGCCAAGGTTTGGTGCATTATTTTCACTCCCACTGTCTTGGTCACCTTCCATCTTCATTTTCCACACTATTTTTCCCATTAATTCCCATTTATCACTTTTCACCTAGAAGAACCATAACTGCTTGGGCACTAGTCAACCACAATTTACTTGAAATACAGACATATTGAATTCCAACAAATGTATTTTTTTATATTTAGACCTCACAAATTGGATTGTACCATAGTGAACCATATTTCAAGATTTTTTTACAGAAATATAACTGAAATATTAGTAGATACCGTCTATGATGCTTGCACAATTGATTATTGTACCGGCACACTTGCGGTTACATACATGGTTGATCATTGATCAAGCCACATTAAAATGCATCAGGAAGAAAATTTATCAACATTATTATAATTATGTACACTAAATTTAGCTAAATTTAGGACAATGTCCATACTTCATATGCACTTTATCTACAGATTATACAAAAATTAGATGTAAAATTCATTTGCATAGATTATATTCACTCTAGTAAAGAAAAAACCATTTTGTGTGACCGTGGTGAGTGTACATATTTTAATGAATGTTACACGTACGGCTTTCATTCGATACTATATTCGGTCTGCTTGGAATTATTTGTTGAAACAGGTGGCAGAAGAGACTGCTCACTTGGCTCCTCACGGTGTGCCGAGTAACCCTATTCCTCGAGCTCTGTCGAGCAATCGTTTACACGACCTAGCTGGAGCTGACCAAAGCTACGGGGCTACATACCAAACCTCGGGCGGTAACCTTGACATTCCTGGAGGACAGCAACAGCAGCAAGGAGGTATGCTAATGCAATAGAGAAAACACAATACTTAAAAATAAAATACTAATTGAAGATAGAGATCAGATGTTATAGAAAATTGCATCAGAGAAAAAAATCATTATATACTTTAATATACAATCATTATATACTTTAATTACAAGACTCACCACTTCACAGGTGGAAGCACAAACCCATTCCTGCAGAATGGTAGTGGAGGCTACAGTAGACATATCGGTGTGGTTGAATCAGATAGCGCAGGAACCGAGGAAGATTTCATACGCCGCAACTTCCAGGTAAGTAGGCCTTCACATAGGTTTTGTATAGTTGCCTACTTGAAAATAAAAGTAGTCATTACAAAGACAAAATTCTCTGATACCCCACAATACTAGCCTACCACAGATCACCATTCCTTAAATCACTTGCATTATGTGTGGCCATAATCCAATGAGAACTCTACTACGATACATCAATACCGGTAAATTACCACATAGTGTTCCAAAAATGAATATAGATCAACGAAATTAATATTCAATGTTAAATATTAATTTAGTTGATGAATTTAGTTGGTGAATCAATACGCATATAGAAATGGCAAGTAATGGGTACACTGTCGCTGAAATTGAGACAGTACCCACATTACTGTAAGCAAAACAAATTGGCAAAAATGTTGTTTATTAAACTAATATTTATATATATATTTTTTTTTTCAGCGTTACAGTGAACTATTCGCCCAGTATGAAGGAGACAAGAATGGCTCTGGTTTGACAAGCCTTCATACGCAGCAGCCTATACCGGCAACGGGCCATCATTCTTACGACTGGTGAACGTAAACAACCATTTCTTATCATCTGGTGTTACTTAAAAGATTGAAGACATTTGTTGGAGAATCTCTTCTAGATGTCTATGTTACATAATAATATTATTACCAATTATGACAAATACGTATATGTACAAAAATAGTTTCAAGTATTAAGCATTTAGTTATACATAATTAAAAACAATTACTTCAACGGTACTATAAGAACACACTTGAAAACTACCGTAGCGTTATAATTGGAGAGCCAAAAAAGTAAACCCAATAGCAATAGACACACACTTTTTTGGCCATTGTAATAAAAAGTTTTCTACGGTAGCTTTATTTCCATGTATTATTTTATGCAAAATATGATAAATATAAGCAACTTCTCTAGTAATTCAGATTATCAATTACACGAATATGTCTAAAATACTGTAACAGTTTATTGAAATGGACGACTTGAACCAGTTTCCACCAGTTCATTAAGATAGGATATATATTCCATCAGAAATACATCGACATGTTATTTGTCACAGCCACATTAATAGGATTTGGAAATCTAGCTAATAAATAATGCATAAAGTATTTACCGTACTAAGTTTCGATGACTGTATCATAATATGTAAAAAGAAAATCTTCGGCGCTTTCAGAAAGGTCATGACCTAGCTAGAATCCCTATGTTATTTGTGTGATGAGATCTGTTATAAGGAGCCAGATAAATAATCTTGAATAGTTAGCTTTACCTGTGCTCTGTGCATGATTGTGAAAATAATAGTTATATTTATTTGATAGGTTGATTCAATTATGTGAGTGTTAAATGTGATCTAGACGTTTAATTATCAAATAACGAACTATCAATATTACGTGTGTGAAGTGTGTCAAGTGAATGTTCCCTTGCACAGTGTATGTTTGCATTATGAAGCATCATATCACGATAGAAATTCATGAATTACTTTCATTATTAAAATAATTAATACTCGATCAAGATGTATAAATATAAAAGCAATGTAAAATATAATTTTTAATCTGAAGGGAAAGTATTAGTTAGCACACTTAATGGACTGTCACAGATTGAGATTGTAGATAGGTCAACACTACACTCAAAGAAATATATTATCAATTCTAAGTCAAAGTACTGTATAACATTATTCCTCAAAACAAATTCATTTGTTTGGTTGCACAAATTTGTCAACATACCCTTCCAAAGATTTACTTTTATATTTTAGTTCATATACTTAGATTTATTAATCTTTTAGTTACAGACAGAAATTACTTCAAAGAGGAAGTGGCTAGAGCCTCACATATAGGTACTCTTAATAGCAGAAATTAATGCAGGTCATTTGAGTGACCTATTATTACTGTATTAAACTATTAATTATAAATTAGGGCTTATGTCCTAATCAAATACATATCAATATCAATATAACTAATGTTATTAGTTCTCATTATGAATGAAAAATGTGATTGAAAAATTGCCTTTTCCATATAAACAGTATTATAACTTGAGTTGGGTCAGCACAATTTTGAATTATTTCTACGTGTATATTATGAAATTCTATTCACTAGCCAAGGTAGCCAAATATATCTTGCAGTAGGTATCGTAACAGTTTACTTAAAGATCAACATATTTGTCAATTTTAGCAAAACTAGAATACAATAACTAAGAAAATAATCTAATCCATAGGTCTACATTTAACTGCTTTAAAGAACTTCTACCGTGAACTACGGACGGTACTGTACTAGATTCATCTTTCATTATCATTAAGCATCATCATTTACGATAACCCATGTATGCAAGCCAATAATTATAGTTGAAAAGTTTGTCAAGATGAGTCTTCCAAACGTTTATTTTTGAAAGGTTTGCAAACAATGTTATACATATACCGATACAGTACTCCCAAAAACTTATGAGTAGTGATAGTAACATTCATTAATTTAATTTTGCTTTTATTCTTGATAACCTTATACAAGTTTTTTTAATAAATCAGAGATACATTTTGAGTTTGTCTTTGACCGTATAGGGGTGTCGTATAGGGGTAGGATAAATGTAATAACCTAGACTGTGAATCAGATCACAGTCTGATTCAAAGACTGGCTTTGAATCAGTCTAGGATTATTACATTTATCGACATATGATAGGAACAAAAATTAGGCTCATCATAGGCCTCGTTCATATTTGAAACAGAGATCTAGGGATACTAGAACTGGAAAAAAATTATAGTACTGTACTGAACTTGAAATACGTTAACAAAAGAGGATTAAGGATTTTGAAGAGGTGTCACAGCAAACGAGTATATTTTTTTATTACATGAGATTTGTATTTCGGTGAATTATTTTGTTCAAGATTTGAGCTTCAACTGTTACAACTGATGTTGTAAAATAATACTTGTGGCTCATAGCTATTGGTTCTCTTATTGCAAACCACCTCATTAATCAATAATCATCTATGATAGTATCCAGTCAACAAATATGATGAAGTGTTACACAAACAGTTATGGAAGAAATGATCACCCATGAGTAACATAAGTACCACTTCAAACCCAGATCTTCAAGAGAATTAAAATAGCATTACAACCTATTGAAAACTTTAGTTACTGCATACAGTACATTGAGCACCAGTAGGGCCTACCTATATTATTGGGCTAGATTAGGAACAAACCAAAGTATTTGAGATGGCCTGCCATATTGTAAGTATCAACTATGACAAGAAACAAGAACTAGAAAAAGAATTACAAGAACCAAATGAAAACTACAAAAAAATAATACATTACAGTATTAATGAATTATCTTCAATCAGAAACACTGAAAATGAGTAGGTGAAAAAAGGGTAAAAATAGTTGGGGGGGGGGGGGGGCTACAGCAATCGTTTCATTCAGATGATTGCTTGTACGCCCATGTTTCGCTCTACGTAAAGAGTTTCCCAAGGCAGAACATACCGGTATGCCATGCCCATATTATGGTACAGTGAAACCTCTATGCATCGTTCCCGGATCCATCGTTTTCCTATTTGTATCATTCATTTTTTCTCACCCCACTCACATTATAATCAATGTTAAATTTTCCTGGATGGATCATTTTCCTGCATGGATGGTTTTATTTTCCTGGTCCCTTGAAAAACGATAGAGGTTTCACTGTATATAAAACATACACATATTGCTGTTATTTATAATAGAATGAAACCGAAAAAAAAAAAAAACGCAAAAACGTAACAAAACAAGAAAATTGCCATCCATAGCAAATGAGAGATCATGCAAAACTGGGGGGTACATTTTAATAATAATAGGCCTAACAGTAAATTGAAAATTGAAATAAAATACAGAAAAAATTCTAGAAAGTCACATCATAAAATTGAGTAATTCATCTATTACCATTAGGCCTACTCACAAAATCAAACTAATATTAGTGCACAATCTGATTTTCTCTTATAAAAGATAACGAACTTCAATTATTTCAAGGTACACATAACACTTTGAATCAAATTACTTTTAGTAAATACAGGCTTAAACTAGGCATTAGTTTGGTGTTTGAAAACACTATGATGTAGTTATATTTGATATTCTGAATACTGTTGATATTATCCTGGCGTATATGACAAAATGCCTAATTATAACGAGACAGAAGAAGCCATAGAACTAAATGCATTAAATGCATAGCTAGAGGTACCGTGAATGATTATTGGTGCAGAAGAACTGTACCACTGTTAGTATTTTCATTTTAAAAATTACTTTACCCTTGTTTATTTTTTGTCACACTACAGTGCAACTCTAGATATATGGTATTACTTTCTGAAATACAAGTAACTAATGAATGATGCATAATGGTATACCTTTATCTAATGTAACTTGTACTATTTAGTGTTCAACAATCAACAAAATTATTGATTTTTAGTTCATTATATAATATTATTCAGTAGGCTATCAAACTACTGTCTCACTTGCGAGTATGCACAATGTGCATTATCTAAAGAATCCTTCGTGCAGAACTTTTATAACTTATTCTATTCCGTTATCCAAGGTGACAATTACTTGATTGTTCAAGATTTACGATATGCTACTGTTTTTTCGTTACGAGCAGAATGGTACATGCTGAACCCTGTTTTAACTTGGCTCAACATAGGTTCAACAGTTACAAAAGTGTTTAACGAATTACACAACTAGGCCTACGTTTATAATCACAATATAAGTTAATACCGTATATTAAAATGAATGAAAATAACTATTGAACAAAAATAATGCATAGGCCTATTAGAATATTTTTTCAAAAGACAGGTTGGTAACAAAACCCAATGTTTTGGCATGCAGGAATATTCAGTAAATAAAGCTAATTAATAACATACTAGACATTTTAGGCCTGATGGAGGGATATAACAATCAGATGCAAATAATTTGAGGCTTATTGGTATCATCGTCATTGAAGAAATATCGGTAATTCAAAAATAGAATTATGATGTTGAATATTTCACATTTTAAACCTAGTCAAACCTATTCTGCTCTTTACTACATGATAAGTAGCTACCTCATTAAAGTTTTAAGATACATTTTCAAGTAGGTAGGTAGAGAGATAGTAAAATACCTTAGAAATAGTCTAGCAAGCTTTCATTATTTTTTACTTGCCTATACTACAATAACAAAATTCTAGGCCTAAACACTTTAAAACACTTCTAACCTAGCCAGTGATTTGGTCTGGAAGCTAATTGCAAACAAGTCCAACCAAATCCCATCCAGAAACCAATGTGAGCATTGATAGATGATTGCTATGGTTTTATTGAGCATTCAGCCCACCTAGAGGGTATGATTTCATCAACTTTACCACTACTATAATAAAGCTGGAAGCATTAAGAAAAAGAGTCATCTAATATCATTTAAATGCCTAACATTAACGTATGCTAACAGAAGCTCTCTCGTTACCTGGAGCGGTTCAACGAAACTGTTCCCGAAGAAGTTAAGCAGAACAGATTAGAGCAAACTTTCAGTCACGTGTTCTGTCGGGTTGAAAGTACTTAACACAGTGAGGAGCAGAGACTGGAAAACTTCAGACCATATCTATATTGACTAGTTATCAATGTGCGACGTCACAGCCAACCGTTAACACCTTTTAACATAGTTACTATGTTACGTTTCAACATTTAACTCCTGATTATTAGAGGTTCCTTGAGAGTTGACATTTTCTATTCAAAATCTGCCATTTTACCTATCACAAAATAGTTTAATAATATCTATTACTAAATATTAATTAACAATACTGCATTCATTTTCTAACCTGATTCAAGTTTTAAGCAGAAATGGTGATGATAAGTGTTGGAAGTGTTTAAAGAGCTTCATGCACGAGTTTTTAAAAGTTTCAAGTCTTCTTTGGTAAACTGAATAAATAAATAGGCCTATAGGCTATAGGGGAGTATAAATGAAAATGTCGTCCAGATTATTTTAGAATATGAGAATGGAATGTGATATGTAGATTATGGAAACTGTAGAAACTCCTCAAGTGAAAATACTCAACAGGGAAATACTGAGCAATAGAACACAAACATTAAAAATGAATATTTGTACTAAAATGTTGAATGTCACAAAAAATTTGACATCATTCTATAGTTCCAATTTAAAAAATCTCGGCGATATCATTTTGTTGAAATAAAGGCCTAAAAGACTCGTCTCCTTTAAAACCGCATTCATTAATAGACTTGTAAAAATTGAAAAGATGGACCTAGAGCCCAGTAAAGATTGAGAAACTTGATGACTCGATGCTCTACGATTGCCTAAATCTATCAAGAGGTAGAATTACTTGTATCGAAAGAGTTGTGTAAATTTTGGGGTAAAGAATGAGTTCTGTTTGAAGCAGCGCAAGAAGTTTTAGTTTCCTACAGTTTGCTCTTTACTAGTGCCAAGTGAATGACGAGTATTCAGGTGGTAACCAGAACAGGCGACTGAGAGATTGCTCTATTCTGCAAAGGAAACTCCAACGGAGCCTGCTTCGGGGAGATTATTGAGTGTAAGTCATTGTTGCAAATCTAGCTCAAACTGATCTTGTTCGATCGGCTTCTTAAGCCACGTTCCCAGCTCGGCTTTGTGGAACGCAAGAAACAGCTGGTCTTTCGCCATCTGTGAAAAGTGAGAAAAATTTCAGCACGATAAACTAAGCTAGATAAGCTAGAATTCCAATGCATGTGTACAGTGAAATCTCGATCTATCGGCTATCAAGAGACCAGGAAAAATGAACCATCCATGCAGGGAAATGATTCAACCAGGAAAATTCAACATCAGTTATGGGAGAAGAGTAAGACAAAATAAGTGATAAAAGCAGGAAGAAAACGAGGGATCGTGGATCAACGCATAAAGGTTTTACAATATTACATCAGGTTAACACAGAAAATTGGTTCTTGAACTACCTGATAATTTTGCACCGCTTCTTTCGCCTCGGTGTACTGACGTGGACAGGAATTGAACGAGACACCCGTGATAGAGCTGATCCGCCCTACAAGATGTACGAACCTACCAAACAGGCCCTGTTTGGACAGGCGAGACGCTGAGCCGCGCTCGTCTTTACCAGTTACCGAGTTGATTATCTCAGCTGACTCATGGCCTGTAATATGTTCAAATCAACGTTGACCCTATGAAACTCTCACAACATTGAACAACCCGGTATTTTACATTTGCCAGGCAATATATATATATATATATATATATATATATATATATATATATATGGCATATATATATAAAATGCTACTGATCTTTCTCGCTTCAACAACTTGGTAGTTGGTGGAAAAAATGAAGTTGTTTAAATTCTGAACCAACAAATCCTACATTCTTACATGGAACGAGTGTCATTTTTATTCCTGATAACAAAGTCTTTTGTTACCGGTTTCATGAAATACTTGGGCACAATAATTATATTTGCCATTTATAGTATTTACTAATTATGAATCAACAACTAGTGATACGCGTGGCTCATCAGTAGAATACCTAGATCTCCGCATCATGTGGGTATCGAGAGATACCTGAGGGTCAACTGCGTAACTTTTTCGAACGGTATCCGTCGTTATACCTACCGAAGCGACAACCATATTCACACTTGCTCTGATTACGTAACACTTCCGTTAAACTTCTCACAGTGACAACTCTTGAATCTATCCTCGAAAGATGATTCACCAGTCGACAATTGCTAATATGTATCTCAAACCTTTGAGATCTCAATATCTCATAACTTTGTTTTTGTGCCAATAATGACAAACTACAAATATTTTATTTTTTGACTGAGATAGGCCTATACGGCTATACCATACCTTGAGCCTACATAAAAAAGCAATCTTTTTCGGAATTTTACCTGATTGAGGTGAATATCTGTAGTAACATACATTCCCTGTGATAATTACATTTCACTTTCAGGCATAATATAGACAGTTGTACATATGTAACAGTGTGGTTATTTCTGTTCTAGAAGAAATATACAAGTAACGATAAACTTCAATAAGATTCTCTTCCAGTAAATGGATTTTACTCTATTTGTATTTGTATTATTATGTGTCTACTTTCTATGGACGTTCATCTAGATAGGTATGTAGCATGTAGGGTAGGTCTAACCTATCTTAGGTAAAGGTTAGGTTTCGTAAAACCGCTTTCTAACTATGAAACAGGATGAACTGTTTAAACCTAGTTTTAAATCTAGTTGATGAAATTCGGCCCGAGTTTACACAACAGTATATAACGTGTTTTTATTGAATATAGCAATTAACAACGCAACCGACGTACAGGCGTAAGGTATATTGACCCTATGCTATTTGACGTTCAATAAAAGCAACGATAATCGAAGTAGTAGGCCCTACAGTTTGAGCTGCACGTACAAGCTTTGAATGTACTTGAATGTAGCTTGACATTCAATGAAATGATACATGCGCGGCGAGAGATCATGAAAAGAAACTAGGTGGTCAATGACAAATGATCACGTGACAATACATACAAGAATCAGCCAATGGTTGTTTGTGGGCAATATTGCACAAAAGTAAAGTCTACTTCAACTTCAGAAAAGATCTTCTCGCTGGAAGCAAGATCAAGGCAAGAATCTTGACATCATGTGTAATACGAAATCTCTGTCTTCTACTTTCAAAGGCAAGATCTGGTGCTCAGATCTTGATCGTCTCAAAGGGCTAGCCTATAAGTGACACCATAAAATAATCTTGGAAACTCTCTTAAATGCTTGACCTTACTTCAACCAGGAACTAGGTTTCATTTTACTACTGTAATCCTTTTTCGTTCTTGAAATGCTTACTCAGGGTAGCACTAACCTGTGGTCCAGTTTACACTGTAGTTGGGTGCCTTGCTGGGCTGGCGTACTTCTGGCGATGTTATTAGACTCATCAATGGTTTGTTCAGACGATACGGTGGCGGCAAGCCCTGGATGGTCGTCTCGATGCGACCACACACAGCCCTAGATAGATGCAACAATTATTTTCTTCCCGGACACTCAATATGACTCTGGAAAATTAACACATTCTAGGCCCTACAATTATAATATGGATACGTGGATCAAGCCAACATTTTGTTCTAAGCATTATACATTGCTAATAATTACCCATCTGCAGTACAGTAATTGACTAAAATCAGTCATATCTTGGGATAAATAAAATTTCCAAGCCATTATTCGATGCATTTCTACGAGAAGATTGTGTGTGCATGAGGTATAAGAAAATCTGGTTTTCTTTCCGCTCCTTCACATTTTATCATAATGAAATATATTTTTCAAACAATGATCCGAGATTAACCCAAAAATCATCGCATAAGAACAACATAGGGCCTAGGCCTACAGCTGGTATTTGGACATTCAACTAAGATATTTAAATGCCATACGGCACTTACAGGCATTTCATTTTCACACTGTTGAAAAGTATGTGCCTACTAGTACTGGCTTGAATTAAATAATAAGTAGGCCCTACCCTACTAAGATCTGTGAAAAATGGGCTCACCTGTACATGTGACTTGGATGGAACAAACTGCCGAGAACAACGCTCTCCAAGTAGATGGGTTCAACAAAGTGAGAGAGCAATGCGCCTTGCACGCCGACAACATTCCATTTGGCAATCTTGTCAGAGCAGGACATTGTCAGCAACCTTTGACCCTGAAATTACAACACATAATTAATTACATAGCAGATGAATTAGCTTGAGATGTTTTGATTTCTTAATGCTATTGAAACTTCCTCATATTACAGTCATGTCACATAGGTAGGCCTAATGAAAATAAAGAACCTACAAGCATTTAGTTTGTATACCGGTATCCAGGAAAGAAAAAGGTCGCCTATCATTACAAATAATTAAATAGATAATACCGGTAATAACCAAATAATCATAAAAACTTCGGTACCGGTAATTACATAATCTCGCTGCAATTCGAAGGATTTAAAACTTTCGAAGGATGGAGTTGCATTTCTTAATGTAAACTTTGCTCTGAACAATCATATAAATATGATGGTGATATTTATGATTGTTATGTTATGTTGGTCGACGACCGTCTTATTACCGGTAGTCGATACAGGTATCAAAGATGCACAATAAGGTTAGTAATTGTAAGCCTAGGCTATATACTAGCATGTCGATCAAAATATAAAAATGTATACCGGTAGTTACCGGTACTCTTAATATTATACTTTTCTAAACATGGTAGGGCTACATAATATAGTAGAATACCTTACGGTGTTCCTTTATAAGTAAACTAAAGTTGTTCTATAATTACCGGTAGTTAATTCAAACACGGATAATTCATATGATTTTTATTTAGATTAATTATATCAGTTAAGAACACAAGACGTATCATTTACTATTTACTGTGTTTGCTTAATTAAAATTGCATTAATATTAAAAATTAGTAGAGTGATAGGCCTAATTATGCCTATCTAGGCCTATCACTAGTTATTTTTTATTCTTTTTCCTAATTAGATGAGCGTAGCGAAGATTTTCATTCCATATACCGATTTTTTTTTTTTTTTTTTTTTTGTGTGTAATTTTGTACGCGGCATACAGGCCAGGAAAAAGTTTCAATCAACTCGAAACTTTTTTTACAAATTGGTGTTATACTAGAATAGGTTGGGATTGTTTTTCAGAAAAATCGGTCGAACAGTTTTTCCGGAAAAAAATTGGAAAGTATGGAAATTCCCCATAAGAATAGGCCAGGGGAGAAATACTTGGAAATTTTTATTTTTCAAAAGCTCTCAAATTTATACTGAATGTGGGAAGAACTATCATACACATTTTAAGCGACTTATGGAACAATCGGATGTGAAATAAGGAAGAAAACGCATTTTCAATGTACTTTTTCACACATCAATAAAAGCAATTAAGAAAGCAATTAAGAAACTATTAAATGTGAGCAACAAGTGTCACTAATAAATTAAAACGTTTAAAATCTGTGATGGATATGAAGAAGGCACTGGAACCATTGTTGGGAAACCAAGGTCCATATACCAACATACAGCCACGGTTATTGAACCTTAGAAGTGATCCATGGCCTGTATATGTGCATTGAGCTGACAAAATGTTCTTAATTCTACATTTCCATACTTCTAAGCTCATCTCACAACGCATATAAGGCGTTTTCCTAGTTGTATTTAATGATAAATTTCACATCTGCTGTATGGAAGGAAATGTAGATTGCCTAAGAGACTTTAGTTCAAAGTGGAAGATACCAACATTCATGTGTTTGGTTCACTCTCAATACCAATGCTGGTAATGTCCGGGTATATCACAGAAACGGTTTTTACTTATAATATGTTCCGGACTTTTAAAAACTGAAAGACTTATATCTGCGGCGGAAAAGTGTGGTCACAGACTTCGCAGTCCTGGTATAGAAATTAATTAGTTTTGAATAATTAAAATGGGGTGGTAAGATCGCCCTAGTGGTGCCCCGTTCAAAAGATCATACCTTTCACCCTTTGCCTTACCTGGGGAACAATGATTTTGTATCAAGTTTTGATGTCATTAAAAAAAAAAAAATTACAATTTGCTGGTCCCATACCTGAAGAACACCATCCCAAGTCTGGATACCGTCGCTTGATTTAACCGGAATCGTTCCTTCTCCAGATTCAATCTTGGTCCTCAACTGACCTCGAGCTTTTCTATTTGGATGTTTGTCCACCGAATCATCGGAAGTGACAGCTTCGTGAGGAGAAAAAATTCTGGAATACAAAGACAATAGAATTATCATTTGTAGGCCTACATCCCTGATAAAACCTAATCTTGAATATGCTAGGTTCACAATTAGATTGAAAATTGAAGGGTCAAGATTATTGTTTGCTTAACGACCCCACCAACAGCTAGATTATACGGGGTACGAATGAGCTGGTAATTATGGAACTATGAAGTGATGATACCGGTAAGTGAAAGGACGTTTACAAAAATCCATGCCTTATACGGGATTCGAACCCATGCCCAACGGTGACTTCATTTTCTGAAGCATGCCTCAGCTGACTGAGCCAACGAGGGTGGCTTGAAAGGTCAAATTGAAAGGTACAAAGTGAAGGTGAAGGAAATGGTAGGCCGGTGAATCAAGGATGCCCTAGACAGGTTGAAACCCCCTTAATCGACCACGTTGAAATAAGGAAAACCGTACATACGATGAATTGAGTCTCCCGAGACTTACCGAGCATCTCCACATGGAGCTGTATTTATGTAAAGATGGAACTTGATATTTTCCTTTAGCAGATAGCCTTTCTTGTCCGGACGCGGTATAAAGATCGACTGGCTGGCCGTTGCTGAAAAATATGTCATAAAGTTTAAGTAGGTAACAGTTCAAGTTTGAAGTACACTAGCTAATACTGTGGAACTATACAGTACATATTGCTACTTAAGACTTGCATCACACTGAATTGGAATCATAGTTTGCAAATAGCCAGAAGTTCAAACCACGGGATAATTCCTAGCACAATAAATAAAAGTGACAAGCTTAGTTTGTTTGGGCACAGCATTGTTGATACTTCAGATTAAAATTCACTTTAGTTCAAATTTATATGTAACAATCTATTTAATTATTCATTTGCTGCCTGGCAGGTCAACTTGTATTAATAAGAGATAGACGTTTCGAACAACCGTCTCCTCTATCCATCACCACAATTGTACCAGTTGGTGGTTTGCACGTTGTAACATGCCGGTTTCCCTGTCTAAATTTTGATGTTAATAAGTTCTTTTTGTTTGATAATTCCCACGTTGTCTTGACTTTCTGAGTCTGTTGATTTTATGACGACCATCCATTAACACCCTTCACCCCGTCATCTCGTGCCTGCATCCCCCATTCCACAAGCACACTTCAGTTGTTTTTCTCAATTGCATTAACTTTCTGTTTATAGTCATCTTGTACCAATGTATCTAGTGTTTCAAGTGTATTTTGTCAAATGTGTACAAACCATAATTTAATCAGAACACTCGGCATAGGGCAGATACAATAAGTTTAAGACGTGACAGATATATGACCAGGGGATGCATCAAGCCCCAAAAGCCAAAAGCTGATGTATGGTGAATTGTGATTGGTTTAAATTTGTATCCGCATATTTTATTGGTCGAACGAAAGTAAGCTCCTACAGGACAAGCCTGGTGAAACAGGGAGATGAGAAGAGAACTAGATAGACAATCAGAGAGACAAGTCAGTGAAAACGTCGACCGGAGATCACGGGTTGGGGGGTCCGACTTCGAACCGGGTAGTTCAGCATCGCCAGCTTGGCGGAGTCCAACATCGCCAGCTTTGTTGACAACGAACGTGGAACAAGGCGAACTCGGTGAGAAGACGTGACTACCCGCCCCGGGACTCGAAGACGCGTGGTTCGGCGGAAACTTGCGTGTGCGCGCGTGGGGTGAGCGAACCAGCGAGCGAGGGACCAATCACGGTAAAATCAGACATTGTTTAAACCAATCTGCCCTGGTCAGTTAAATAAATATATATATTTTTCAGTATTGTTTGTATGAAGGTAGTTTAATTTCTCTTTGTGTCATTTAAAATCACGTTGTGATCTCAATAGGCCATTGGGATGACAACTTTTCTTTGTTCCATTGTTACAAGATTGAAGTTTGTGTTTTGTTTTAACGTCATTGTAGTCATTTTGCTGAAAATACACGTAATATTTTAAACTGATTCAAGTTTCAACGAGTTGCTTTTCCCGCAATCCCAGCTACAAAGATCCATTTTTGTTTTTTTCAGATTTAGTTTGATTATTTTTAAAATTTAATTCTTATTTTTTAATTTCGATTTAGTCAATTTAGAGTAGGATTGGACAGAAAGCTACAACTGTCGCCCTGTCGTGGGGCAATCGAACATTGTTTTCTTCAAAGTATATTTTATGTCCCACGTTAACCCTGAGATTATTGCATGATCTATTTTTTTTTCAGTATATATTTTCCGAGTTTTAATGAAACTTGGTGGCGCCCGTAACTAATTTTTATTTATATGGCATTGTGGTATCTTGTTTAATTTGGTTTGCATAGTTTCCTGTTACTCGTGCGTTGTCTTCGTATGTGTTATTGTTAGGCTAATAAAGAGAGCGATGGCTGACAAACAGGACGTGCAGATTAAAATGGAGGGTAATTTGGATAGTGGTGAGGATAGGCCTATTAGTCCTCTGTCACAGGTTAGTCAGATAGGTGATTTGGATGAAACTAAAATTTTACAGGCTGGAGAAAGTCAGAGTATGATCACGGAAGTTTTAATGTGTTCAATGGTGAAAGGAATGTCGGAAGAGTTCAGGGAAAAAATATTTGAGGGAATGAATGCTAGGTTTGATGGGCTAGAACGGCAGAATGTGGATTTGGGCGTTCGTGTCGATGAATTGAAATTTGAAAGTAGGTTCAGGTTTGAGCAATTGAATGAGAGAATTGAGAGTTTTGGAGTGAGATTATCGGTTGTTGAGGAACAGGGAGATGAGGGGAAAAAGATTTAAATATTCAATCGATCAAAGCGTAAGTGGTAATTAGACTTAGAAGTGTAGCGAACAAAATATAAATAGTTCACACATAACAAACTATAGTCAAATTAAGTTAAATTTGGTCTCGTGTCTTATGTAGGGATATGAATATATACACATATATTGGATTGTAACCTAGTATAGTTTAGTGTATTCAATTTGAAGGGTAGTGGTGTATCGTTTGTATTGTGAAGTGGGTTTTCAAGAGATAATTCTAGTGATGACAGATTTAGTATTAGTAGTTTCTCTTCTAATTTCATCGTCCAGTTGACTTTTTGTTCGGATAGCGGGATCGTTGTTTTCTTTCTGTCTTAGGTTTACAAATTAGGGATGGTTTTGCAATTCGTCACACAACGGGGGGTTAATAACTTGGGTGGTAAACTGTTTAGCATGTACCCTCATGTTGGCCGAGTGCAGCATGTGTGGACTTTATACGATGTCGTTCCCTCATATTAGCAGGAAGCTAAGTGAGAGGAATTTTTTTATTTTTGTTTTTTATGGGTCACCGGTCATGTCAAGGCAGTGATCGCCAAGTTACACAAGTCGCGACTGTAATCGTTGAATTTGTGTGATAGATCAGCTTCATGATACGGACAAGTTATTATCGAGGTGTATGATCGAAATGCAAGGGTGTTGGAATGATAGGTGAAAGGGCAGAGTTAAGATGATGAAACAGTGCTATCTTGCTTATGGTAATATCCGTTTTGGATACAAATATTCGTCTCCTTGAATTGTCTGTAGAATATCTTAGATCACACCTTCAAGTTAGTATACTTTTTATTCGATTCGGTTAATTTTGATTCGAAAACCTTCGATTCATAATTATTCATTATTTTAAGGAGTTGAATGTATTGGAAGAGTGTTTATACTTATCAGTAGAATTAGGGTAGAATGGGGTACGTGGTCGGTGATAGTTATGTCTGGTCGTCAACCTCGAGTCCTTTGTCAGGGGTAATATGTTTAACTAAGAGGGTGTTATACAGAGATGACACTTGAGTAACAGGTTTTTGGCGTCAAGTAGTATTCTTAACATGATGGGGGGTCGTATTGGGTTTGTGTGGAACATCAAAATTACCTAACCCGTGCTTATATCGTTCTAGGAATAAGTCAATATGATGCTATGAGCAGCATTTTAACGTATTCGGGGGGTGTTGTAACATGCCAGTTTTCCCTGTCTAAATTTTGATGTTAATAAGTTCTTTTTGTTTGATAATTCCCACGTTGTCTTGACTTTCTGAGTCTGTTGATTTTATGACGACCATCCATTAACACCCTTCACCCCGTCATCTCGTGCCTGCATCCCCCATTCCACAAGCACACTTCAGTTGTTTTTCTCAATTTCATTAACTTTCTGTTTATAGTCATCTTGTACCAATGTATCTAGTGTTTCAAGTGTATTTTGTCAAATGTGTACAAACCATAATTTAATCAGAACACTCGGCATAGGGCAGTTACAATAAGTTTAAGAAGTGACAGATATATGACCAGGGGATGCATCAAGCCCCAAAAGCCAAAAGCTGATGTATGGTGAATTGTGATTGGTTTAAATTTGTATCCGCATATTTTATTGGTCGAACGAAAGTAAGCTCCTACAGGACAGCCTGGTGAAACAGGGAGATGAGAAGAGAACTAGATAGGCAATCAGAGAGACAAGTCAGTGAAATCGTCGACCGGAGATCACGGGTTGGGGGGTCCGACTTCGAACCGGGTAGTTCAGCATCGTCAGCTTGGCGGAGTCCAACATCGCCAGCTTTGTTGACAACGAACGTGGAACAAGGCGAACTCGGTGAGAAGACGTGACTACCCGCCCCGGGACTCGAAGACGCGTGGTTCGGCGGAAACTTGCGTGTGCGCGCGTGGGGTGAGCGAACCAGCGAGCGAGGGACCAATCACGGTAAAATCAGACATTGTTTAAACCAATCTGCCCTGGTCAGTTAAATAAATATATATATTTTTCAGTATTGTTTGTATGAAGGTAGTTTAATTTCTCTTTGTGTCATTTAAAATCACGTTGTGATCTCAATAGGCCATTGGGATGACAACTTTTCTTTGTTCCATTGTTACAAGATTGAAGTTTTGTGTTTTGTTTTAACGTCATTGTAGTCATTTTGCTGAAAATACACGTAATATTTTAAACTGATTCAAGTTTCAACGAGTTGCTTTTCCCGCAATCCCAGCTACAAAGATCCATTTTTGTTTTTTCAGATTTAGTTTGATTATTTTTAAAATTTAATTCTTATTTTTTAATTTCGATTTAGTCCATTTAGAGTAGGATTGGACAGAAAGCTACAACCTTCATATCTAAAGAATACAAGTAGTGTAGTACACGTAGCTATAAACAATATAAGAATACGTACAATAACACGACTGTATACCCAGACTGATTATCGTATTTCAACTGTACTTGTGATGTTAACCGTGTAATGGCTTGTTTATGACTTGACATTAATAATATCATATACATAATGAAGTATAATAGTCACGTACCGGTACCGTAATGACTTGTCCACGGAGATGAAATAATAAATAAAAAAATGACTAATAAGTTCGTACCTGAGTTGGCATGCAGTTCGAGTTGTGCATACATGAAATCACATAGACACCGCCGTGCGATGATTTCTGCATGCGTGTCGTTCAGCGATGCCCCCCTCACGCTCATGTGCTCCCCGTTGATACACTTTGTTCCCGTGGCAACCGAAATGACTTTGGCGTCCTCCATTTGCGGCCCAGTTGTCATCACCATGCCAGCAAGCACTTTGCGCCGCTGGTGGGTTGGTTGCCCTTCCACAAGAATGGTGAACTGACTGATAACCAGCCTGGAATGTTCAAGACAGAATGAATAATGATTCTAATTCAATGATTTTCCATATAGACCTGTAACTACAGAACCACTGCATTACAGTCTGTGCTACTGTCATTCTTTTGACTTTTGAACGAGTGCAGCAAATTCTGTCATAACTCATGAACATGTTTCAACACCCTTTTTAGCATAAATAAATAAACTCTCAAGTGAGAAAACATTGAACAACAATTGACAAGGATATATTGAATTGAAACATGAATATATCGACAAATAATCAACAAAATGGGCAATTTGCATGTTGTTTAAATCATGTCTCGGGCCTAGCTATGATTTTAGTTTTCGTTTTTTCACTACCGGTACCGTACCTCACTCTAATTTGAGTTAATTCATCATGAAAAATAGATCTACATAGAGTAGGCCTACCACAGTTAGAACTAGCAAAATATGACAAAATAATAGATGGTCCAAGTCTATCCAACATTATCTCATAGGTATTGAAAATTATGAATCTTTGTCAGTACCGGTAGATTCATTTCGATGTGCTGGATAATAATATCTAAACAAATAAATAGGCTAGCAGGGCTAAGCTTTGAGAAATATCAATTTCAATTGTTGCCATTTACTAGATGCAACCTTCAAATCTCATACTCATTTATTATTCAACATGCTATTAAACTACGGTGGGCCTACCGTATACTAAAAATAGTGACATTTCAACAAATAATGGGTTTTATTGAAGATCAACAATATTATGAATAGAATAATCCAAAAAAAAAATGTGGGTACTTACTCCAATTTTTAAACCAAACATATTTCCTATTCAAGAATACTTGTTCAATGTAGTTCAGCTTAATTTCCCCAATGTAGAATTATCGACAAAATTGCTCTCTAATTCTGCTGACCAAACAATGGAATAACTTCAAGAAATCCCTGAAATCCCCAATGTAGAATTATCGACAAAATTACTCTCTAACTCTGCCGACCAAACAATGGAACAACTTCAAGAAATCCCTGAACGAATAAATGAAAATGACTTTTACCTGGCAATATGGTCAGCCAAAACTTGAGGCAGTGCCATCTGTTCGAACGCAACGGCAGTGGAACCAGGAGCTGTAGAGTTTCGATTAGGTTGCTGGGGTGATGGAAATGGTGAAAATGAATAATTGTACAATTTAGCCAGAGCAGCACGTGCTGCAGCTGCTTTACCAAGCTTTTTACTTGGTCCAGTTCCTTCAAAAGATTCGCCGTCTATTGTTACGGACATTGTGAACTTTGCATATGATTCGCCCGTCTCCGAAACACAGTCGTATTTAATTCCAGGCTGCAGTTCATTAAGCAACATAACAGGACTTTTTTCCCCAGAGAAAACCGGAACTCGTGGGCTGTTTCTCCTGATAGGTGCTGGAGGAGGCGACAACATATTATTTGTAGCCCCATTTTCTTGTTTCACAGGAACTTCACCCAGGAAAGTTATTTCCGAGTCGTCCAAACTACTATTTGTGTAAAAGGTGCTAAAGAGAGAAGCTTCTGACTCGGTGACATCGCTTGTAAAATCAAGATCGTCAATATGCATCTTCATAGCTTGCTGAGCTTCGGGTGCATTTTTGAATTGAACAAAAGAGCGTAAGGCAGTTTCTGCGGCAGCATGTTTGGCCAATTTCTTTGAACGACCTTGGCCTTCAAATACTTGACCATTGACTTCAACAGACACAGTGAATGTCGGTGCATGCACTGGACCACTTTGATCAATCGTTGTGTACACAAGGCCAGGACGTAGCTCATTTAAAGCACATACAGCATTCTTTGGTTGCGATTGAGTTTGGCTCTTCTTCCTCTTCTTTTTGGGTGAGATACCACCTATACAAGAGATTACACTTAGCTATTTGAAATGAAAAGCACAAATAATATGAAATAATATATAAAATAATGCCTACCATCAGAATCCACAGACAAAGCTCTTTTGTGATTTGGCATAGCATCAGTCGACTTCAAATTGTCCATTTCATTTCCAACATT
Source organism: Brachyptera putata (assembly GCA_907164805.1). Lineage (NCBI taxonomy): Eukaryota > Metazoa > Arthropoda > Insecta > Plecoptera > Taeniopterygidae > Brachyptera > Brachyptera putata. Next base: position 19,413,479 of record OU015462.1, on the reverse strand, counting down.
ACTCTCGCCATCCACCTAAAATGTGTGAAAGTTGAGTAAAATAATTAAGACCTGTCTTTGATGAATGTATAATTGAAAGCTATAATTCTTGATTTTGATAAGCTGACCAACTGGGTACTAATTTTATACCATTAGGCCTATCAAACATATCTTGTCTTTAGAAGTCACATGAATTTATATTAATTATAGCCAGGGTATCAGCGAACACATAGTACCGTAATTCAAGTTGTTAGGCTAGAATATATATGGCTCTTACATGTCGTCTACTACTGGGAATGCGTGCAATGATGGATCGCACCAAGTAATTGACTTCAAAATTGGCTGCATCCATCACGATGTGATTATGATCACAGTACGGTATAGAGAGAACAAAATATAACGTATTTATATAAATGTAAAAATATAGCAAACCTAATACATCTATAATATATAAAATAGCGTATTTACTACTAATATTCATAAATATAAAAAAAGCGAAGCTATAGCTCGATAGGTAGGCCTGAATATATAGCGTTACAGTATGATCACGAGAAAACATACGTGATAAAAACTTTCAATGAAAACTGTAAATTTATAGGGGCCTAGGCCTATATTTTTCGCATCTAGAAGGCTGAAAATTGTGGTGAAAATAATTATATAACTAGGAAAACGCCTTATATGCGTTGTGAGATGAGCTTAGAAGTATGGAAATGTAGAATTAGGAACATTTTGTCAGCTCAATGTACATATACAGGCCATGGATCACTTCAAAAGTTTAAAAACCGCGGCTGCCTGTTGGTATATGGACCTTGGTTTCCAAACAATTATACCAGTGCCTTCTTCATATCCATCACAGATTTTAAACGTTTTAATTTATTGGTGACACTTGTTGCTCACATTTAATAGTTACTTAATTGCTTTCTTAATTGCTTTTAGGCCTATTGATGTGTAAAAAAGTACATCAAAAATGAGTTTTCTTCGTTATTTCACATCCGATTGTCTCACAAATCGCTTAAAATATGTATGATAGATCTTCCCACATTCAGTATAAATTTGAGAGCTTTTGGAAAATTTTGGTTTTCCAAGTATTTCTCCCCGGCCTATTCTTATGGGGAATTTCCATACTTTCCAAATTTTTTCCGGAAAAACCGTCCGACCGATTTTTCTGAAAAACAATCCCAACCTATTCTGGTATAACACCAATTTGTAAAAAAAGTTTCGAGTTGATTGAAACTTTTTCCTGACCTGTATGCCGCGTACAAAATTACACACAAAAAAAACAAAAAAAAAACATAAAAACCAAGCCCAATTTTTTTCGGTATATGGAATGAAAATCTTCGCTATGCTCATCTAACAAGTATTCTCTTCGAGCCAGTTGGGAACGTTTGCTTGTTTTGGTTACAAGTGCATTGGTTTCAAGATGTCATCTTATGTGATAGAGCTATCTAAGGCAGGTTAGGTCTTTAGATTTAGCGCTCAAACATTTCGTTTACATTAGGCCTACTACGTAAGTACCATCCTACAATAGTAAAACTAATAGCAGCCAAAAATGATGGTAACTAGGGCCTACTATTGTATTCATAATATTATGGCAACTCCTAGTTGGTAAAGAGTTAGTTGTATTTTTTCCCACGTGAGCATTATACTTTGAATAACGGAAATAACGGTATACATACTAGGAAAAAGCAGCTTATGCGCTAGTAGGATGAGCAATATAGGTCTACTTAGGCCTATGTGAAATTTGATGGAAAGCTCAACACACCATAATTTAAAAAAAGGTCAACTTAAGACCTTCCTGTTCTACTGTTCTACTTTTCGTTCTAACTTTTTTTTTTCGTTTTTTTTTTGGGGGGGGGGGGGGGGGAGGGGGTGACACCGACAGCGTGGTCATTTCATCACCCATTTTCATACTAAGAGTTTCGAATTTGTGAAGATTTCATAATTTTATTAATTTTAAATTTAATTTTTAATTTTCATCATTCTTTTTCTTCAATATAATATAAGGAATATAATTATCTACAAAAGCAATTAAATCATATTTTATCCAATAAATCGGTTAAATTCATGAATTTGAATAGTTTATCTATCCGTCCTGAGTCATCGGACAATATTTTATCTAAAGTGGTATCTATGGACAACTGTTGTCGAATGATCGAGTATTTTTCACAATCAATAAGTATATGTTTCACAGTGAGAATATCATTGCATGTATCGCATCGCGGTTTGATTTGTTCCATTGTAAACAGATAAGCTTGAGTCAGGAGAGTGTGACCTATTCGCAAACGGGTCAACACCACTTCTTCTCTTCTCGAACTTCGGATAGAGGAATCCCAAAGGTCAATTGAAGGCTTAATTTTACGAAGCTTGTTGTTTATTTCTTTGTCCCATTCTGATTGCCACTTACGTTTAAACAAGAGCTTGAAATGAGATTTCAAGTCAAAGAAAGGTACGAGGGGTTTGTCGACAAAATTTCTCAAAGTAGCATCTTTAGCTGCTTTATCAGCGATCTCATTGCCCTGAATGCCCACATGACCAGGAATCCAACAAAACACTATATTGACGTCCCGTAATGCCAGGTTGGTCAGTAGGTTTTGCACCTTCTGTATCAAGTAGTTATCAGGATATATGTTTGTAATAGCCTCCCCCTAACGGATTTATCAAAATATTAAGTGCCCTGGCATTTCTCTTTTAGGACACCATTGATGAGTCGCACCGTGTCGTGTAAATACTGAGTTAATTAGTAAGTCATCCAGGGTTGTCATGTAGGCCTAACAAGTTGAAATACGTTGACGTGCTAACCTCGAGTAGGTCTAGGCTACTTTAAAGCTGTGTGTCATTGCCCGTAAATAATTATATATAATAAATAATTTTAAGTGGCCTATAGTCCTACACACAGTTTGAAAATAAGTATTTCCTTTTATTATCGTACAGGAGGGATGTTCAGTAGGGGCACGTGATTCCCAAGTCCTCAAGTAAAGGGCCTAGGTATAGCCCCCAGGCATTGAGTTTGTAGTTAACTAGGCCTACAACTCAATGCCCCAGGTGAGTACCATTGATTTTGTAAGTTAGCCTAACATATAGGCCCTAGCGATAGGCTTAGGTTATTAGATTGGTGTGCCTAGATGTTATTTTACGGGCATATAAATAGAGCACCTCCTTATGGACTATTTGAGATGAAAATTAACTTATTCAGCTCACCTTTCTGATAGTAGTTGGCCTAATGTCATCTTCTTGTATTAATTGAGGCATTTCATTTTCTGAAACGACAGTTATATTTTAAATTCGGCTAATAATTCTAATCAATAATATAACTAGCCTACCATCAAGATAAAAATGTGGGGTATTTTCCGAGGCCTAGGCCTACCTACCCTTTCCGACCAGGGAAAGTGATGGTTCACCCTGTGATCGTTTGACGACAAACGATGTTGTCATATTGCAGTTCACACGAAAACGTAATACATAATATTGATAGTACACTATTAGTAAATTGTGCTGAGGGATAAGGAAGAATGTAAACACTGATATATTGGCGCAATAATTATTAAAAATGTACAGGCACCGCTACACTAACGCTTTTTTGTGCCGTGGACCCCTTATGCGGAATCGTACCGGGCCAGTAGTCACGCTAGACCGCATGCGCCAATCGGCATAGCGCAAAACAGTAAATACGCTTAGTTACACTATTTAGTACCAGATCACTCTGCAATATTATGCACTAGAACGCTTTTATCGACCGTCGCTATAAAAGTCCAACTTGTATGAAAATATGCTCGAATTAAAAATTAATTCATGATGACAATAAAATAGGCACGTTAGGTATGTATAAATAGGCATGAATAGGCATGCTTAAAGAGGCATAAATAGGAATGCAAAAGATAAGATAAGAGTAATTATTATGAGAATTTAGAATTTTTATTTTCAACTTGTATCGTATATTGTGATAGTAAGTAGGCCTACCGTATCTAATTTGGTCAATATTTGTATATGATATAATGAAGTATAATGGATGGGCTACTTGGAAAGCGCAACAAATGCATTTTTGGATGAGCTATATTATAGGCATATTCATAATTATGAAATGAAATGGAAAGCTATATAATGTATCTTGAGTTACAAACAATTTTGTTTTCAATATATGGAAAAAATCATAAAATTCTTTTCAATAAACAATTTATTCATAACTTGGTCGTTATTCATAACAATTCATTACTCACTTTAATCAGAGGTATATATTACGGCCAAGTTATATATTATATCCATGCTGTAATCGTTTCAAATTAATTGGTGACACTTGTTGCTTAGATTTCTTATAAGTTTCTCAATAGCTTTGAATGATGTGAAAGAAGTAGATTATATATTTTTTTCATATAATATCACTCGAAGCAGTTTTTACCCATTTTTACCCATACTATTACTATCCGCTCGTCTAACAACGCACATATGGCGATTTCCTAGTAATAATAATACAACAATTACTAAGACATTAATATAGTATAGTACATAGTATATAGTATATGGGCTTAATAATGTTACTAGACTCATATTAATACAGTCAATTGGTAACAGTGTAATACAACGAAGTTGAAGATGTTAATAAGCAGCTTGAGGAATTTAGTAAAGTTATTAAAAAAACGTACTGATAATGGTGAGTGGTGAGTGGTGTATGCAGTGGTGTAGAGGAGGAATTCGTTGAGATGAATACCTTGTCGATGAGGAATTATTTGAGGGAGGATTTGAACAGGATACGTGAGCGACAACTTGGTGTGCATATGGGAAGGTGTTTGTAGAGGACGGAGCAAAGATGTTTTGTACTTCTAGGGGCTAGTGTGAGGTTGTGGGGAGGTATGCAGATATTGAGATCTGATCGGATGGAGTGGGAGTAATTGCTCAGGATGGAGGCGTACAAAAGTGACTGCCGCTTGGATTGGTGTAGATGGAAGAGTCTGGCCATGGAGGGATGTGAAGCAGGGTTTGCAGGATTGGCGACTTGACAGCCCACCAATGATTTTTCAGCACGTTTCTGGAGGATGGAGATACATCACAATGCATGATACAATGATAACTTGGGTCCATCAAGCTTCGTAATTGAAATTATGATTCATATAAAAACATATTTTAAGATAATCTGACACGAATAATACATTAGTTGCCACAGCAAGGGTGAGCAATGTTATTGCAATGTAAACGTATTTTGTTATTATAATAACCGTTTTTACGAACTCGTATTCAAATATTAATTAGCTAACTATTAGTTACGAAAATAACATAAGTGAGGGTGATAAAAAGTTAATCCGCTTTTTGTTGCTTAATGAGCCGATTGTACCAATTGAATATTAATTAGTTAATCATTACTTAAGGTATAAAAATAGCATATGAATCCAAGGGTAATAAGAAGTTCATTTGCTGTTTTTTGTCTAATTCACTAATCATCACTTGGTACGAACTGGCTCTAACTATAAGTTCGTAAGACCGGGCCTAATATAGATAGATTGAATCACATTTTTTTAGTTGTGCTAAACGACCCCACCAACAGCTTAGGACTATTTGGGGGCGCGAAATAGTGGATTATAATGAAACGCTGATGGTGAAAGGAGGTTCACGAAAACTCATGCTTTCTGCGGGACACAAACCCACTGCACTCCAGACTAATTACTTATTGTTATTACTTTTAGTAAGTAGACTGTAATTCTAAATGATACATATTCAAACAATGATGTAATTATTACTTACTGATATGTAGTAATTATTGATCTTATAAGAATTATTTGATCAAGTTTTTTATTGTATTCTCATTTATTAATCGACTAATCTATTTGGCTGATAAGGTATAACCATTGTAATTGCTCTGTCAAAGGTACCTTTTGTACTTGGTTCAAAGACTTTGATATATGCACTATATTATAAGATGATTGAAGTATCAAGATTGAAGTATTATGATCAACAGACAAAGTCTAACGAGAATCACATTCTCAGTAATTATTATGTATATCGTACTAGCTGTAGACCTATTAATTACTGAAATACACGGAGAGTAGAGACATATTTTGAGAATACCTTTGATGATGTACCACGGACTTTTTCATTATATTCATCAACAATTGTATAAAGCAACTATATATTTGGTGCTGAAGACTGAAGAACACAATTCCGTTTTAAAGGCTTCCTCGAAGCCTTCCTCGTGGGAGTATGAGATTAATGTAGTTTTAAAATATCTCGCAATGATGATACATCGGCGGACAACTTTATTGCGAAGAGCAATACACATCTAGATGGAAAGTTTATGGGTGATATATGAGCTCGGTGACCACAGAGGCCATCATAAAAAAAACAGTAACCAATGTTCAATATTCTAATTATTCTATAAGTTTTGATTGCATAATGAGTATATTTGAGTCAATTTCTAAATTCCAAGTTGATGAAGTGTAGATTAGTTATCGGTACTTACCTACCATGTAGTTAGTCAATATGGGACAGCTTTTGGATTAGCATTTTTTTGTATTTTTTTGTTTATGGACCCGTTTCACTAAAAATACAAGTTTATTTAATGATAGTTTATAATTGTTTGTAATGAAATTCGGGAAAAGAAAACCTTCTTTTCAGTCAATAAGTCATCATTAACTCCTTTTCTATCGTATAGCTAGCCTATCTAAAACTGTAAGTATACCGTACACAAAGTTATATATTATACAATATTATATTGCCAGTAACATTTTTTTGCTGGGTCGATTGTTTCTCACGTAAATCATCCTGTTTTTTGCAATGTGTTAAGACTTCGAACTCCATAATTACCGTCATTAGTTGTTAAAGGGATGATTGAAAGATTAATTGTTGTCGAGGGATGGTATTGCGCAAACGCCAGGGTAGTCGAACTTGGGCGATTGTACCCGAGTTCGTTGGCGGTGATGTTAGAAAAGTGGAGACTCGACATGCGAATCTTGGATTTGGTAGTTGGCATGCGTGTGAGAGGCTGTGCCATATTCATATGAGATAATATTTACGTGATTAAGTTGGTAATCTTATATAATATAGTTTATTCAAATATTGGTGAGTTTACATACAATTCCTTAATTCAATTTTAATGTTGGAGCATGTTATTAATGTATTTTTAAAGCATTTCTAATTCCCCTGTTTCAAAAAATTAGGAAATTTGATTTCACCAAATATTTTACCAAATAAAGAGGTGACTATTTGTCTTACTATTGAAATTGATGGATGGAGTTTCATTTCTCATTTGAATACAAATTTTCATTGAATGATAGGTCCTTTAGTTAATTGAACTTTTTTGGATGAGCGTAAGCGAAGACTCAATTTCAAAGTACTAAAAAAAAAACTGTTTTTTCGCGGTCCTCAAGTCAAATTAAAACACATACGGTATGTTAATGAAACTTGGCATGGACATTGTCACTCATCATTCAACTCGTCGAGTGTCGCGTGTATAGTATACGAGCGCAATCGCGTACCACTTTTGAGATGGACCATATCGAAATTTTAAAAAATTTCGAAAAACCTTACAAGAATAATCCAGGGGGCATAATGTGGACAAAATATTTTTCAATGAATTTAGGTATAATAATGATACACATTTTACCAAAGTTTCAAATTGAATCGGATGAGCCATTTTTACAGAGAAAAATTACAATGTTTATTCATAGATCTAAATTATTAACCTATTATGAAGAGCAATTGGTAATACCAATTAAAGCATGAAACGATCGAAATAATCAACGTGTTCATCAATTAGAGCCGATTGTACCAACTGATGATTAAATATTAATTAGTTAATCATTACTTAAGGTACAAAAATAACATAGGTATCCAAGGGTGATAACAAGTTAATTTGCTAATTTTTGCTTAATTCACTAATCATCACTTGGTACAACCGGCTCTTAGTGATATAAGAGCGGATTGTACCAACTGATGATTGAATATTAATTAGTTAATTGGGCGACTTAAGGTACAAAAATAGCATAATGTATACAAGAGTAATAACAAGGTAATTTGCTAATTTTTGCTTAATTCACTAATCATCACTTGGTACAACCGGCTCTAAGACTCAATTGTACTAACTGATAATTAAATATTGATTAGTTAATCATTACTCAAGGTAAAAAATTAGCATAATGTATCCAAGGGTAATAACAAGTTAATTTGCTAATTTTTGCCTAATTCACTAATCATCAATTGGTACAACCGGCTCTAAGACTCAATTGTACTAACTGATAATTAAATATTGATTAGTTAGTCATTACTTAAGGTACAAAAATAGCATATGTATCCAAGGGTGATAACAAGTTAATTTGCTAATTTTTGCTTAATTCACTCATCATCACTTGGTACAACCGACTCTAAGTAAAGATCGTGACTTGACAGTTTCAAAATCAAGGTATGTGTGTAGCTTTCAGGTAATTCAAACACATAACTCGCTTCTTTTACAACGTATGTGCTGCATTTTCCTAGTGTATTTAAATTTTTCATTTCAGCTATTTTGACGAATAAGCGTACTAAAAGAATTCATATTCCAAAAATTACGCGTAGATCTAATAACGCTTAAAATCGAATTAAATTTCCTTGATGGGCGTGGTTGGGAGGTTTCACCCCCCGGACCCCATTGACGCCACTTCATAATGGATTTTAGGGGTCCATGGCGCGGGCACCGAATTTGTGGACCGGGCACCAAGTTCCATATTGATATAAATATTGACTTTCATTTCTTGAGGAATATAACGTACAAGTATAATCGAAAATAAAAATAAATTTGCCTATATACATGAAATATATTAAATATAAATTATATTTTTACCCGCTTGAAGTAATTTTTCAAAAATACATACTTTTCATTCTTTGGAATATTTTTAAATTTCAAGTCAAAAATCCAACGGTTCTATTTTCGGAATCTCCGTACTTCATGACACCAGTCAGGTCTAATGACACGCGGGGTTAATATTAGATGAATTTGACCAGCAATCAATTTGTAGGCCTATATACACGATTCAATGTTTCTCCCAATTCCTTGAATTCAAGGGTTGATTTATTATTTCTCCATTATTATGTTGCTTACCGTTTCTTGCTGGCCCTGGTTGACTAATAACAAATTGGTTGAGCTATAATCAGCGAATTTACTTGTTATTACCCTTGACTATACAATTCATTTTTGTCTACGTTCATGGTTAATAATCATAAGCTCAGCATTAAATTATTTTCAACAGTTACAATTAATTTATCAATTAGGCCTATTGTTAAATGACAATATTATTTCTTTTTCGTAAAACGCAGTCTTTTTAGTGTGTCAACGCCATGTGTAGGCATCGTTAAGGACTGAGCGCAACATCACCACAAATCACAATATCAATTTCTAATATTATTTTTCAAAACAACTCATATACCACGACATTGAGCTAAGAACCCGAAAATGTCTAGGGTCGGAAAAGTGATATTTTTGCTATCTCCGCAGGTAAATCGGACATATACCGTGTGCAATCAACTGTAAATTTGTTTCACACCCAAACTAATTCTATATAATACATTCCGGATACGGCTTTTGGGTAAAATCAGTAAACCGTAGCAAATATTGCTTATGGAATTTCGAATGGAAAATATTAAAAATAACTCGAGAAAATGAAATATCTTCGAAATGTTTGCTGAAAGGAAGTGAATCAAATACATTTTTGAAAAAATATTCCTAACTTCTTCAATACATGCAGGTTAAATAATAGTAGAACCACGTTTTTTTTATATACAATCTAAATTCATAAACTAGAAAATTTAGTTTTAGAAGTACGACATTCAAGTTCTATATTCCATGCAATTAATTTGTCCATTCTATCAGCTAAAATTGAATTGAAATAACTTCATTATATCTAAATACCGTATATATAAATATATAAATATATACATATACCTATAAATATACCTAAATGTATTCATATGTATATATATATATATATATATATATATATATATATATATATATATATATATATATATATATATATATATATATATTAAATATGTGCCGAAGGTGTCTCCTAAATCAGCGCCCCTAGAAGGTGCCCTCTTCACACGTTCCTAAAAACCGCCAAGATAGTATTTTATTTACTTATTTTTTAGGAATCCATTTTAGCATTCATGTGCACTTTGCTATTGATGGCTCAGGCTGTGCAGTTTGCAAGTTTTTCAAGGTACAGTACACCCCTCCCCCACCTCTCCCTCCACAACTCACTCCTCACTGACACTTTGATTGTAAGGGAATCTAAAGCTAAAACATCCAGTAAACTTAACCCTATAGAAACGTTTTCTTTCAGATATATATAAAATAGAAACTTGTTGTCAAGAGTTTTTGATAGAAGTAATTGAATTCGACCCACGCTTTTAAACTTTTATTTAGGAAAGATGAAGTCTTGTGGCGTCTAAAGACGTTGTTTTTCTATGGAATTGCAAATTCGTCCAAGTATTCGTGAAAAGGTTGGAATTAGATAGCTCAAGCTCGACTAACGAAGTTTAAGTCTTCACTTACCTTAAATTTGAGATATAGTACAGTTTTATTATTCCAATGTGTGATGTAGGCCTATCGATATAATAAGGATAACCTTTGATAATTTTTAATGAAGCTTAACAGCTTGACGTAATTGATTTAGTAATTACTTTATTAAATTTAAGCCTGTTAATGTTAATGGTTTGAAGCGTTAAAATTATCGTATAGTCTACCGTTAACACTTTTTTCATCTCACGCAATAAATGTAGTAATAACATTTTAAGAATACTATTGCTGCTTTTCATAAAATCCAAAAAAGGGTTCGATACTGTTGAAAAATTATAGTTTTTCCATGTTTTATTCCAAAAGCTATCTGTGGTCATGTTGATACGAGATTATCTACAAGAAAACTTAAATTAAGTAATAAGTTATAAATACAAACAGGCAAACGCAGCATATGCGTTGTGAGATGAGTGATATATATATATATATATATATATATATATATATATATGTTGAACTCTTTTCTCGGGACAACCACGTTTGCTTTTTAGGATACAATTGTTGATCAGCAGGCTGCGTGAAATTTGTGCCTACACTCTCAAAAGATTATATTTCTATAGTGGATTAATCTCCTTTTCAGTGGAAATATGATATTTCACCTTTAGCTTATAAAAATATTTAGTTCTCATTAATGTTAGGCAATGTGATAGAATACTTAAACAATGACCCCACCCACCACGACTGTGACGAAACAATGTATGGGTGTATAATGCGAAATACCAAGTATAGATTTTGTTTTCAAAGTCGTCTTTAGAAATCGTGAAAATCTCCATTTTTAAATTAGTTTTTACTATGTATGAAAGCACTACGTATAGCTTGTTATTCCTATCTTATATTATAGCCATACAATAGATGTAACGTCCAACCTTTCAAGACATTTATTATACACATGAGAAGAGAAGCTAACACAACATGAATTGAAAGGTTTATCATTCTGCGATTTTCACCAACATAAAATAACAGAGATGGTTATTATTTTTCGTTATTAAGAATTTCATTTTCCTAAATATAGCTGTCCAGTATTTATTTCAGTATTATATTCAGTATAGTATTTATTGATCTTGCATTATCAATACGTTTCTCATTATTTAAATGGAAATAATTACAAAAAAATACAAAATGACTTTTCAATTCTTATTCTTACATCAATTTCAATTTACAATAATGAACTTCAAAAACGAATAAAGTGAACTGACAAAATATAAAGTAATTTGCCGTGGAAGGAAATACAAAAATCAATTCACCGCTTTCATAAAATGAAGTCAAGTCGGGCGTGGATTCGAGTCTCGGGCGTGGGTTCGAGTCCCGCATAAGGCATGGTATGGGCTTTTGTAAACGTTATTAAAACTCATCCCTTCATCGTTTAATCAACACTGGTTCATTCTTGCCACCATATGACCTAGCACAGTTGGTTGGGTCGTTATGGGTTATTAAATATTAAGAATGCAAAAATGAATCAATATAAGTACCAAAAACATGGATATCAAATGTCATTAAAAAGTATATCAATATAGCCTATCTTCTCAAATTTATTAATTGAATATATATGTTGAGTTCATTATTGGAATAGAAACTATACCCTTTGAGAATAGCAGAAGTGGTACGGTCGATATGGCAATATGAATTCCGTGTCCCCTCATTAATATTTATTACTAGTCTAAATGAGAAGGGATGCAGGTGGCGATGATTGCTTAAGTGCGTGTACGCATCTGTAGATATTACTCATTTAGTTCAGGAAGTAAACAAACAAGTCTTAACAATGGAATCAATCATTCATCCTGGTTATTCTTTCAATTTTGATAGTCAAGAGATATTCAAGTATATGTATTTGTATGTATATCTGTGTGTAGATGTTATTAATTTAGTCCCGCTATCAAGACTGTTTGGCCTTATTCTGATTGTTGATGAAAACAAATAGAATGAGGATACAAGATACAATACAAGATATTCAGAATAACTAATATCTCAAATTGTTTTTCCACGAAATAGGATAATCTATTATTCAAAAGTATTTTCTCCGGCGATAAACTGGAGAGCGTGGTTATACATTTTTTTTAAGAATGTTTTTTCATGGATGAATGTTTTTTCTCATTTTTGAAAAATATTGCCGTTATTAAATTTATGAGTAATGTCGGGAGGTAAGCGAGCTTATAGATGGTAATATATTTGTATAGCCACCTTGCGTGCTCTTATATATATATAGGCCTATACTCTGAAGATTCAAAATGGAAACAATATGTTGTGATTTTACAATGTGTGGGATACGATGATATATATATTCATATAATATAATATATATATATATATATATATATATATATATATATATATATATATATATATATATATGAATTTATTTTCGATATGTTAGTCTTAACATATTCTTCACGCCCATGCAGCCGTGCACATCTTATTATATATATATATATATATATATATATATATATATATATATATATATATATATATATATATATATATATATATATAATAATAAGATGTGCACGGCTGCATGGGCGTGAAGAATATGTTAAGACTAACATATCGAAAATAAATTCACGTGACTTGATTTGGGACCGTATTAATTAGTGTAAATATCATATATGTACGTAGGCCTAATGTTGCTATCGTTAACTCTAATATATTGTATAACATTGTCTAAATGATATCAAACTGAAATATGATATCCAACCGTGAATAAAACGGGTGGTAAGTTCGCCCTTGTGGTGTCCCGTCCAAACGAATCTACTTTCATCCATAGCCCCCCTTATTGGGGAACAATGATTTTGTATCAAATTTCGTTGTTAATAATTATGAAAGTAATTATCCAACCTGCATACTTCCATCTCCCAATAGCAACATGACTGTTTGGGGGTCATAAACCAAGCTAAACAGGGTGAGGCCCTAGCTGCAATCGCCGATATATATATATATATATATATATATATATATATATATATATATATATACATATATATATATATATATATATATATATATATATATATATATATATATATATATACATATAGATATATATATATATATATATATATATATATATATATATATATATATATATACATATACACATATATATATATATATATATATATATATATATATATATAATTTCTTCCACTCTAAATAATTTTGGGTATTCATGTTAATTGATACTAGGCTATAATCTCAACGCTTCGTACTTATTAGCACATTCTTTTTTAGAATGAGAATCATTGGAATAAATTCGAAACGTTGAGACTTAATAAGATGAGCGTAGCGAAGATTTTCATTCCATATACCGAAAAATTTTGGGCTTGGTTTTATGTTTTTTTTTTTTGTGTAATTTTGTACGCGGCATACAGGTCAGGAAAAAGTTTCAATCAACTCGAAACTTTTTTTACAAATTGGTGTTATACCAGAATAGGTTGGGATTGTTTTTCAGAAAAATCGGTCAAACGGATTTTCCGGAAAAAAATCGGAAAGTATGGAAATTCCCCATAAGAATAGGCCAGGGGAGAAATACTTGGAATTTTATTTTTTTCAAAAGCTCTCAAATTTATACTGAGTGTGGGAAGAACTATCATACACATTTTAAGCGACTTATGGAACAATCGGATGTGAAACAACGAAGAAAACTCATTTTTAATGTACTTTTTTACACATCAATAAAAGCAATTAAGAAAAGCAATTAAGAAACTATTAAATGTGAGCAACAAGTGTCACCAATAAATTAAAACGTTTAAAATCTGTGATGGATATGAAGAAGGCACTGGTTTAATTGTTTGGAAACCAAGGTCCATATACCAACAGACAGCCGCGGTTTTTAAACCTTTGAAGTGATCCATGGCCTTTATATGTACATTGAGCCGACCAAATATTCTTAATTCTACATTTCCATACTTCTAAGCTCATCTCACAACGCATATAAGGCGTTTTCCTAGTAATAATTTACATACAAAACGCAAAAAATTTAGAAATAAAAATACTCTTGCCAACGTGAATCATATATGTATATAAAATAGTGTAGATCATTTTTCAAACCTGGCACTTCCACCAATAACCTAAGCTCGTGACGAACACTAAACAAAAATTGAATATTGAATAAAAATTAATATCTCGGTCAGGAAAGAATGGAAAGCATTGGAAAACGAATGGAAAGCAAAGAAGTTCAGCGGAAAATGAGCTCAAAACGACGGACTTTGTTCGGTTTCGATCTGACAAGATGGATGTCAACTTTGAAAGTCAAAGTTCATGTTTACCCGTCAACTTGGCTATGCCCACAAAAAGTGAAAATATCTTGTTTAGGGGATGAGCTCAAAACCAAAGGGCAGCACAATTCAGCTCAAAACGATGGTGTTTGTCCGGTTTTAACGATTTGAACGATATTTCCATACATGATAGTATATTATTTTGGTAAAAGAGAAATAAATGGAATAGGCCCCCACTATTTAGATCAGCTTGGTCTGTTTTTTTTTTGTAGGAACTGCACAGGTTTGACTGATCGGAATTGATTTTTTTCTGTCTCTCAGACTTATCCAATGCGGAACTGTATATAAGGTTTCAAATCATATTGGTTGGACATATTGGTTTCAGATACCATGTCAAAGTTTCTAAAAACCTCCTAAGATCAGGCTGGGAGGAAAAATGTGAAAAATTCAATCCCTTCAAACAAAATTCGAATTTTCACAGAATGTAAACACATGAATTATACACAATAGGCAAATACAGCATAAGCGTTGTAAGAGAGATATATTTGCCTATAAATACCTATATACATATCTATATATATCTATATATATCTCTCTCTCTCTCTCTCTCTATATATATATATATATATATATATATATATATATATGCATTTACATTCAGTGTTTGTTCAGTATTGCCACGAGTTGAAGTTATTGGTGGAAGTGCCAGGTTTAGAAAGTTATTATTTTCATTTCATTTGTAATTATTATTATTATTATATTTATTATTATTATTATTATTATTATTATTATTATTATGATTATCATTTTTTTAATTATTTCCACATTATTTCCATTATTTAGCATGCTCAATTCGAATTTCATCGCGAAATGCGAAATTCATCATCCTCGCTATAATCATGTAAATCATAACTAACAGAAAGATGTGTTGAAATAAATGTATCGATCATTGTGTTTCGTATGGAAATGGAACTTTCAAAATTCAAAATGAATAACTCATGGCTCATTAATAGTAATTATATGAGCGTAGCGAAGATTTACATTCCATATACCGAAAAATGTTGGGCTTGGTTTTTATGTTTCTTTTTCTTTTTTTTTGCATGTAATATTGTACGCGACAAACAGGTCACGAAAAATAATCAATCGACTCGAAATTTGTTTTTCGAATTGGTATCACACCAGAATAGGTTTGGATTGTTTTTCAGAAAAATCGGTCAAACGGTTTCTCCGGAAAAAATTTGGAAAGTATAGAAAATCCCCATAAGAATAAGCCGGGGGAGAAGTACTTGGAAAACAAAGAATTTCCAAAAGCTCTCAAATTCATACTGAATGTGGAAAGAACTATAATACATATTTTAAGCGATTTATGGAACAATCGGATGTGAAATAACGAAGAAAACGCATTTGTAATGTACTTTTTTACACATCAATAAAAGCAATTGAGAAAGCAATCTATGGAACTATCAAAAGTGAGCAACAAGTTTCACCAATAAATTAAAACGATTAAAATCTGTGATGGCTATCAAGAAGGCACTGGTACCATTGTTGGGAAACCAAGGTCCATATACCAACAGACAGCCGCGGTTTTCAAAACTTCGAAGTGATCCATGGCCTGTATATGTAGGTACATTGAGGTGACCAAATGTTCTTAATTCTACATTTCCATACTTCTAAGCTCATCTCACAAAGGCGTTTTCCTAGTTGTACGTAATGATATGGGTCTACTTTATCATTGAATAAATCATATTTTTGTAAAATAATGTAAAGTATAGATTACATTTTACTTCATTATGTCTAGTATGCAAAACATTTCCGAGTACCCGTATAAAGCATTAATCTTGAGCTATATATACATCATATTGTACTTGTACGTATCATTAATAATGTTTGAGCTTATACTGCTTGTCATTGCTCTAAGCCCAGCAATCAATTGACACGCCGTGTTTAAGAGATGGGATTTGAAACATTTTAAAGGTGCTGGCAGAGAAGGTTTATATACCCTTGTACCGCTGAGGTTTCATCAAACGCATATTACAACTCAAGAACACAATAATAGCTGGATCAACCGCGTTTGCAGCTTTTGAATGTCACAGGTTATGAGTTATGGCCGTGACAATATAGGCCTACTTGGGGAGAGATACAAGTATAATAATATTATTAATGTTATCACTTTTTATACATTGAGACTGTCGGGTATTGTATCGATGCTTACAGAAACTTCATTCAAAGTTTATATATATATATATTTAATCATGATGTAGGCCCATGACAAACAATAATTTTTTCACAAGTTTTCTGAAAATTCTATTTTTTGATACAATAAACCAGAGATAATATAATTAAAATATTTTTCAAGTTGAATTCGAATAGGTGTTGATGGTTTACCTACTACAATTCAATATTCAAGAATTATATTCAAATGGTGGAAGCTTGGTATTTCTCCCAATACTTAGAATATCCTCTATACTCCCACAACAGAATAGAACTGTATATATGTGGAGCAAACCGTTCAACAACTCTTGAAATAATGCATCAAAATAACTTCGATAACAATAAACCTATAGTGGAGAAAACTGTCTTGCAATGATTCTGATACCAACTGGTCTATATTTTTGAAAAGTTTCAGTTTAATCGAAGTTCAACTCTCTTTGTGAATCGCTTTTTAACGTTATCGAAAGCATCACCCCTCAACGTAAAATATAGGAGCACAGTTGCCAGGTATTTGAAATGAAATAAGAATGACCACACGTGTCCAAGGGCTACTTATATGGAATAGAAATGAAAAATGGCTTGGAAAGACGAGGTGATGAAAGTGGTGTGACATATAATCGATAAATGTTTTATCATGTCCGTTTATTCGAAGTGGTGATTGAAATATATGTACTCATTTTTGGTTCATTTTAACCCGGAATAAACTATATATATATATATATATATATATATATATATATATATATATATATATATATATATATATATATATATATATATATATATATATATATATTTCATTTCCTCAACTTGGCCAAAACTGAAACGCAAGTGAAATTACTTATAATTTAATTATTGTACTCGACATTTTCCACGAAAAACGATAATTTTCTAGAACTATTAGGCACTATAACATTTTTCATCTCTTATTCACGTCATATGTGCGAGATGACTACATTTTCCACATGATTTTTGGAGTTACCTGTTGTACTTTAGAGTTTTACTTTCTTGACGAGATGATGTATATAGGGTTACACGGTCGTGTCAATTATACTCACCAAGTATTTCTATGGTGTATTATCCACGCTCAAATCTGATGTCTACATTGAATTCCCTTCGGCTATGAAGCAAGGTAAAACACAAAAGCTCCATGAACAAAGGATATATCATAACTCCAACAATCTTGCACCCCTTCCCTTCCATTTTACCTGCCAAACACAATTTTTTATATATCCAATTTCCCGTTTCCGTGTCTTTCGTACTCAATTTTATAGTTCGTGTCTCCACCCTTTAATAAAACATGGATCAATCAAGAGAACAAAAGAATTAATTCATTAACTTCACAAACTAAAACAGAAAAACTACAACTTCACAAGAAGTACAACATACTTCCTTGATGAACGTTTCGTTTAGACGGGGTAATTTACTACGTCTACAATTCTTTAAACAAAACGGTAAGCCTTTATATACTACAGTACACACTACACACAGTACAACAGGTATTACCGAGGGCACTCGAGTCTGATGCACAATGCATGGCCATATATTTGTGTATTATGTGAGAATTTTGCTTATACATTAAGCCCTATAATGAAACAACAAGTATTCAAAATACTGAAAAGAGTTGAATAATATTCAAATTGATTAAATCAACAAACAAATACAATATTATAAGATTGTTGCAATGTATATTGATTTTCAGTTTATGGTTTCTAAAAATATTCTAGTCAACTTCTCATGCACGAGTTTGTCGTGGGTACACACGAGTAAATTGAATGAAGGATGTGTCAAAGTGAATGCGATATGGGAACATCGAACAGTGACACTTTTCTTTCCTTCAAATTAATAGCTGCAAGCGACTGTCTCATTCCGTGCATGGCTATCCTTTTTTCTGTTTTATTATTTTCAAAAAATGCAAGAAGACCTCACCCCACCACCCACCGACAACAGCTGGGTGATATGGGGGTACGAATGAGTGGGGATATTATTTTTATTGAGGAAATGTAACAATTCCAGTTAAGAAAAGCAATTTGATGACAATTTTTATGTCATACGCGAAGGTTAAATGTATATATTTATATTTACACATATGTTTAAATGATTGACGAAATCCATGTTAATTAATGTATATTTTAAAACAGTTCTCTTTCTACATCTCATTTTACGTTTTCAAGTTATAAACAAAAAATGAACCTAATTATTATAAAAAAGAATAATTATTAGAGGCAAAATATGTAATTATGCATTACAGTATATTTATTTATTTATATTTATACATTACATTTATATGTAAAATATGCATTACAGCTATTTGCGAAAAATATTTGTAATTCAAATGAATAATTTAAATATATACAGTGCTTAATCTCGGAGATACTCATTTGTTGTGCGAGTCAATCAAGGAGGCCGGTAGATACTTCAAAAAGAACTGAAGATAAATCTCATCTTTTTATTCTAATCATATATTTTCTCTGACTAAAAATAAGAGAAGTGAATGCCAGAGTTGGATACAGCATAACAGATTGACATTATGTCCCAAGTTAAAGGACATCACAACCCTGAAACTAGATTTTAATGAATGATGACTAAATTTATTTCCCTAATTTTAACGACAACTAGAAATCATCATCTCAATTTCGGAAATCACGATTGATTTTTTGTTCTCAAGAGGCCATGGTAGTGACGTAGGCATTACCGAATCTGTATAGAAACATACACAGAATCGAGTAATGTTCACGTCACGACTCGAAAAAAGTGCCGGAACAAATAATTTGATTGAAATATCTGAAATTGAGATGATGATTTCTAGTTTTCTTTAGAATTAGGGAGATAAATATCGTCATTATTCGTTAAAATCTAGTTTCAGGGTTTCCTTTAAGTCGAACGCAGCATAGACCATATACAAATATTATACAAACATTCTTTTCTGTTTTGAGTGACAATTGTCTGATTTGTATAAAATTTGTGTAATAATTTATATAGACCTATAATTGTTGCCTTCAAATAGAAAAAAAATCTCTAGAAGTTTCTTTTCATTTTAATCCGTCAGGTTATTATAGAGGAAATTAAAAAAAATTCCAGCTATTATTTCTCCAAATTGGTTCTACCGATTTTGCTTATGAGTCCATGGAAGTCGATTTAGCGGAATATAACGTTTGAACGGTATAAGATATAGAAATTCTGAAAACAAGGAAACACAGATATTTTCAATATCTTCAAGATGGTGCATGTTATAACTATTTATTCCATATCGCCTGATTGTCAGGCGTATACGCTTAAAAATACACATTCGTTAACCGTATACGCCTGACAATCAGGTGGTTTGATGTAAATAGTTATTACTTATCCAGACTTGAAGTTAATGAAAATATCTGTTTCGCTCGTTCTTAGAAATTAGAATTTTGATATCTTATACCGTTCGAAAGTTATTACAAAAAAACTGATGTTCCACTAAATCTACTCCCATGGACTCTTATGTACCGAACAGTTCAAAGATGCATGGATAAGTCATCGTGCTCACAAAAAGGTTTGATGATTAGTGAAATCGTTTTCGCCAAACTGAAGCTCAACTAATTATAATTAACTTCAAATTAAACGTTATCTTCACGAACTATTTCAGTGCCAGTAATTCGTCTTTGTTTTCACCTCCGCTCGTATAATTACTTAATTGGATAGTTGCAACACAAGACAAATATGTGTTATATATGCATGTATGCGTTGTAGGTATGTGTAAGATGATGTGGAACGTTTTATGCAGAAATAACATCATCCTGTTAGCATACGGCTAGAATGTTTATGCAATACAGAATCAAATATGCATCCAAATATGTACTTACAAATGTCAAAATATTCGCGTCAATGATAACAATATGGATAGGGGTCTACATATTCAACAGTGTATCAATAATAAATTAGCAATTCAGCACTATTGAGCATGATACTGTACACATATTGATTGTTCATTGAAAAAATACATGACCATGATTTATAAATAATGGTTACAGCTTACAGAAGAATTTAAAACAATTTTGTAAATCATAAATTGAACAGTTGTAAATATCAGACAGGTAAGGTATACTCAAGAATGATATGCTATACTAGAAATTAATATGTTAAAAATGTGGAAAATATTAAAATAAAGACGGAAACTTGAAAAAAATTGAAAGAATTATCTGTTTCATTGGATGGTCATCTTTTCATTGGTCTGTAATTCATTTAAATGGTTTAAAAAACTGATTGAAAATGCGAATACATTAAATATACACTGTACAAATATGTATTTATAGCAAAATATTTAGGAAAAATATATCTTTTGACAGACGTTGATCAAATGGTCAAACATTAATTATGATATTGCATCAATATCTTAGCCATTATCATGACCAATTTGAAAATAATTTTGAACACGTGAAATTTTAGACCTTGGTCTCATTTATAATTCGGATAAATTGGTTTCACAAGATTCCTACCAAGTTTGAAGTATAATCAAGCAGCTATTTAGGATGTGAAAGTATATACCGTACTGTAATGTTCAGCTCTAGGGGCTGGTGAACTGTTTGCGATGACCTATAGGCACGTATTACTGTGGCTAGACGGGATTTACCTTGAAGTTTAGAAACAAAATAGTTGATCTTCATGTCATTATTACGCAGGCAGACGATTGCAAACTTCAGACAGTTAATCTGCTTTCAATTAGTTGTATTGTAGGCCTACATTCGTGTATATAAAAAGTATGCAATAGTTGTGTATTATCGTGGTATAGCCTAAGGTAATTTGCTAATAATGCAAACTCATTGAAGAGTAAACAATGTGAACTTGTGGAGGTGGTCTACACCAACTTCTAGCATCATTTTAAATGCAACAGCCCATATCTCATTCATTTTCTAGCTGCATGTGACCCACTTTATTTCGTATTCTTTTTTAAAAATATTGATTGACTTTTCTAAAGATATCAACATTGCATGTTTTTAATTGAAAAGCTCTTGAAGTATGATACTTTTATCCTTCTATCGGATTCCAATGCTTATTGAAGATCAATGGTCTGTGGCTTGGTCGCTCGATCAACGCGTTGTGCCAAAGGGAGATATAGCGACATGCGTATGATAACGCATGTATAGCGGCGATTCCAGGTCACTGTGTGATATAAATAGTATGTATAGATCTTTTCAAGTTTAAAGTTTTTGAATCTGCTAATTTCGTGAATAGAATTCGTAAATATGAATACGGATCAGAGTGTATCAGTCGTATTTCAAAGTAAGCATATAGTAGAAGTTTTTTAAAATTCAAATGTACCTGTAATTCAAAATTTAATTTAGGTACTATTCGAATGAATGATTGGCTTAGTTACTCTATATTGGGATTTTCTCCGATTGCTAATAAAAGTCACTTTTTGATCAGAATCACATTCAGCATCCTCACAATAGTAACACAGATTTACGATTGCGATTTATAGTGTATACTGTATATTGTACAGTGTATGTGACTTGAAAGTAGATATTCCTTATTGAGCTACTGAGCAATATATATACGAATCAAACTTCATTTACGATTTACAAAGGATTCTCGCGGGCACACGATCTTCAGTCGATATAAAAATATAAAATGCAGTCAGTGGCGACTGGGTTGGTTTACATTATAGGAAGAGAATATTCTTCACTTTCTTACCAATTTATCGGACGAGAAAAATATTCTCAATATTGTTAAAGCAAATGAATAGTGTTCTCAAAGAAATAATATTCTATATGGCGTATAAGCTAGCGTATTAAGAATGAAGTCTAGTTCGGCATATTTAAACTGTAGCTTACATGTTATATTTTTTTTTAAAGCCGAACTTTTCAACATCTGAATTTTGAAGTAGAAAAGACGTATACACTCATGAATTCAGATGAGATATGACAGAGTTTGAAGTCCCGTCAAAGTCGAGGTTCTATTACTCTGATTGGATGCACAGAGTATATACAACTACGTAAAAAGTATAATAAGTAACATAATACAACGTATACAACTTTTATGTACAGTGCTGGTTAAATTATTATCAACCGTTTTCTGTTTTGCCGTCTGCAATTAAATAATTTGGCACGATATATAGTAGGACGTATATACTATTCAAATTCCAGTGATGTTGTTAGATGTATATTAACACTTATACACTATCATGTGAAATTGAGTAATTATGCTCATTATGTAGGCCTATAATGATGAAATCAAAATTTTTTTACTGTGCGATAACTTATACCTTGGATTATGGCTATCCTTTACCGATGTATAGGCCTATAGGCAACAGCTATCACTAAATTTAAAAATGTGCTTTTACCGCTGTACAAATTATACAATAGTTTGTTCTGTGTTGCACTACGCGTTTAAGTCTACAGTTCCAATAATATGTACCGTATTTTATCTTATAATAAATTAATGGATAAAAAAATATATCAAAAATACGTATACGTAATTTTTCGCACAGCATTATTTTTGTGTATATATATGAACTCTTCTTGCTGTGTAGAATAGCCTATATATCGCACAAATCGGAAAAAATGGTATAATAGGCAAACAATAAACATTGACAATCACAATATTTCGATTACAATATAATTTGAACTTCAATCAACAAATCAATCAAAATCCAACAATGCGCAAGCACTTTTATTTCTTAGATCTGGAGAGAGTCTGCAATAGGATTTGAACATAAGATGCATGTCCGTCAGTAAGCCTTAATATAGCTATAATCCAAGCTTATACCTATTCGACCGCCACTGCGTGCCCAATACTCGAGCGTAATTTCGTATTCACTTCCCATCACTTGCGGCTCTTCTGATGACCCATACAATTCCTTTAGAGCAATATTGATGTTGATCCTGGTTCGCCACTTCTTTCAACCTACTCAATACTAACACTCCTCTTCTATCCTTAACCACTTACCGACCAATTCTTCTAAAATAAGCAATTTTTTATGATCGAATACAGAAGGTATAATATTTGCAAAGTTGGAAAGGTTGATATTAACCACAGGAGTGACAGAGTACACACTTAATTAAAATTTTCATTCAACTTATTATTAATTTATACTGCCCCAGGGATGATAACGGTAATTAACTTGTAATAATGAAATCTGAATCAAGACCGACCCTTCTATTTAACTTGAACAAGAACTTGCTTGTAGATAACACATTGATATTAAAAGTTAAATTGAAATTATTATGTGTACTCCTTGAAACTTGGAAATTGGGGTTGGATGAAATTGTAAATCAATGAAATTGTAAATCGTTTAAAAAGAATAATGAATAAGACAGGAAGGCAGTGTAATATTTTTTTTGAACTCAAGATGAATATAGGGCCTATAGCTTTCCATTACATTTCTTATAGGCCTAAATATGCCTATATCGCTTATCCACCAACGGACATGTTACGTTTTCGTAGTAAAAAATGTGAATAACTAATCACTACTAGTATAATGGTTAATACATAAAACAACGATTATTATTAATAAAAGTGGAGTTTATCCTATATGTTGAAAAAAGTAAGCATCGCTTTGCTGCCCATGCATTTTTGAAGTGGGCTCCACAGAAGTTTTAAAATGCCTAAAATAATTTTCTTTCAAGTGAAAATCAGTGCCATAAATGAAGTATATATTACAAATATTACAAATATCGTCGTTTTCCAGCGTAAAAACGCGTTGTGTGTGATGAATTCAGTAATAATTGACACTTCAAAGTGACGTATGTTCATCAACAACGAGCATGTTCAAACTTTCTTTACCGCTTATTTGTTTTCCGACGTCAGAGATATAAAAACAATTAGTCTTGAACATAAATTACAAATTAGATTTTGTAAACTTGTTATAAGAAGACTGTGTCGTATACGACTTATGTGAATGATTGTTGTTTTTATACGCGGATCTGAGAAAATGACTAAAACATGACATAAAACAATAGAGAAGAGGAACTCTTGAAGACCTAGACACATTACTCAATAGCCTATATAGATACATTTTCTTATATGAAAAGTAATTGAGAGATATGGGAGAATTGAATTTCAGCTTCTGAAACGTAGCTTGACGAAAAATGTCACGTGAAAAAGTATGAATATCGATTATGAGTTTTCTGTACAAATATTTACAACGCTAGAACCACTATTACTTCTACGTCACTTGAGGGTATTATATACCACAAAAAATGCATACTTTAGTTGCGTATGGCTATGGCAACTAAAATCTGTTTGTTCACAAAATCGTTTTGAGATAAATGTTATTAAAGGTATGATGCCGATTCTAAACACAAATATTTGTAAAAGACGTTGAAAAGACATGAACATAGCTTTTCGTGATTTAAATTGGAAAGAAGTGATGCCCTTATAGATTGCTACAATACAAAACTGCAATATTTGCAACTTGTTTATTTGTGTAATTTGAAATAATTTTATTCTACCGAAGTGATATGTATTTCAACAAATGAGAAGTGATAAAATGAATACATGGGTTATATAACAAACTTCATTTTAGAAACGAGAAACAAAAGAGAGAGAGAGAGAGAGAGAGAGAGAGAGAGAGAGAGAGAGAGAGAGAGAGAAAGAAAGAGAGAGAGAGAGAGAGAGAGATGGAGGGAGGAGGGGAGAGAGAGAGAGAGAGAGAGAGAGAGAGAGAGAGAGAGAGAGAGAGAGAGAGAGAGAAATGGAGGGAGGAGAGGGAGAGAGATTGATTATTCTACGATCATGCGCAAATAAAATTGATCATTATGATGAAGAATATCATCTAAAGATTCATGGCAAGTTTGGTGTTGTTAACAAACTTCACGAAAACAATTCAAGATAATTCTCAAGACTAAACAATAGAAGTTAATTAATCTATCACGGATGCCAATGTTCGCGCTTCTTTGTCGAAAATGAAGACTCGCTTATATTACGAATATTTCGTTAAGAAGATCCGTGTTTTTCTGATCAATTATTTGACAAGCGTTCACGCGGTTGGAGAGGGTGAATATAATAAGGGATAAAAAAGCGAGGCAAATAATGTAAAGCCACATACTCGATGGTTATCGATTCCTATGCGCTTGACTATACAATGAATTATGCATTTTCATATTGCCATATGGTGATTCTTGTTAAATTCTCCCAATACCTCGGCTATGCCCACCGTTTGTGTGTCTGATGACAATGCAATAACTGATGGTGGAAAATCGAAGATTCTCTTGTTCATACGCCTAAATATGTCAATAATTGATTTACTTATCAGTAAGTACGTTCACATAGGAATCCAATTAACGTCAAGAAAGAAAATCATCGAGTTATGTTTGAGGCTGTTTAACTTCAGATAATAAAATGAAACAATATAAAATCTCGTACTTCTATACTAGGAAAACGCCATATGCGTTGTTAGACGAGCGGATAATAATAGTATGGGTAAAAATTGCTTCGGGTGGTATACCAATTTAGCACATTTTATTTTTTTTCTTCGAAATGGCTGACCCGATCAAGCTGAATTTTTCTAGAAATGTGTATCAAAGTGTAATACAACTTCACGCAAGATTTCATTTTTTTGGGAGAATAAAAATATTTTCTTTTTTTTCCGCCATGTTATTCTAATGGGTATTTTTGAAATTTCTAAAATTCATAAAAAAAAAGTTACCCCCCGATGATGCCACAAAACTATACAGATCTAAGTTAGATGAGGAACCATAATGAACAAAAGTTTGAAGTTGATAGCTGTAGCCGTTTGACCTGTGGAGAACCGAAAAAAAACATGAAAAAAAAAAAAAAAAAAAAAAAAAAAACAAACACCAATTTTTTTCAGTATGTCAAATTGAATCCTCGCTAAAGCTCGTCCAATTAAAAAATTATAGTTATATGGATTGTTATTTGATAGTTCAGCTTGTCATATTTTTGTATTATTCCTAGTAAAGGTCATCACTTCATTATAAATAAAAGTTTTTCACATAAGGCTCTGCTTTTCTAAACAACGATACATATTTTTTATATAGATAATAGCCAGTAGAAATATAGAGTTTTAATTAAATTTCAGTCATGACCGTGTATTTGACAGGGAAACAAAAACTTGACCCATTGTTTTTCTTAATATGTGTAGAGAAATTATTTCGTTTTTTCTTTCCTTCTGTTGAGTGTCTAAATGAAAATGAAATGGACTGACCATGTGTTGGATTACACAAAAATAGAATTCAGGGGATCGATTTCAATTTAAAAGTAGAAAACTACCATTAATTATAAGTAACAAATCTAAATTTATTTGCAATTCTTTCTTTTTCGTCTGTTTGTGGGCTGTGACCGTATGTAATAAATAGTCGAGCTAATTGGTTTACATGGTCATGATTAATGACACTTTTATATATAATGAGTTCTGGATATCTAGAACACAGAGATATTATATTGGCTCTGCAGTCTGCACATTTCCGAACAAGCACATGTGACCAAGAATACACTTATTTTCTAGTTAGCTAAAGCAATCAATCTCGATACTTGGCAAATATGTCGAATTCATTTCAGTTTATGTGTTTAAAAGTATATATTTTCGCGCTATAAGGAGTTTTAATATATATATTTTTTTTTGATGTTGCTTAACGATCCCACCACCAAGCTAGGTTATTTGGGGGTACGAATGAGCGGGTGACAATGAAACGATTAAGTATTGATATGTGGAAGCACTTTTACAAAAACCCATGCCGTTATGCGGGACTTGAACCCACGCCCAACCTGACTTCAGTTTCAACCGCAAGCGATAGTGGACTGAGCCAATGGGAACGGTTAGGAGTTGATAACATTGATTGTATATTTTGTATAATTATTTTCTCAATAACAGTTGAATTGTTTTATAGAAACATATTTAGTTCAGGTTGTTGTCATAAATAACTCCTGAATATAGAGATTAGAAACATCTAAAAAGACTCTTCTATTACGGGTATTCTCATGGAACTTTACTAAGTATGATTGACTTTTTTTTTCAGAAAATCCAATTCAAATTGTATTGATATGTATAGGCCTAATGT
Source organism: Brachyptera putata (assembly GCA_907164805.1). NCBI lineage: Eukaryota > Metazoa > Arthropoda > Insecta > Plecoptera > Taeniopterygidae > Brachyptera > Brachyptera putata. Next base: position 19,385,553 of record OU015462.1, on the reverse strand, counting down.
TTGTTTCCATTCAACTAGATTCTACCTAACTCTATCAAGGAAATGACATGTCACGTGCCACTTGACGTCAAGATCGATCGCAGTACGAACAGCATTCAGCGTAAATTAGCAGAATGATTTCATTCACCAATGTACGACAATGAATGGCGGACATATTTAAAAATAATCGTTCAATATAATTATAGCCACAGCTTGAAATTTTGGGAATTTCAGTGAACGCATTTTGATTACGCCCGATTTCAATCAAAACCTGAAAAACAACATTGAATGATAAATGTTGAACACTATTATCGTAGAAGCACGTTACATGGAAATTATTTTTATTTTGTTCATATTTAGGTCTAGACTAAAGTACCACCTTTGCAGAAAATGTAGATTGATGATCTTAGACGCTCCTCTTGAATTATGTATACAGTATACACATATTATCACGTATACATATACGTGTACTAGATGTATTGATTTCCGATTCCTTGAGATGAATACATAAACTCCACAAATAGCTCAACATTTTGATTGATGGCAATTTACTTGGAAATTTTTGAATATATATATATATATATATATATATATATATATATATATATATATATATATATATATATATATATATATATATATATATATATATATATATATATATATATATATAAGCTCATATATACACACTTGATATGATTAGCTGGGTTACAATTATTTTGTATGATTTTTAGATGAGCGTTATCGAAATCATCCATCCCAGTCTTATGTGGCTTTGTTTGTAAGCACTGCATGCAGCCATGCACAGGTCGCAGGGTTTGACCGATTGACATGAAACTTTTTCTGTGTATACAAAAACTTATCCAACTTAGAACTGTATAGTTTTTGGGTCAAATCGGTAGGACCATTTTTGAGAAGCATCATCTCACAGTTTCTAAAAACCACATAAGATTAGGCTGGGTGGAAAAAATTGGAAAATAAATTCTCTCCAATATAATTCAAATTCTCCTCAAATGTGAACACGAAAATGTGAACACGAAAATGATACACATTATTAAAAATTTGTATGCAATTCGGATTTCGGACCAGCCATTCTCAAGTAAATAATGTAGTAAATGTTTTTTTTCCATCGAATAGATCGAAATTATAGCAGAACAATGTTGCAGTGATAGATTCACGGCTCCCTAGATTCGAATGTATCGAATAAAGTTTATTTCATACCAGGCAAACGCAGAATATGCGTTTTAAGATGAGCGAGATATCTATATAAAGCATAATCAAATATTCTACACACCTTGATAATATAGAATATATTTCATTCGATTTCAACGAATCTAGGGAGCCGTGATGAATCTATCACTGCAACAATTTTCTGCTATTATTTCTATTCGAAGAGTAGTATTACATTATTTTCTTCGAAACGCCTAGTCCGAATTGCATAAAAATGTTCATTTATGTGTATCATTTCCGTATTCATACATTTGAGGAAAATTTTAATTAATTTGATGAGATTTTATTTTTCAATTTTCTCCACTCAGCTTAATCTTTATGGGGTTTTTAGAAACTTTGAGATGATGTTTCTCAAAAATGGTCCAACCAATTTTTTGGATAAGTTTGCGTATACAGAAAAAGTTTCATGTCGATCGGTCAAACCATGCGACCTGTGCAGTGCTTACTCAAACAAACAACAGACAAAGATTCATAAGAGTGGGATGGAAATCTTCTCTAATCGATAATGAATCAAGGTGTGTATTTTTCGATTATACTGTATATAGATATCTCGCTCATCTTACAACGCATATTCTGCGTTTGCCTATAGTGATACTAAACCTTTCTTTATTCTTCTGAATAAGTTATTATACATGCATATAGGCCAAGACGACTTCGGTAAACTTTACTGATCCACTCTTGGGTCAATCTTGCCTCGAGTTTACATAGTGTCACTGTGTCAGTTTACTTGCTGTCAACAACAATTGTATTCAAATGCAATAAAAATTGTAACAATGAAAATTACACCACTGTTTTTTTAGATTGAATGTCTGCTTCAGAGTTGACAGAATATACCTTGTTAGTTGTTATTTGTACTATGAAGACTTTTCTATGACAAACTGAAGACGCTGAACACATAAACTGTTATGTACTTTATGTCAAGTCGAACCATTAGCCGAACGGCTTAAATAAATAGAACATGCATTCTCAAATTGTTTGCTCTATTCTTATCGTACTACGAACAAAATTATTTTAATCCCTATAAACTCGGTTTGTGCTCTGTCAATTCAGAGCACTGATCGCAAAAGAGCAACATAAACAAATTATGTGGATAATATTATTAAATTAAAAATATATTACGGACATTTCTAATTTAATTGTTAAAACAAGTATAGGAAATGCGGCATATATAAACTGTAATATGAGCGAGATATTCATGTGATAAGTTTTTCAAAATACACACACACCTTGGTAACCGCGCGCTCTTGACCGAGTTTATTGAAACTTGATAACATATCTGTCATTGTTGTCCTTACAATTCCGCATAAATCATATCTGTGCGAATAATTTTTTTTCGCTTCTTTGTCGAGTTATTCTTAATTATTGTTATATTCATTTTTAAAATTTCAATCATCAATTTCTCATAACGTACTAGGCCCACCGCTACATAAATCTACTTATACAAGTCAGAAGGTGAGTAGAACCTCTAAACTTGTGGATCGATTCTACTCTGCAACTTTTGTAATGCCTACAACAAACAATCAAACCAACAAGCCAACAAACAAACAAATAGAAATACTCGATTTTGCCCGGATATATGTCTTCGCTATCGCTCATCCAATAATAAAATGTATTGTGAACAAACAATTGCAACTGAATGAACGAATCACTTCATACATTAATTCGATGAAAAATGTATTCAAATTTATTCAAACATGCATACAAAGCTGCTATCACAAACCCGTGCAGGCTTTTCACTGTTGGCGCGAGGTGACTATAGGCTGCTATCCGATTGCATAGGATTTTAAGATCAATAGAAATGTTATGGAGATTGGAGAAACTGTTATAATGAAATCTTTTATTGATTAGCTAAGAATAACAAATGAATACCATGATACCATGATGAAAAGAATACATCAATATTAATTATAGTTTCAATTATTAATTGGTACTGGTGATAAGCCCGCCTCAAAGTCTTGAAACAACCACGAGGTGCCGCTTCAAAACAGTCTTACTGATTCATCCTAATGCCTTAATTGGGAAACAATGAAACAAGGATTTTATATCAAGATTTTGCTGGTGATAAAAAAAGTATGTATATATATATATATATATATATATATATATATATATATATATATATATATTTTGGTTATATGATATAATAACTCATACAGTTCATATTTAACAATCAAGAAATATGAGCTAAATTCTCTCTCTCTTTCTATCTCTCTCTCGTCTCTCTCACACACAAACACACACCCCCACTTTTTTTTAATTGAATTTTGAAACTCAAAACATTATACCGTTCATATTTTACATTCCTATTTTTTTTCTATTTTTACGATCCTATTCTTCATCCATAGCCTTAATTGGGGAACAATGATTTTGGATCAAGTTTCGATGTTATTTGAAAAAAAATCTATCATAAGTATGATATAATAATATTGACTGATTACATCGCCGCTGGGTTCCAATCTATTTATTTTGTTGCTACATAAATGCGATAAATGGCTGTGAGTATTGGGGGTATAACGTGAAACGATAAATGATGCTATTTCATTAAAATCCATCCGTTCCCCTATCAGATATTTTACGCCAGCAACTGCGACTGGGCAACAGGTAGAAGGTAGACATGACAGTTGACTGACGTATTACGAATTGTTTCATGGAAGCCTGCTTTATTGGCTTTATCTTTATTCACCAGAGTTCAGATATCGAATTCTTTTATAGTACCGTACACATTTATGATGTATTCCTCGAAAGAAGGCACGAACCACCAGCGCGGTAAAGGTGTGAGGTAGAGGAGACGGTCGCTCGGAATCTCTTCTTTCGTTGATACAAGGATGCAAGCAGAGTAATGATGTGGCAGATATTTTTTTTGGTTTCATCATTATATGATTTCAAGTCGCTGAGGATTGAAATGCAAGCTATAAATTGAAGGCGAACCGACAGCGTTATTATATTTTTTATTACATTCTTTACATTAATTTGTTATGCATTATTTTATTAATTACTTCCCTATAGCTATCTTGTCACGAACTTGGAGGATACAGAAAAAATCTCAGTTCATTAGAACTAATTTTTTATTAAGAGTCCATGGGAGTCGATTTAGCGGAATATCAAATTTTTGGTGATAACGTTTGAACGGTATGAGATATCGATATGCTGTAAACGAGCAAACACAGATATTTTCAATACCTTCAAGATACTACAAATAAGAACGATTTATCTCACATTGCATATCAGGCGTATATGCTTGAAAATGTGTATTTTGAATCGTATACGCCTGACAATGAGGCGATTAGAGATAAATATTCATTACTTACTCAATATTGAAGGCATTGAAAATATCCGTGTTTTCTCGTTTTTAGAATTTCGATCTCAAACCGTTCAAAATGTATCACCAAAAAAACTGATATTCTGCTAAATCGAATCCCATGTCCTCTTAACAAGAAATGATGGAAATGTAGAAACAATTGGTGGAATCTTGTCGATGGACTATCGTATCGATGGATATAGGCAACAGCGTTCCATGGCTGTGCAACCAGTAATAAATTGAAAATAAAAAATGTGCCGTTATCACGGTTACAAATTACACTACTTGCTTATATATTGCACTACGCATTTACCACTACGCACTACGTATTTACCGTAAAATTGAAATTATATATTTTGTAACTTTTCTTGCATGAGAACAGAAAATAAAATGTACTGTACGTATTCACATAATTTTTCGCGCAGTATTTCTTCTTCATTTAATACTTCTTTGTAAAAACACACCTCGCACAAATCAGAAAAACAATACAGGTACACTATCTCAATCAATTAAAGTCGAGGATCAGTCACAATAATCTGACTTACAATATAATTTGAACATCAATCCCTACGCAAAACTGAAAGATCCAACCATTCACCCTCATGTTTTTTAACCCAGTCGAGAGTCTGCATTTGGAATAAGCATGCGAGCTGCGTATCTATAACTTGAGATAACGTAAAATAACATAAGGTAGTGCAAAAGTGCACAGCGATTAGAAATCTTCAATTTGGCTCGCTTTATTTTATGGATATCTTGAGGGATATGAGCATGAAAGGTGATGCACGATAGGCATCGATAGGCATATAATATGATTAGAAAAAAATATATATATTGTTTGTGATTATAAATATTTGAAATTATCAGTAATTTTCTTTCGCTTACTGTCGACAAATAAAATTCTAAATCACTGTCGATGAAAAAGATCTTGTAGACAAAAATAATATAATTCTATAAGCATCAGTCGAGTATAATTTGTAAAATTACAGAATCGCAACATTCACATTCCTGACTGACTTTTATGACAGTCATTTTGTTAACATCAGGAAATGTGCTTGAATCGTGGCAAACGTTTGTGTGTTTAACGAAAGCATATTATTCAGGAAGTTCATTAGAGTGTAAAGCCCAGTGTGCACAATAAACCAACGTGTTTCTTTTGTCCGTAGTTCGGATTTCGAGCAATCAATCATGGCCGCGGGAGAATGTGCGACGAGAAGGTGTTGGAAGACAGTTCAAGACAGAACAAAGACAACGTAACGTCTAGAATTAAACGACGAAATAAATGGCAAACACGGTCATGCTACATAACCATTTCAATCAATAAACTTGTATCATATTGAAGAAAGTTTGTGTCACTGTCAGAAACATGAATTCCAGCGAAAACAGTGTATTCCTATTTGTAAATAATTGCATTGTGACTAGTTCAACGATGAATCCTGTCGAATACATGATGACAAGTAGTAGATCTATGAATAGCTCAAATCAATCCGATGTAGGTCATTTATTTCCTTATACTGGTATGACAAGATACGTAGATTTGAGCGAGCTTATCAATAACTGTACCCATGTTGCAGAAGTGACTCCAAGTTTTCTAATACCTGGACCAATTGTAATATTAGAAATGTTTGCCATGGGTTTAATGATTATCTTGACAATTGGTGGGAACTTACTTGTAATTGTATCCGTTGTTGCAAGTGCATCTTTGAGAAGTCCAACGCATTATCTGATTGTAAACCTCGCCGTCGCCGATCTTCTGCTAGGCATCACTGTTCTTCCATTATCGGCCACAAGAGAAATATCTGGCGCTTGGTTGTTTGGACCTTTACTCTGTTCAATATGGACAACCTTAGATGTGCTTTGGTGTACCGCTTCAATATTGTCTTTATGTGGTATCTCCGTCGATCGTTATATTGGTGTATCGAAGCCGTTGGCTTATTCGCGCATATTAACCAAACGGCGTGCTAAAATTCTTATAGCCTCAATATGGGCACTGGCATTAGCTATAAGTATTGCACCGCCATTAGGATGGAAAGAAGAGCTGATTCCTGAACTGACTGATCAAACAGAATGCCACGTGAATAAAGAATTAGGTTATGTTATATTCTCTGCTTGTGGGTCATTTTATCTACCAGCATTCGTCATCTTAGTATTGTATGCGCTCGTCTATCGAGCGGCAGTTCGACATTCACACTTTCTGCATTCAGGGTCAAGGGTCACCCGATCTGATGTCACACTTAGGGTGCATTTGGGGAGCTCAAGGCACACGTTGAACCGCAACGGAACTGTTTACGAGGGACAAACCGCGAGTAAGGTGAGAATACATTTTGACATAAACAATTGTAATTGGATGAGCGAAGCGAAGACTGAGTTTTACCGTACCGGTACTTGAAAAAAACGAGTGTTTATTTTGTTCGCGTTCCACAGGTCAAACGAAATAATTGTTTTACAATGTTCGGATGGAAATTGGCATACACAAGTGTCATTATTCAACTCGATATATGTATAGTTTTGAGGCTCAATCGGTCAGACCACTATTGAGGAGAACAATTTCTTAATTTTGAAAATTTCCATTAGAATAACCCAGAGGAAGAAAATATTTTCTCCGAATATATTTAATTTTCTACGGAATTTAAACACACAAATGACACATTATTCCAAAGTTTTCCATCAATCGGATAGGCCGTTTTAAAGACGAAATTTTGTATGCATTCTTCATTTTTTTACATCGATTGAAGTTTCTAAGAAACCTGTCAAAAGATGATAAGATCGTGGACAATTTTCATTTCATTTTATCAATTTTATTCATTATCAATGGGTTGATCAGGTAGGCAGTTGAGTAAATAGATTCAGAATCAAAAGTATCGAGTAAATTTTATATAAAATCTCACTCATCTTACAACGCACATGCTGCGTTTCTCAGTTACCTGAATGCGACAAGAATGCGTGTCTTTTACAAATACAACTACTTTCCAACGAATTGATCAAAAGTGCTGGACAGAGAAAGAAGGATAAAAGCAAAGACACTGTGATGAAATGAAAGTGAAACATCAGTTTTCATGCAGCCTATATAATTATATATACACTAGCTGTCACCCCGTGTTTGAGAAACACGGGCCTCTCCTTTTCTCCTATTAACGCTACCTCCCTCCCCACTACCCCTCCTCACTCGACTTCTCCTCACCCACCTCCTCCTCCTCCTCTCCATGCCCTCCTGTCATCGATTCCCTCCCCCTCTCCCCTTTCTCTCTCTATCTCTCCCTCTCTCTCTCTCTCTCTGTCTTGCTCTTCTTTTTTCACTCTGCATTACACTTCCTCTCTGTCTCCCCCCCCTTCAATATATATATATATATATATATATATATATATATATATATATATATATATATATATATAAATGTATATATAGGCCCTATATACTTTTATTTATATAGGCCTAATACAGAAGCGATATGTTAATTTTCGTTGTGACTTTTATGGAATCACCAAGGTACACATTTCAGTTTTATGGATTTACTTTTGATTAAATGCTTAGTTACAATTCAAAGTGACATCTATTTAATGGAGTCTACTTGATGAGAAATGAATGTATCTAGAGGATGTCGTGTTCTGTTATCGCTACTCATATATAATTGTGTATAAACGACATTTTTATTCAAAAATTGATGGGAATGTCAAAAGTCAAATTTGCACAAATCGATTAATGTTATTTGTTTTTGTCTTCATTTGTTGTAGGTCTGTATCATCTTTTGTTTGACAAGTATGATATTCTGTATTTGCTGGGCTTATATAATTCTATACTTGCTTCCAGGAAAGAAGTTTGTTTATCGACTGAATAATTGTAAATTTTTCAACAATGACATCATCTTGCCAAGGGCGTCGTTAGGGGGTCCAAGGTGAGACACGCGCTCCACCAATAATTTATCCTTCTTTTAAAAAAATATATTATTCGACCTACAAATGAACACAATAAAATATTTTGTTGGGAGAAATCGCGAAAATAACTTCGAAAATGTCCATGATTCAATTATTGAAAATAGCTTCGAAAAATCCATAATTAGACTTCAAAACTGCCTGTAAATGGCAAAAATTTCGTAAAAGATGATCACATGACAAAAAATTCACTATGGGGCTCAGACGCCCCTTTAGCGCGCGGCTGGTGCCCAGCTTGCCGGTCATTTCATTTTTGTAATCTGCGGGCCCCCAATACACAAATCCTAACGACGTCCCTGAATCCTGCTGAAACTTTAAAATTGATGTAATTCAATTATGCAGTTGCGTCTCTGACCGTAAACATCGTCCTGAAAAATCATAATCTACTGGGCCCTTACCGCGACTACCAATTTCAATAACTTCCTATATGCTTAGCTAGCTCCAAGAGACTAGGACTTGATTGTTTCATGTTCACAAATATGGATTCAAATACTATATGGACACATGCCCAGTTAATTCGTTCTTCCATTGTTGTTTGCACACAATCATAGCTCTGGTCATGAGGTGGGCGACGAAAAATGTCAAGTTTTTGAAGTCCAGGAGACGGTGTCTTTGTTATTATCTTAGTTGCCAAAGTTGGTCGTCCAGTAAAAAAGGACCAATCAAAGTCCTATTGCTCAGTCCTAGTTCTAGTCATAGTCGTTATTTCAAGTGACAGTCGCTTTAAGGAGGACTCTGAAGCATCAATGATAATAATAATAACTGTCGTAGACCTATTTGTGATCGTTACGTTGGTAGACTTTAGACAACTATATCAATGAATTACTATTATTGTGTTGTTAGAAAACGATTAAAATAGTCCTACCATGTAACATGTTAATTCTGTGTTTCGTTTAATTATTATACTTTTAAACAGAGCGGTTGTGCCAGACAACAATACATCAATGGAAAATGTTATTCCTTAATTTTCAATTTACGCGTAGCTTTAGGATAATGAACGATATTATAATATCAAAAGCTTGGCACTTTTGATTATCTTTCTCATAAGAGTTTTTTAGTACACAATCCATTAATTTATCATAAAATTGAATTATAAACACTTGTTCCCAAGCCTGACTGACATTTCGTTGTTATGTTCATTATAGAATATCCAATTGTCTTCCGCTCTTATCTTCGTTATTGGATAATAACATGAGTAGGCCTACACAATCATGATTCGAAATTCCGATTGAGATTATATACAGGACAACTTTCGTATAAAAGAATGAAAATACCACTAATATATTTATTTAAGTCATTTCTTCTTAAATTGAATGAGATTTTTTCATCTTCTTGATTCAAAAAGAAAGATGAAACAATCATATACAATGTAATTGTAAATGATGAAACATTGATATGTCTGTTGAATACCAAACAACTACCGGTATTGATAACATGGATTCACTAATAAAATACTTTTATCAAGTTAAATTTTGTACAATATATTTTCTAGTCGATTAGCGTCTTTTCTATTATAAGTGAATTAAAATAACATTTGTAACCAAGCTTATCGACAACTTGAATTTGAATCCTTGGTAATTAGCATTTTTCAAATTCGCACCTCAAAAATATATATATTTACTCATAATCATAACAAGTTGTATTATTTTACCATGTATATATAGATGGCTTGTTACATTAAAATTCTAACTGCATTGTTCAAGATAATGCAACTTCACGCGCAAAAGAACAAATCAATCATTATTGATTCAACATCAACTTCTTCCATTGTTATTTTCGTGTCAATTTGAAACATGTCAACACGTCCACTCATTGAGTCTTCTTCGCAACACTCTTCGTGCTAAATAAGTCAAATATAATGATATAATTCCATTAGTTGCCATCTCATAACGACGCCTTCCAAGATTGTTTAATCAAATCTGAGGCTTTTTCTCCTATCATGAAGACGACTGCGTTCGTGTGAGCTGAGGGCAGAACGGGCATAATCGACGCGTCAACAACGCGCAAACCTTTTATTCCTCGCACTCGTAGCTGAGGATCGACGACTGCATCGGGATCGGTATCTGGACCCATTTTACACGTGCCGACCTGAAAATATAAGCGTCTTTAATATTCCACTCTGTTCATACATTTGAAACAGTTGTTATTTCCAAAGCTTCCCTCATAATGAAATATAATATAAATAATTAAATTCTGTGTGTTTTTTCGAGCGAATGGCAGTTGATTTAACGAAAGTTCACTCTTTTAGAGTTAACTTTTGAACACTATGATATACTGAATTCTAATAAGGAGAAAAAACAGATCTCATTATTACCGTCACAATAGCATGAAATAAAATGTTACATTCTCACAGTTAGAGGTCCACAGCTAAAATCGGGATTTTTTCATCTGTATGTATAATACCTGTGAAATTATACGATATACGTTGAATAGTTTTTACATGCCATTTTGGAATTATTAGAAAGATCTGTGTTTCTTTTGCATCAGTACTTTGATATCTTATATATAAAGTTAATTAAAAAGTTGAAAAAGTTGAAAAGTTACCATCGAAAAAGTTATATTTCGCTAAATCGACTTTCCGTTTGCTCTCAAGCTTTCTGAAGTGAAGACAATTTGACGCATACGTAGCTAGGGTGGGTTTACACATTTTGTTAATCTAATCAATTCACAATAAAGTTTTAGTTGTGAGTTGTGACAATGAATAAATTGCGATAATATTATTCTTTTCAACCGTAATCAGAAGAGAGTGACCCATTTGGAAATACGGTTCAACACAGAAAATCAGAAACTTGAAAAAAGTTGAGAATAATTATATTATATTTACGAAGTGTCTGTTCCCACGACGCGACCCACGACTGACGAACGTACTATTCTCACGAACCGTTGATCGGGTCATGGGAATAGCCGACCCGCGTGACCATTTCTATTCCCACGACCCATCGTTCGGGTTGGTTCGGGTCTTGGCAATAGCCGACCACGAGGCCACATCTATTCCTCATACTACGAACGAGCTCACGAGACGGGTCTTGAGAAATAACGTATATTACCAAGGGTGATAACGAGTTAATTTGCTAACTATCGCTCAATTCACTAACTATCAGATCGTAGAACCAAACCTAATTATCAGTTAGTACTATCGGCTCCAAGTTGAATGCTGCAATTGTGTATACGTAATTCAATTGTAATAGGCATATACGAAGAAATTATGCCCAAGTGAAAAATCTTTCTACAACGAAAGCAGGTCTATATCGAATGAAATAAATTAAAAAGAAGTGAATAAACTTTATTGTATTTAGAAAGTTTATACTTCAAAACGTTATTAACAAAATTTTATTTTCATTCTTATTCCGGAAAATTCGAAAACTCATCATCGTCATTTTCTGCGTTATTGAATTTGAAAACTCTGTTTGTTACTAGTTCAATGAATACGTAATAATACTTCTCTGTTTCCTGTTTTCGTTCTCTATTGCTGTAAAACGTATAAATATGTAAGAAGATTGTTTTGACTTTTGATAGGTATATACGTCTACATTTTTAACATTTGGAGATTTCAAAAATGTATTTATCATCAGTTGAAGATTTTTCTCAGGATTAAAAATGATGGCGATGATTATTGTTTGCTTAACGACCCCACCAACAGCTAGGTTATACGGGGGTACGAATGAGAAGGTATAATTATGAAAATAAAGCGATGATCATTTAAATTTTAAAGGACGTTTAAAAAAAAACAGTGCCTTATGCGGGATACGAACCCACGCCCAACGGTTCGCTTCAGTGTCTGAAGCGTGTCTCAGCTAACTGAGCTAACGAGGGCGGGAGGATTTAAAAGTAGAGATAACACAAATGTTACGGTTATACCATTCTATTTTAATCCATGGCTTTTTCAAGTTAGAATATTTAATATATCTAACCGCCGAAAATACTTTCACGAAAAAAATTATTACGTTATATATATTCTGCCTCCTTGCTATTTTAGCAGCTAAAATGAAACATTTAGGTTATAATCTTTTCCTCGTGTTTCATACATCAATTTCACAATATTGCATGCATGAACAATTTTGGGAATGCTATTTACTGCTATTCACTGTCAGATATAGTGTGAGATTCCAGATAGTTGAAACATGTGAACTATTTCACAACATTTGTGGCAACTATATGATAACTAATTTGTAGGCCTACCGGTAAGGAAGTTTGAGAAATTCAAGACACAGCAGAACTGAGAACGAAATGATTGTTGATTTCATGAAAGGATTTCAACTTCGGTTTTGTTCCCAATTTAAAATAAAACACAGTTCTGAGGTTGTTCTCATTTATATAAAAAATTCGGGTTCAGTTATGATTCCAATTTTAATTGAAATAATTCAATTTCTGTCTTGTTCTCGAACATTAGAAAGTTCCGTGTTCAATTTTCTTCTCGACCATGAAAAGATTTTGATCTTGATTCTGTTGTTACCCACAGAAAAATAACGGCTGCGTTTTGGTTTCTGCCCTTTATTTTTTGTTCAGTTTCGTTTTCGATACCTTCATAAAAACAGGTGATTGAGGATACAATCGCAATTCTCTCTTGTATGGTAGTTTGTTGTTTACCTGATGTTGTAGACTAATAGTCACATGACGTATGCAGCATGCCCAGTAGACGTCGCTTTGAAATACATGATGCTCACAGCCTGGATACGGCGTCGGATTCAGACGGCTGCCGTAGCGTTGGAAAGATCTGGTCCCACTCAGAGCAACAGCCTGGAACAAAGAAGTGTGGTATTAGATCAAACGTCGATGTTTGGATCAATTTGAAATTCAAAATTTTCAATATTTTCAATCTCTCTTTTACTCGTAGAAAATACATAAATTCAAACAATAAGATACATACAACAAAATTGTTATATCTTTACAAAAAAGAAGCGATAGAACTCCGCGAAAAATCATAATGCTCTTCTTCTGTGGGCGGGTAACGGTAAGCTCAAACTCATAACCTAACTGTTACAGTGAGCTCTATAATACATGGATAATAGTAATAAAAAAAATGAAATCTATGATAGACAAATGGATGAAAATTATATACAAATAAGTTTATCAATCTAGTACAATAATTAAATACAACAATTTGAGGCAATAAAAAACACACAAATAACAAATTACTCATGGTGATTAATATCAAAACCATCGGAAGGAGAATGAACGTGAAACATGTTTCACTGATTTATGCATATTTGAAAAATGCTTCTATGCATATGAATAAATATGATGTGGTAGAAAGATACTGTTATTTCGACGAGTAAATAAATTACAAATTGTTTGTTTTCTTTTAAATGCAGAACATACACAAAGTACCGTCAAGGTAGGACATTATGGACATTATAAGGTAGGACAATATACTGACATTAATAACGAAAATACAGGTTTTCCAATAACATTACATGTTTTCGACAGTGGGAAGGGAGCAGTTGTGGCTTGTTACAGTTGAGAATGAAAAGATTGAGAACCACCACGTTCGTCAGTCAGGACAGGGACGTGACGGAAACGGAAACTCGCATACTAGAATCAATTTGAGTTTTATTTTAATTGAATTATAGTACAACAAAGGTGTTTGTTAATACCACGATGGTGAGATCATCTCGACAGATAGTGAGCCCAATTAATGCACTTGTGCATTCAAATTCAAAATGTTAATGATTTTGCCCATTTAAAATGATTGAAAAATATGCTGTAAAAACTTACGTAATGGACCCTCTTATGAAAGAAAGTCTTTTTGTTTCAGCAATTACGCGATTATAATCAATAAGTGCATTGAGGTCGTTTCAAACACTTTTCTTTTCGTTACTATTTCTTCTCTCTCCGTTGTCTCGACGCTAAACTGTCTAATATAGCACATCTCGCTTATTTATTCCTCCCAATAAAGCAACATTCAACTCGATTTAAAAAAATGAATATTTCTCTAATTTTATTCTCATTAGGCCTGTGATCCATTTGAAATTTAATTGCGTCACATTTGAAGATGGAAAAAATACAGTTGAAACGATGAGTAAAATTAATATAAAAAGGTTTTACTGGCTCCTAAAATGAAAGAAAATTTTAAGGAATCTTATATTTCACAGCAGTGTAATAATAATATTGATATAGAAGTGATGTTAGCATTTTTCTATATTTCAATTATGAACTTTAGATCTCATACAAACAACCACATTATATAACATTCCTCACTGTACCAACGAGCTACCCCTATGACCGCAAGCATTTCAAATGGTCAAACATCAAATCGCAAACGTCAAACCTTGAGATCACTGAAAAATGAAGTAGGATTGTCTTGACTTTGAAATTGAACAACGTGTTGGAAAAACATGTTTTTGAAAAAAAATGTAATATATTGAAAAGATATAATTACGGTAGGCCTATATTAAAGTATTTTTGAAAAGCAATTGAACAGCAAAAAACACAGAAAATGTTAAGATTTTCAGTGTTCTCAATAATATAATAAAATGAAATTAATTCCAAATTGTCATATTTCGTTCCATAATATATGGAAAGCTTTAGAGGACATGTATTGAAGATTATTTTCACTCAATTGAGTACTGTAAGTATTCTACAAATATATTCATTCAAGTATAGTTATTTATAGTATAAGTATACTCTACAAAAAAACGTTCAATATTCTATTTTTGAGTTTGTACAAAAGACTCACATTTCAAGAGTTCATTTTAAATTCACTCCCATTCATGTAGGCCTTCTTTTAATTTACATTTAAATCCCTTTTCTCAACTTGTCAACATTCGAGATTCATTTACCTTGTTCTTGTATGCATAAGTGATCATACTAATCTACTGATCAATCAAAAAATACAAATTATAGTGTGAAAGTATTATTGCAACGCCTATAGTCAAGGTAACGAAGACCAGGCCGAACAGAGCTGCAAGTTGTTCAGACAGCGGTGTCATTGAACATGGTCAATCATTACCAAACTTGATAAAAGACTGACCAATGTCTGACCTCATGAAACGAGTCGTGCTTCAACACTTTGGTAAACAACCGTGCCGCGTATAAATAACAATAATCTTTTACATAGGTACCGCTACATACATTAAAAATAAGATGCAAAATGGATTTGATGTCAAATTGTCGTCACGGTAAATAAGGTTAAAGGACGTAAGTTTTAACAAGAAATACGTCTTGATTGAATAGCGTTGAAAAAACAGTCGTTTGAAATTAAAATCTAAAAAAATACACATTTTTGAAAATAATATTGAAAATTAGAAATTTGAAAATCCCCTTGAAGAAAGGATTGCATTTTTATATTTTTTATTTTGAAATGAAATTAGAAATTAAAATTTCACATATTGTTAATATTGTATATAATAAGTGAAAAAAATTCGACTCGGTAATTTTCAACAAAATACAATATACATATATGGGCCTTAGAAATATATTAGAAAAAGAAAATTAGAAAAATGGGAAATTGTGAGTTATACGTTTGTTAGGGACGGTCAATAGGAGAGCTTTAAAGGAAAGGCAGTGAGTGACTAGACTTATAGTTTCAAAATCAAGGTGTGTATAGCGTTCGAGTATATTTCGTATGCTCATCTTACCATACATATGCTACGATTTCCCAGAATCATTATTATAAATAGTGTTTCTCGTAGGACCTTCAAAATGACTATATTGAGGTTAAAATGAATTTCATAATTTCATAATTTCAGAATACTCATATAGATTACATAACAGACCAAATATCCAGTCATCGCCTTTTAAGTGTATAGTTTTCCTCCGACATGGAATACGAAAATACAATTCGTGTAGTGAAGTGAACCACCATCAAGTAACTGACCAAATCATGACACGAGCTTTAAAGCTAACGGTCATGGAGTTAAGTTAGTTCCCAATGGCAACCTTTGCAACGAACAAATCAGTAGTGACATTCAAAAGCTCAGGGCAGCAGAATTGTGACAACATCGTCGAGTTCAATAATCTAGGAGAGTGAGATTTGTGTCTAGTTGAGACTTTAGGGTGTATACTTGCAATCACGAGATATGAAGGTTCCGATCGATCATCCCCTACATCTCACACCACTAGCGCACGGGTGGTTCAAGCCTTCATCTTTCGTAGGGACAAGTATGCATATACCCTCTGGTCGAGATAGACCTAGGTGTCTCTCTAAATTATTATTATTCCATAATAATATCATAATAATGTTTACGAAATATATGAACAGTTCAATATTGAGTTGGCATTGTCGACGAAAACTACGTAATCCATGTTAATTGAGTTTTGCATAATTGCGACTGTTCAATTATGTTACGTTAAGTGACTTCAATGTCAATTACGATCAAACGTACAAACAACATGATAATTAGATTACAATACAAAATATTTGAAGTGAAAGAAATACGAAAAGAGATACGTGTACGGTGAAGGATGAATCCATTTCAACCTTTATTAGTTGTTGAAATGTTGACAACACGTCTCATGTTTATCAAGTACTTGGTATAGTTGTATTCACGAAAGATGAAGATGCGTGTGGTGAAGACGAGGACGTATGCAAAGATAAAGACCTATGCAGTGGACTATTGGAAGCTTCATTTTTTGTGTAATCAAGTATAACAAATACAGGTTCTCTTTTTTCGTCCAGCCCTATATACACAGATACAGTGGGGTGTATATACCTATACCACTTAATGGATCATTCTTGATATTTGTCTCACAATTGGAAACAATTGGAAATAGTTATATTGAATTGAGAACATATTTTTTTAAATTTAAATACGCATTTTGTTTCTCCTTGTACGTAGAAAAAGTGTCCGTTGGACTTCCTATAGAACGCACCGTATGTTTTTACTACCCTTGGTTACCAATGCGATTTTTGTGGCGTAATGAATAACTAGGAAAACGCCTTATATGCGTTGTGAGATGAGCTTAGAAGTATGGAAATGTAGAATTAAGAACATTTTGTCAGCTCAATGTACATATACAGGCCATGGATCACTTCAAAGGTTTAAGAACCGCGGCTGTCTGTTGGTATATGGACCTTGGTTTCCAAACAATTATACCAGTGCCTTCTTCATATCCATCACAGATTTTAAACGTTTCAATTTATTGGTGACACTTGTTGCTCACATTTAATAGTTTCTTAATTGCTTTCATTGAAGTGTAAAAAAGTACATTAAAAATGAGTTTTCTTCGTTGTTTCACATCCGATTGTCTCACAAATCGCTTAAAATATGTATGATAGATCTTTCCACATTCAGTATGAATTTGAGAGCTTTTGGAAAATTTTGGTTTCCCAAGTATTTCTCCCCGGCCTATTCTTATGGGGAATTTCCATACTCACAAAATTTTTCATTCCATTCCATATACCGAAAAATTTTGGGCTTGGTTTTTATGTTTTTATGTTTTTTTTTTTTTTTGTGTGTAATTTTGTACGCGGCATACAGGTCAGGAAAAAGTTTCAATCAACTCGAAACTTTTTTCCTGAATTGGTGTTATACCAGAATAGGTTGGGATTGTTTTTCAGAAAAATCGGTCAAACAGTGTCTACGGAAAAAATTTGGAAAGTATGGAAATTCCCCATAAGAATAGGCCGGGGAGAAATACTTGGGAAACCAAAATTTTCCAAAAGCTCTCAAATTCATACTGAATGTGGAAAGATCTATCATACATATTTTAAGCGATTTGTGAGACAATCGGATGTGAAACAACGAAGAAAACTCATTTTTAATGTACTTTTTTACACATCAATGAAAGCAATTAAGAAACTATTAAATGTGAGCAACAAGTGTCACCAATAAATTAAAACGTTTAAAATCTGTGATGGATATGAAGAAGGCACTGGTATAATTGTTTGGGAACCAAGGTTTATATACCAACAGACAGCCGCGGTTTTTAAACCTTTGAAGTGATCCATGGCCTGTATATGTACATTGAGCTGACAAAATGTTCTTAATTCTACATTTCCATACTTCTAAGCTCATCTCACAACGCATATAAGGCGTTTTCCTAGTTATTCAATTACAGTGGTTCGTGAATATATAAAAACATAGTAAAGATGATTTATCCATTTGTATAAGCACAGTGCATGCACTCAATTAAGTAATAATTGACTTATTGATATTTAATAATCGGCTGGTAACGCCGGTTGGTTTTAACACAACCGTATTTTTCGTGAAACAGAGCTCAAGTATTTATAAAAACATTGCAGTTTAGTATATCTTACCATTTTCGCACCTTCGACAAGAACATGTAGATCTTCATCATTATCGAAGTAATTCGGATAAATCAGCGGCCAATGATACGGATTCTTACTTCTTAATTTCACTTCTCCTCTACTTTTTGGTCTCATTAATATAGGAACCACAGACCATGCATCTTTTCCTCGAATACCAGCATACATTTTACGTACAAACTCTTCAGTCAAGCCCAGAACTCGTCGCAAACTGCCAAACAGTTCACCGCTTAAAGCTCCTGGAGAGAAAATGAACTCAATGTCCGGATCGTCATTGATTCTAGCATACTTTGTCTTGACGAACGCAACTCCTTCCGCACCTCCTGGTAGTGTTAAAGGACCAGAACTGTTTACCATGTAACTCATTGTCGGGATCGGGTTAAAAAGTATTCGACTTTCGACTATGCTCTCAGTTTCATTTATAACGAAAGCGAGTCCCGATAAGGCAACGTGATCTTGAAGGTTTTGTCCCACTGGCAATTCCTGGATTACTGGGATGCCAAATTGTTCCAGATGCTCTTTAGGACCAACTCCTGACAACATTAATAATTGTGGAGAATTAATAGCTCCTGCTGACAAAATCACTTCCTTCGTCGCCTTCACGACATAAGTACGCCCATTCTTGACGAATTCAACTCCAAATGTCTGTTTTGTCGTCGGGTCGATTAGGATTCGTGTTACAGTTGCTTGTTGAGCAACGTCAAGATTGCTTCGATCACGAATTGGGCGTAAGAACGCTTTGGACGCACTGCACCTCTCCCCGTTCCGCATTGTGGCCTGTACGTATGAGAAGCCTTCTCGTGCATTTGCGCTTATGTCCGAGATGTCATAGCCCCACTCAACACCGGCGTCTATGAAAGCCCTAGCCAACGGGGTCCTGAAAGGTGCGTGTTGAACACTCAAATATCCTCCCGTAGAACGCTCTTTACTGTTCTGAAGTTCTGGTATACCAATATCTTCTGACTTGATAAAATAAGGCAAAACGTCGTCGTAGCCCCATCCATAATTGCCCAGTCTTTCCCATTCATCATAGTCTCGACGGCTTCCTCTGGTGTAAACCATATAATTGATTACACTCGTTCCTCCTAAAGATTTGCCTTTAGGTAAGAAACATCGCTTATCACTCATACTTTGGCAGTAGTGTTTAGATGGTTCTGCTCGATATCCCCACGCGTAACTTGAAGACACCACATAGCTTGCCATGAGTGGTACGTCGGTAATAAAGTTCTCGTCATGACCGGCTTCTAGTAGAAGAATCGACCAATTTGACACTTCACTGATTCGATTAGCAACCACTGATCCGCCTGAACCTGCGCCAATCACGATAAAGTCATAGTGTTTTCGGAAACTGTGAGTGTCAGGGATAAATCTCTCTGGATTTCTGATTGATTCCCTGTAATAGCGTAGTATTCCGCCTAGTAAAGTGTTTGGCATTTGCGTTAAGCCACCGTGAAAAAATCCAATGAAAAGATAAAGCACCACTGAATTTGCGACAAAAGCCATTATTCATCAAGTTTTTAAAAGAAATGTCTATATGTGTAATTTGTATATATAATTGAATATGATAAAAATGAAGTTCTTATGCAAATTATTCAATAGAATGTATACACCACAAAAACTGAACACATTTAAAACCTTCTAGTCACACACTCAATGTAATATGTTAATAGCCCATTACGCGGAAAATATTTTTTCACTTTATTTTTTAATATATAATTTCATTATCAAATGTTGTCAGCTCTCGCATACCGCATTAATAATATATTCCCGTGATTCTGATACGGCACTACGAATCACTGTATTGAATAAAACAATACAGAACTCTCGCGCACATGCGTGAATAATAAAAAAAAAATGCAGGCTAGTTACTTCTTTCTGGTAGAATTGCGTATTAGTTACTGAGCTCAAGCCAATCATTACAGCCACATAAATGGCATTATTGTAGGCCTGCCAACCACCACAGTCGTTTCGAAACAACAGTCTCTCGAAGGTCAAAATGTACCAATACAATCGCCAAGTAAAAGTTTAAGTAAAAATCATTTCTGCTTTGAATATTTATGAAACTGATATTAGGGCAATCAAGGAAGGTAATTATGAGGGTATTTGATATATAAGGTATCAACAATACGTACAGGTGTACACGACAACAGCCACTACTAATTATTAGTGATATGTTGAGGGCCAACCGACAAAAATAATTAATTAAATGTACGTATAGCTTCTGATTGAAATTAAAATGATTGATTGTAAATCAACTTTCATACAACGCTACCTGCTATACAAAAATTAACAAATTAGAGTGACATACTTATATATAATTCGATTCTACTGTGAAGAGGATTTGGCAAACGAGTTAGGAGGGGTTCAAATTGTTACATCTACGACCACGAAAAAATAATATTTGGTGAAAGTACTGACTAGTTAATTTACGATTACAATCTTTGTAACAATTAACTTCAATGTACGTACTAATTGAAAAATTGATTTCCCAATTTCAAGTTTAAAAGAGATGAGACTACTTGCACAGTGAGTTGGTGGGAGAGAAGTCCGGTACGTATAGCAAGTAGTATACGGAAACAGTCAAAATATATTGCAAGAGTTTTACGGCCGTCATCCTAACGAAATTGATTGAAAACCATTAACCCATTGAGCTTATTACGTCCTGAAATTGTGTGATACATTTTTCCTACTTTTACGGGAATAAAAAGCGACCTGTCCAGACCAGATGAGTGCGTCACTTTCCACCCTTCTACTACCTCATGCACCCACTCACGTTGATCTCACGTTTCTAAAGACGCAATGACAAAGTCGAAGGTAAATTACTTTTAAAACATGTCAAAAGCACATTAATATAGCTTATTGTAGATAAATAAGATTGAAGAAAGAGTTTCGAATAAAGAAGTAACTAATTTTAGGGGCGCAA
Organism: Brachyptera putata; assembly: GCA_907164805.1. Taxonomy (NCBI): domain Eukaryota; kingdom Metazoa; phylum Arthropoda; class Insecta; order Plecoptera; family Taeniopterygidae; genus Brachyptera; species Brachyptera putata. The sequence continues at coordinate 19,363,989 of OU015462.1, read as the reverse complement.
AGGCTGAAAGCCTATATGTTCGAGATTTCTGTTACGACTGGTATGTCGTTAAAAGTGCTTCACAAAGTCGATGTTCGTTCTTCAAATTGGTAATTTACATCAATTCAAATAAATTTGCATCACTATAATATATCCACACATATATCTATATCTCTATCTCTATCTCTATCTATGTGTATATATATATATATATATATATATATATATATATATATATATATATATATATATATATATATATATATATATGTCGATTGGATATTGATATCACTGAAAAAAACCACCTCGTCGGGGAATCGAATCCCGGATCTTTTGCTTGATATGGAACTGCTCTTTCCATCGGAGCTAATTCGAGGAAGATTTATCTAAAATATAATGTTCATAATATTAATATATAATATTAATAATTTGTGTTATGGTACAGCTAGATATATACATATAATTTATATATATATATATACATATATATATATATATATATATATATATATATATATATATATATATATATATATATATATATATATATTTATGTGTATATATTTCATAGAAATTGATATAAATTGTAATATTGATGTTCGAATTTGCATATTATTTCATTGAGTCTACACATTCTTCACAACACGTAAAATTATTTTTTACAGAATATGGATTTTTCAGATGAAATTATATTATGAATACGGTTGGAAAAAGCCCACGTCCCCCATATTCACGTCTGACATTCATTTCGAACAGAACTACATTCAACATTTTGTGCATGGAAATCAAAAATGTAAATACAAAAGAATATATTATATTGTGTTCACAAAAAATATCCCGACATTCATAGAGAGGGTTATATTATGTTTCACATGAACAAGTTGAACCGATGCATTACACGCTTTTGTTTTATTATTATAAGCGTGAAAAACTTGCCATACAAATTATTCCACAATAACTTTTAGTTTGACAAGGACGACAGAGAATTGAAATTATAACCGAATTGAGTGTTTTTGAGTATTTTTCAATGGTTTTTCAAACTAATGGTAAAACGATATGTAAACAATAAAACTGTAAAAATCAATTCTGTTTCTGCTAAATAGCTTCAATATATTGAGGCAGAGGGAAGAGAATAATAAAAGCAAACAACAGCACGAAAGCATTTATAAATTGAATCAACATAGAAAGAAAATTACGTGTCTCAAGTAGGGCAATATGGGATTGGCGTTTATTCGTGCATGCGCACGAACTCTTTACCTTACTGGAGGAATCCTGTACTATATATATAATGCGTAGACTGAAGACAAGTCTAGCCTAGATTATTACTAGAAAAATCGCATGGTCAATGCTTTCACTACATGTGTAACATATATCGTTTCACCTTGACGTTTACATAAAAGCAACTAGTTCTTTTATCGATTACTCCATGCTGATCTAGGTATAGTGTTAGAAGATCGAACGTTGTAGCTCCCAACATTTAGTGATTCAGAAGAATACTCATTTTACCAGAAGTATTTTCCTCGCAATATAAAATAATTATTGATGAGTGTAATTAGCGAAGACTCAATTTTACCGCGTAGACGGCATTTTTTTGTAGTTTAGTTAGCGCTGTCTGCATAGGTCAAAGAGAAAACCAAATTGTGATGAAACTTGGCATGTATCTATATCTGCCATTATCTAATTTTATACTCTATAGTTTCAGGGAAAAAGTGGTTGGACACATTATAAAAAAAAAACCTTCGCGGAGGAGAAAAATTAAAGCATGATAATTTATTTCAAAATTTTTTTTTCACCGAATTGAAACAAAGGAGAGGGATAGGCCTACACATTCTTAATTATTATACATAAATCGGTGGCAGGGAATAGTTAAAATTCCATTTTTCATCGATTATTCAATTCCAATGAATTGATCAACAGATACAATCAATTAGGGTTGCATAACGAAAGCAGTGAGTGACTAGACACGATGGCTTCAAATCAAGGCATGTGGTTTTCGAGTAAATTTCATTCAAATATGTTACTTATATAACAACGCATGTGCACGCGTTGCTAAGTTTCCAGAATGCAGACACTAAAATTAATGCTCTACCCATAAACTTATACATCCAATCTTGAAGATGCTATGCATCGGCTTTCACTGTGTAACACATATCAGGTGACCTTACTTTTACATAAAACAACTAGATATATTATCGATTACTTCACGTTGCCTTAGTGTACGACTGCACGTTGGTGGGTCGAAAGTCGAAACTCTCAGCGTTTATTGCTATAACAGCAGAAGACCCCGTTTACAAGAAGTATAAATATTCTCCTCAAAAGATGAAATATTTTACAAAATGTAGAAATTGAATGACCTTATCTGATCTTGTGAAATCATTGGAGTAAACATTTGTGATGAAACTTTTTCACGTGAATTCATTAAAATGTTTTAAATTGTATACATTTCAAGTCCAAAGTCAACTTGACTATATGAATACCAGTACGTGTAATCGTTAGCAATCGATACGTTTATGTTGAAAGTGAATAAATTTATATCCGCATACGATAAATAATATTCATTTAAATGTTATTTTATATAATAATTAATTTAAAAATGTTGCATCATTGTTTGAAAACACCCAGATTCTAGTACACATGTACGGATAATTCAGGATGCATAATTTTTTTTTATAAACATCCAAGACAATCGCCACAAAATCGTTTTGCTACAATTTAACTGAAGATAATAGTGTTATTTAATCGCAACTACCAGGAGGCCTATGTCTATAACAATCGTGAAGATATTTCGTTCGGTCTACTCTCTAAGAAGACATATTTTTTTATCAACATCAAAGCTATAGATACAAAATCTTTGTTCCCCAATTAAGGCTTTGGATGTGAGTAGGATCGTTTGGAAGGGAGCACTACAAGGACGATCTTACCACCACATTTTAATTATTTTCAATATAAAACAATTATCTTTGACAACTTACTTATATAATATTTGATATTTAATTATGAATTTACATAATCAAACCCTTCATACTAGACAAACACAATATATACAAAAAAATATGGATTTTGCAAAAGTGTCTTTGCCCTTTGTAACGGGTACTGAATTTCTTTGATTCTAGCAAATCATTTAGTGAGACAATTTTTTTAAATGATAAATGTCGAAGAAAGAACATAGTAAAAAAAAACAACACTGTTAAAAAATCTCAATTATATATCATTAACAGGTTTGACAGACATGCAAGAAGTTGGGTTAGAAACATTTCAGGATGAAAGTTTAGAGACAATAAAATGGTCTATAACAATAAAACTTCGTGATACGGCACTCCTAAAGTGCACGGACAACTACGTAACCTTACAAACTACAAATAGAACTTGAGTTAGAACATGCTTCAGTTATGTGCGATACAGGATCAAATTCAAATAAGGGAAGAATGTTCTAACACTTGAAGCTTGAACACTTGAAATTTGAGGCAAATGTGGAAATTGTAATTCTGGTGGTCTAGGAAATTCACGGTAAATAGTTTCATAAAGAACAAATGATTCACTAATAGAGGAGGATAAGTTAACTGAGGTATGACAAATTAAATCAGTGAACACAAATTATAATCTGGGATCAAAGTCCTAGTGGAAGGGACCATAAATCTCCATCTCAGAACAGAAGAGATTTCCTAAACCTATAGGTAAAGGAATAAACTCAAAGTTATCAATTCAAATGCAGTCAACTGGCTCTCTAGGCTTAATCTACATTTATTCATCAACTTATTTAATTATTACTTGATTATTTTATTAGTAGAGCGAATACACATGTTTGTGTCTATAATTAATATTGTAATTCTCAAATTATTTATATACTATTAATAATAATTTACTTTTTACTTTAATAATTTAAATTTCCTTCTGAAAGGTTCATACCTGTAGGTGGTCATCATGAAGATGTTCCATCAAGGTTTCAAATATTTAAAGTTCTTAAAAATAATTGTTTGTATTCATGATGAGAGGAAACTAGAGACCTTTAGTTATTACTGTCATCTATGTGGAAGTGGTATGGTGGCCACACATAGCCGGAGGTCAAGCGAACCGTATGATAAGTGCTGAGGATACCGGTAATAACTAGATTCTAAACGCCAATGCCATATGTCACACAGTTTGGCCACGATACGTTCATTACGGTCACTCAGAGGTAAACGCCCTTTGGATATAATTGATGTCGATTATACTTGAAAGTGCAAGGAAGTCGATTAAGCGAAATATCAGTTTTTTGGTGAAAATTTTTGAACGTTGATCAAAATTGTAATACGGGGGAAGGAGAGATATATTCAAAACCTTCAAGATGGTAATATTATAACTGTTTAAATTATATCGCATAACTGTCGTAGGTGTATCACTATATAAAATATATACATTTTTAACTCCATACCGTTAACGATAGTATTATGCAATATAAGTTGAATAGTTT